>JBCNJP010000023.1:29129838-29415763 GCA_039602395.1 Deinandra increscens subsp. villosa
TATTAAGATAATGTAAGAGATAAATAAACATAGGATATGTTTATAATGTTCAACCTTGCGTTAATGCCATACGATACGCGAATTAGGTTAACCAAAGGATTCTGTCGGAGGTTCTGTCCCAGTTTAACGAGTAAAGAGATAAGGTGAGTTCTGCGAGCCCACTTTTAAATGTTTTAAACGCTTTAATGTTTTCGGGCTGATATACATACAATGTTCAACTGTTTACTTAAAAAGTATTTGAGTTAAATGCTTTTATCTGAAAGTTTGATTATCTTAACTGATGAATTGATGAACTGTTTAAAATGATACGTGTTATGTTATAAAGATGCTTACAAGTAGTTATACGTGTTAGTATTATATATGAAATGATGATGATAGAATAATGCATATGAAATTATTATTAGAGTTATGTGCTATATTTGCTTTGAAACTAGGTATCCAAATGATAAGGGTTTGTTAATAAACGTACAAGTGAGAATGTATGATTATATGAGAACGAGTGATGCATTTGCTATATTATTATGTGGTGGATACGCCACTGGTACATCCTGTATACAAGCATGGTAGTATAATTACCCGGTATATCGAAAGTGTGGAGGATACGCCGCTGGTACATCCTGTATACATACACCTAGGTAAATTGGGGGATCTTCAGTTGTTGCAGTATATGAGTACATTATCATGTTTATTAGCACACGTGAGTCACCTGGATATCTAACTAGGGGCGGGTAGTAGTACTGTGGTGGTTAAGGAGATGTTCGATAGAATGGAACGTCTAAAGAATTAAGGTTACGTGAACAGAGGTCGATACTGAGGTTGGGGGATTCCAGATGAAGTCACCTGAGCGGTATTCGAAACTGGAAGAACGGAATGTAGGACGGTTGTCGTTGCTGAGGTTGGGGGCTTCCAGATGAAGTCACCTGAGCAGTATTCGAGACCGGAAAGGTATAGATGAAATGGAGCGGTTGTCAGTACTGAGGTTGGGGGCTTCCGATAAAGTCACCCGAGCAGTATTCGAGACCAGAAGGTATAGAGGTGTATGGAATTCAGGTCGTAGGAGTTAAAGGGTTATTGAGATAAATGTTTTCTAGAGAAACGTGTATGAATATGATGTTATGTTATGTATGACTTGTTATTTGTTATACTTGACAAATGTTGTAAAAAGGGATTTTGCAGGTCCAAAGGTTTTAACCTCACGAACGAGGTAATGTTTTTAAAATGTAGAACTCACCAGCGTAAGCTGACCTTTTCCCAAAACCATATGTATGTCAGGTTTAGGTGAGATGTCTGGGAGAAAGGGCGGAGCCCTCGTGATAAGAGAATGATCGGGCAAGCTATTAGAGGAGCTGATAAACATGCTGGCTAGTTGTAGATAAATAAAGACGGATATAGTTAGTCGCTATATAAATAGATTGTAAATTATCTCAATTACTTTACGTACTTGGCTTATATTATAAATAAAAGTTTTAAATTTTCCGCTGCTTATCTCTGTTGTGCCACGTGTTCATGAGTAAATCCGATGAGTGACCCCTCCTAGTGCCAAGTCTGGGAGTGGGCGTCACATAGCTAAATATTTAATTCAATTTTAGGTCTGTTCTGCGACCGGATCACAAGACACTCCTCCATCTACATCAACAGCGTCCGGGAAAAATGTAAGGGTAACTATATATATTACACAACTGTGTACTTCAATTCCCTTATAACTAATTGCTATATGATCATTTAATTAAATGCTGATCATGCTGTCTTTAGGGGGAAAAGAGACAAATAAGTACTGAAGCAGCAGCTGGGGCATCAGAGCAGGAAGTGGTATATATAATTAAGGATTTGACAAATGGCTTTGACGTTATTGTTAATTAATATATATGTTACTAATCAATTAATTACATAGTGTGAATTTAGGAAAACAATAAGAGACATGCAAAATCAGTAAAACCTGCAGCTCGTAAAGTACCTCCTAAGCAGAGTGATCAGTTGGAAAAACCAAATAATTATGATGCCATTGCAGCTCCTATCGATCAACCAGTAATCCCAGATGTATATATATTAGTATATACCATAAATTTTTATTCTATTTTTGACTTTATTTAATTAATTGTTAATATATATATGCTATAATAATAATAATAATAATAATAATAATAATAATAATAATAATAATAATTATATAATTATTATTATTATTATTATTGTCACTTCTGATCAGGGGTGCCAAACTGCGACGTTGCACATGGAGGGGAATCCACTAAACGTCGCGGGAATGGCTAAATTATTACCGAAAGAAAAAGATGAGAAGATTCATGGAAGTCCATTACCTCCTGGTTGCTGTGGAATTACAACTTATCAGGTCAATAAGAGTGCAACATATTTACCATTCCCATTAGATGATAAAACAATGCTTTCGGAGGTTGAAAATAAATATATTATTGCATGGCTGATGAACCGAATGATCCTTCATTCTAATAACACATCAGATAAATCACAGCTGGTTGATCATTCTACAGTTCAAAAAGTATCGGAACAACCACAGGTAATTACTACATTAATTAATCGTATCCGCTAATTAATTAACTCTATATATATATATATATATATATATATATATATATCAATCTGATCGGTTTTATTTGTCATGTTTCCAGGTAAATAATGATCGAAAAAAGATGTCAAAAGTGTACTTAGCACCAAACCAACTGAGTCAAGATCTGATAAACAGAATACTTAGTACACGCATCCAACAGAAGCAGCTGATGGGCACGGACAAGAAATTTTAATTAATTTATTATAGAAATTAAAATTTGATTAGTGTATGTTATTTTTTTGAACAACATTTGATTAGTGTATGTACATTAATTTTTAATTATAATAAGATTTAAGATTTCTCTATATTAATTTATATGCAATATAATTAATTGTAATTAAGAAAATATATGCGACCATATTTATAATACCAAAGACCACATATTATATTTTTTAACGTGGCCATTGCCACCCTTTGGCCACGCGTATTGGGACAAAATATCTGATTTCAACTACCCTCTGGCCATTTTTTTTGCCAAATATATGTGGCTAAAACACAAATATACGTGACCATATAATACCAAAGGCCACACTTTTTATATTTTAACGTGGCCGTTGCCACCATTTGGCCATGCGTATAGGGACAAATTATCTGATTTCAACTACCCTTTGACCACTTTTTTTTCTTCCAAATATATGTGGCTAAAACACAAATATACGTGACCATATAATACCAAAGGTTTTATATTTTACCATGGTCGTTGCTACCCTTTGGCCACGTGTATTGGGACAAAAGTTATGATTTCAACAACCCATTTGGCCACGTTTTTTAACATATATGGCTAAAACACAAATATACGTGACCATATAATACCAAAGGCCATGCTATTTATATTTTAACGTGGCTGTTGGCACCCTTTGGCCACGCTTATTAGGAAGAAAATTATAATTTCAGCAACCCATTTGGCCATGTTTTTTTTAAACATATGTGGCTAAAACAGAAATATACGTGACCATATAATACCAAGGCCACGCTTTTGATATTTTAACGTGGCCGTTGCCACCCTTTGGCCACGTATTAAGACAAAATGTATGATTTTAGCAACCCTTTGGCCACGTATTTTTATAATGTATGTGGCTAAAACACAAATATATGTGACCATATAATACCAAAGGCCACGTTAAACAAACATATGTGGCCATTGGGACCCTTTGGCCACGCTTTCTGGAAGAATTGTTTGATTTCAACAATAAATATTGGTACCCTTTAGCCACGCTTCTAGGTGGCTTCAGCCACTGGTATTGTAATGTGGCCGTATGATACATATGGTGACGGGACCTTTAGTGTTGAAATGAAAAAAAAAACGTGACCAAAGACCTTTGGTCACGGTTTTTTTCCGTGGCCAAAGGTGAATTTTGACGTAGTGTTAACCAAGTCACCGTCCACAAAGTTTTGGAGATTGGGCCAGTGGACTTTTGGGACTACTACAATACTGATGGATGCGGACCCTTAAGGACCGCCACGAGAAATCAAGAAAGGTACTTCGTAACCTTCATAGATGATTATTGCAGATTTGCTTATACTTATCTAATGAAGCATAAACATAAAACGTTTGAAAAGTTCAAAGAGTTTCAAAACAAAGTAGAAAATCAGTTGACTCGAACTATTAAAATCCTTTGATCTGATAGAGGAGGTGAATCCCTAAGCACTGAATTCCTCGATCATCTAAAGGCCTGTGGAATATTTTCACAGCCCAGTCCTCCTGGAACTCCATAATTAATGGTGTGAGTGAAAGGAGAAATTGAACCTTGTTAAACATGGTTTGGTCAATGATGTGTAGGACAAACTTGCCACACTCCTTCTGGAGTTTTGCCCTTATGACCACCACTCGCCTAATAAATCTGGCACAGACTAAGAAGCTAGATAAAACACCGTATTAGATATGGTGACGTTAAGCCTAAATTATCTAACCTCGGGATATGGGGTTGTGATGCTTATGTCACAATTGAATCTGACAATAAGCCCGATCCCGTGGCGAAAAGGTTTGTTGATACATGAAAATAACAAGATACTGGATCAAACTGTAGAAATCAGAAAATAAAGACAAGTGCAAAACCTACTTAGCCAAACCCACCCAAACCTGGACGAACTGGCAACCGAACTGCAAATTTGGACAGAGTCCAGTTCGGGTGATCGGTCATTTACTATAAATAGTAGGTTTGTGTTAAAATTATGCAACTGAGCGTCTTAAGTGTGTGTTTCTTAAGGTGGTTTCTGTATTAGATCTATGAGTCTTTTGTATGTTCTAAATCGTTGATCTATAAAAGATTAAGTTCCTATTTACATCGTTTGTCTTGTTTTGTAAAATGACTTGAGTTGCACACGATCCGACTTCCCGCTCACTTTCAAGTGGTATCAGAGCATTTGGTTAGTTGCTTAGCTCGATACCGAGTCATTTTTGTTAAAAAATGAAGCATTTTCGGTGTTTTCTTCTACTTTTTCACATTTTTCAGTCATCAAAACTTGTGTTTTTCAAAATTCGATCATTCCTGGGTATTCCTGACATCACGATGTTCATTTTCGTATGTTTCTGGTTCGTCTGATCGTTTCTGTGTGCAAAACGCTAAATTTTCCGTTGAGTTCGCCTGAGTAGTCTGAAAAATAACCGTCTTCTGAAGTGCGAGTTCGGCTGAATAACCGCTCCGAAGTCTTCGTTCGGTTAACTTCGTATACTAGTTCGTGTTCTGTTCGGTTAAATCCTCTAGTTTGGATAGAGTTCGGATATGCTTGTTACCAGTCAGTTCGCCTGTAGTTCAGGCAACTTCGTTTGACTCAGTTCAGTTCGGATACATTTCGGTTGGGTTTGGAAGATTTCAGTTCGTACTTAGTTTGTTTGAGTTCGGATAGACTTTTTGAGTTAGTTTCCAGTTCGGCTATGTTCGGACAACATCTTTCAGTTCGTCTAAGTTCTGATAAACCAGAATTTGAAAATGATCAAAATGACGGAATTACAAGCCTTTGCAGCGATACAATCGCATATGCAAACACTTCTGAATTACGATAATGAGATAGGAACAAGCCAAAAGGTTCCTAGGTTGTTTTAGCTCGAAGATTACCATAATTAGAAAAAGAGGTTAGAGGCGTATATCGGTACTTCTGACTGCGACCTCTGGATTGCAATTAATGATGCATATACCTATCCGGTCGACAACAACAATGTTCCAATTTTTCAAAGGAATCTGAATGTTACTCAAAAGACTGATTATACATGTGAGCTAAAGGCTTATGGAGCCCTTACAAAAGCTTTTTCGAAAGAGTTGTTACATCAATTCAAAACATGTAAAAATTCCCATGTATTGTAGAATGCTCTAAAGGAAAGATGCGAAGGAAATGAACAATACAAAAAGAGCAAGAAGAAGTTTTGCGAAAGGAATTCGATAATTTCAAACATTTTGATGGTGAAGGTGTTCCAGAATTGATTTCTAGGTTTTGCCATCTTCAATCGGAAATAGATAATGTTCAAATTTAGAAGGAAGATGAAGAGTGAAAAGAGAAATTACTCGAAGCACTACCAGCTAAATGGGAACCTTATGTTTCGATGCTAACAAACGAAAAAGAATATTCAACGTTGACTTTCTTACAATTGTTGAGAAAATTACGAGCAAGATATCTTGAGATGAAAAATGTGAATACCACTCTAGCAGAAGTGCAAAATCGGAAAATCGGGTAAACATGCTAATTCTGCACCAGCAACAGCATTCGTAGCTAGAAATGTGTCAAATGCTGGAAATATGTCTACTTCTAAAGGTTATGAATCAAGTTATGAATCAAGAGGATGTCCTTTTTTAATTCCTGCTAGCAATACCATGAATGCAAGTAAATTTTCCTTGTCTGTCAATACTACCGAAGATTACATGGCACTAGTATCAGCTCTAGTATCATCGTATTATGGGGTTATCACTGGAAAAGTTAGCAAAGCTGAGCTAACAAACGAAGATTATGACCAGGTGGACCCTGATGATCTGAATTAATGGATATTAACTGGCAGTTTGTAATGTTGGCTAGAAGGGTGAAGAGATTCCAGAAAAAAACTAGAAGGAAAGATTTGAATTCTGGTGGATGCATTGGTTTTCATAAATCAAAGGTTAGGTGCTACAATGCTCCAACTTTGTTCATTTCGCGAGGGAATGCTCACAACCAAAGAAGCAGGAATATCAAAAGTATACTCTAAAAGCTGAATCGTCAAATAACAATTCAAAGTACAACACAACAAATTTAGGGAGTACTTCTAACTCTAAACCTGATCCCACAAAATCTCTTGTATCTCAAGAAGATAAGACTTATAACTAGGGTAATCAGTTTACTGATTCTTCCGCCTTAATTGTAACACATGTGCGGGATGATGATACAATGACTGAATCCACTTCTGAAGGTGATGATACAAATGTTTGCTCAGAATCGGTTGAAGAAGTTCAAACATTTAAAGTAGCTCAAGCTGCTTTTATGGCAAATACAATATCTGAATGTGCTGATTCCGATGAGACTTTATTACCAAATAAGGAGTTCGAAGTTTTGATGAAGGAGATGGAAGCTCTAGTCAAAGATTGTGAAGCTGCTAAAGCCGAAGCTCAGGATGCAACGAATGATTTTGAAGCTTTATTTCAAAAGAGTTATCCTTTACAGCAAAAATATGAAAAGGCTCACAAGAATGCTTTGGAAGCAAGTGACAAGATAATCACATTACAAGAGGAGATGCACAATTTAGCTGATGAGAATAATAGTCTCAAATTGGAGAATGGATCTTTGAAAAGGAACAATCTCAAGGAATCAGTTGTTGCATTAATGGCTGATACTCCAAAGGTATCTTCTTCTCTTTAATGTGATACATGTAATCAGTTTGCTAAGTCTAAGAGTGATCTCTTAGATGAGAAGAACAAATTGTCTGATCAATTGTCTGTAGCAAAAGCAGACATTGAGATTTATAAAAAGAGATGGGAAGGAACCACAAAAGAATTGATGTCCTTACATGAGCAGTTGCGTCTTCAGATATGAATTCAGCAAACAATCTAAAATGCTCGTGTCAGCACAAAAGGACCTGGTTAATAATCAAAATATTGTTTCTGATTCAAAGATTGAAATTCTTGAATTAACCAACAAAATTGACACTTTTCAATACCATTGTCATTTACCAATATTCTATACAATAGTGATAAGGGTAATGTGTTTGAAAAGCTTAACCAGGTTCCTGTTCCCGTAGTTATAACCAATAGTCCATCTTCTGTTCAAACCAATGAGAAATGTGATTACACTTCTTACAAAAAGGAAGTGTCTGTTCAATCATATTCCAAAACCACTGACAAGCAATCAAGTGAGAAATCTGCTCTAGAATCAGAAGTTGATGAGTTAATTTCTGAATCCATCGAACCTGAGGTCTCCAAAAATATTTCAAACAACACTCAGGATGAACTCATTTCAAAATACAAATTTGGTGAAATTAAGTTTGAACTCACAAAATTGAGTGAGTATGAGCAGAAAAAGATTGCTTGATCAAAATCGGGTGAGGGAAAGAAACCCAAAAATGGTGGGATTGGATACGAACCAGAGTCTATTAAATCAAAATTAAAAGTTTTTGAAAAGGGTTCAACTTCTAAAACACCAAGTCATGAGAAAGGAAAATCCAGTGATCAAGCTCAAACTAAGAAGTTTGTTAAAACCGTGAAGTGGACCACTTACTGGTTAAAGGGATCTGATAAGATGTATTCTGATTCAGAGTCTCCTTTAAAGATGGTTAACCCTGACTTGATTGATAAGGTTTTTCGGGGACGGTATGGTCCAAATTATGATCAGGATGCCCCAAGTGTGCAATTTAGGGGGAAGAATGGAAAAATAATAATTCCAAAAGGCTCACTTGGATCCGATCAATCGGGTTCTAATCATTCTGAATTTGTTGCTAAGTCCATGTAACAACATGTTAAGAAGCCATTTGTTTCTCCATCATCGAAAAATGTTAAAAATGTCAATCCAATTTTTGTTGAAAATGCTAAACCAAATTTCAAAAGTCAAATAGAGTTTTTCAAAGAACACAATTTCATGATGATGGCTTTTACGATGATTTTGGCTATGGGCCGAATCCGCCAATGTACGGTAGGGGGCAACATTAGTTTGGGAATGGATCGAGACGGGGTTCTGGTCCATCCGGGTATGGTGATTGGAGAGGTGGTTATCACAATGGTCATGATGGATTTTATTCACAAAATGAATATTTTTGTGATGATTTTTATCTTGAGAATGGAAATGGTTATGATTTTAGCTTTTATGATGACTTTAGTGATCATCAGGTTTCTCTGTCACAAAAGAAAATTTTAAAATCAAAGAAACCAAAACCTTTAATCGAGATCATTCATGAGGATGACATGATCGAGGAAGTTCTTACCGACCGACGTCTTTTTTTTTAAATGTAAAAGACGAGGTCATACTTACAAAACATGTCCTTTCAAGAAAGGAAAATCTAAAATGTCTGGTAATGTTTTTGATGGTTATCAGGCAGAAACACCTACATCTGCTGATTCTAAGAAACATGTTAAATTTGTTGATCATAAAGGATTCATTCATAATGATATGAAGCCGTCTGTGTCAAGTTTTAAATCTGAAAAACATGATAAGACATTTGATGGTAAAACTGTAAAAGTTAAATCTATTTTGAAAACCTCTGAAGGGTCATCAACTCAGCAAAATGAAAAGTGGAAACCAAAAGGCGCTTCCATCACAGGCCAAGATTTTGTTGAAGATGATAGACGACCTAAAGCTTCAAGCTTGGGTTCTTCCCGACCTAACTAATTTTCTTTAATGTGTGCAGGGAGCTTCGCGACAGCCCCCATGAATAATCTATGGGTCATTGATAGCGGAGCCTCCAGGCACATGACCAGTGACATATCTCTACTCCATGATGTTCAACCATTTAACGGAGGAAATTTTACATTCACCAGGAATAAATGTGGAAAGATAGCGGGTATTGGCAAATTAAGCAATGGTGCGATCATATTTGACCGAGTCGAATATGTGCAAGAGTTGGAGTATAACCTGCTGAGTATTTCTCAGATATGTGATAAGCAATTCACAACTGCTTTCACTGGATCTGAATGCTTAATCTTGAAGCCTGGTTATGCGATTCCTAATGGTGGTATTGTAATTCGAAAGCATCTTGTTGATGGAGTCCCTAAGCATAAATTTATCTTCAATGACGTATGTGCCAGTTGCAAAAAGGGGAAGCAAGAATGAAAATCACATCCTTTGAAGAAGTACCACTCAATTAATGTCCCACTGGAATTACCTCATATGGACTTGTTTGGTCCCGTGAACAGACAAAGCAATTCTGGACATTGGTACTAATTGGTCGTTACCGATGAATATTCTCGCTTCTCATGGGTGGATTTTCTTGTGACTAAAGATGAAACTTTACGAATTCTTATCAAATGGATTAATACACTGGAATCACTTTACAAGTTGAAAGTCAGAAGAATTCGAAGCGCCAATGGCACGGAGTTCAAGAATATCGCAATGAAAATGTTCCATCTGGAGAAGGTTATTGTACATGAATTCAGTACACCATACATACCTCAGCAAAACGGTGTTGCGGAACGGAAAAACAGAACGATAATTGAGACAACAAGAAGCATGTTGGCTGATGCTCGACTTCCAGTGAATTTCTGGACGGAGGCAGTCAATACGGCAAGTTATGTGTTGAATAGGGTTCTAACTGTGATACGGCTTGGTAAAACCTGTTATTACCTATTAAAGAATCATAATCCGAATCTGAAGCATCTGGAATCGTTTGGGTGTCCCTGCACGGTATTACGATCTGCTGGAAAGTTCGACGACAAAGTGTTTGAAGGTTTATTGGTCGGCTACTCGAATCAAAAGAAACGTGTTTTTAACAAAAAGATCGGTGTAGTGGAAGAATACTACATGTTGATTTTCAATCATACACTTTACAACCCAAAGGTGTCGGTCCAGATTGGATGTTCGGCTACAAGGGTATATTTGAATCACTTGAGTCAAGAAGAGATGAAACCGATGATCATCTTGCAAACGTTTAAATTAATCTACAAGATGATGTTCTGGTTGTAAATATTTTGTCTATGTCTGCTCCGAATGTGCCTGTTGCTGAAGATTACTTGACCGAAACCACAATTGAGTATTTGTAAGATCTTTCTAGGGTTGCTGGCAACTCAAACATAGCATCATTAGTGTTGGTTTCAATTGTAAAATTTCATTTCACTTTACTTGTTCTTAGACAATTCTCTTGATGCTTATGTTAATCATTCAAGTGTTTGATGTTTTGTATTTCATAGTTAATGTCTTAACTTGTGTTGATTAAAATTGAGATGATTGACCTTGTTCTTTACTTTTGTGATATGAATGTGTGGATCCATATTCTATGTTATTTCATGATAATTCACTTGGCTTATGATAATAATTCATTGTGTTTTCATAATAACAACCCTAAGCGATTCCATAATGATTCTTTGCATTTTAAGAGTGTTCTTGGTGATTTCTAAGGTGTTTTGGCGACTTGGATATTGGTCTTAGCGATTTGGAGTTGCCCTTGGCGATTTGGCAAATCTATTAGAGCATATTCCTATGCTACGTTGTGTCTCGTGTATTGTAACTAGACTAGAGCGTCTTTGTGAGTCATATAGTCAACATACGAAGATGGCCATACCATATGGTCCGCCGTACCAGTTGGTACGGGCGTACCAACTGGTCCACAAGGTGGTACGCCGGTTAGTATGTAAGTGACTATAAATAGTTCGTGTTAGAGAGTGCTTAGTAGTTCTGTCATTCTCATCTTCTTAACTGTGTGTAACTGAGTGTGTTTCTCTCTTTAGCTTGTAAATCTTAGTGAATCAATAAAGCAAAGCTTTATTTACATCCGTGTTCATCGATTAACCGAATCATGTAGTAGTAAGATCCGTTTCCGTCGTTTTACAAGTGGTATCAGAGCAATCCAGGTCGCTCTACTGCTTTGATTTGGTCCATTTCGAAATTTTAGATAGAGAGAGTTTGGGTTTGAGTCGTTTTTCATCATTTATTCTCAATTCTAAGTGATTCCGAGGTCAAAAATGATTTCTGAGTGTTCCTAGAGTGTTTTCGCACCTCACTGATCCAATTTCCAGTTCCAAAAGTCAAAAATTCGAAAAATCAGTCGATCTTAGTTTGGTACGCCAATGGTACGCTCGAAGAACAGTTTGGTACTTTTCTGGTACGGAAGGCAATATTCATAGCTTTCTGGTACGCCAAAGTTTGTTACGCAAGGCAATCTTCAGAGTTGGTACGCGACGGTTATCTGGTCCGCTGACAGTTACTCCGTACCACATTGGTACGTTGAGGTTGGTGGTGCGCTGATATTTCTAGTCTGGGTTTGGTACGCTAACTTGTTTGGTCCGTTGGTGATACATTGAATCTCATTGGTACGGAAGTCGACAGCTTGGTACACTGGCAGAAAAGTAGTCTTCACTAAAACTGACGTAACTTGACTGACGTAACTTGAGAACCATTAAGAGTTACGAGAGCTAGTACCCTCCGGTTTGACCCCCAAAATCCGCTTGGAAGACCTCCGTTTTTGAGTTCGAAGTTTTGACATTTGATTTTTAACTTCAAGATGAGTGATTTTCAAGCATTTTCAGCAGTGCAAACCTCGATGCAAGCCATGATGAACTATGATAATGAAATCAGAACAACTCAGAATGTTCCTAAATTACTTCGTTTGGAAGATTATCATAACTGGAAGCAACGATTTGAAGCATATCTCAATACAATTGATGTTGATCTTTGGATACCAATTAAACAAGAATACAAGTATCCTAAGAAAAATGGAGAACCGCTCATGCAAAGTGATCTTGATGAAGATGAGCGGAAATCTTATGCGTGAGAAAGAAAACGTATGGAAATCTCACTATCGCATTACCAAGAGAACTTTTGCATCAATTTAAAACTTTCACAACTTCTAAAACTTTATGGGAGGCATTAAAAGATAGGTGTGCGGGAAACGATCAGTATAAGAAAAGTCAAAAGAAAGTTTTGTTAAAAGAATTCGACAACTTTCAGCATTGTGAAAAAGAAAGTATTTCAGATCTGGTTTTTAGATTTTCACATCTTGTTAGTGAACTTGGAGAACTCAAAGTTACCAAAGATGATGAGGATTTGAAAGATAAGTTTTTGGAGGCATTGCCGAAGAGCTGGAAGAATTATGTTCTGTTACTGACACATGATAATGACTATTCTAAATGGTCTTTTCACAAATTAACTGGAAAGTTGCAAGCTCGTGAGTTAAAAATGAGGGTGAAAAGATCTGCACCTGCTCTCAATCAGAATCCAGAATTGTATTATGGGGATAATTCAGCCACTGCGAATGCTAAATCAAAATCACATTCTGATTCAAGTGTTAATCCACCATTAACAACTTTTCTAGCTAGAAAGTCTGAACGATCTGGTTATTCTTCAGGTTGCAGTTTTACGATTCCTGATAAATCATCAACTAAGTCTACTCCTGCTCAAGCAACCGAAGATCTAGCTACTTTGTTATCTGCTTTCATATCATATTCGTCTGGATCGGTTTTTAGTCAAATCTGTCAATCTATTTTGTTTAGAGATGATTTAAATTAGTTGGATGAAGTTCAATTGAATTAATCGATCTGGATGGCAGTTTGCTATGGTAGTGGAGAGAGGAAGGAGATTCATGAAAAAACATGGCAAGACATTTATTCTTTAAGGAGGAAAGCTTGGTTTGGATAAACGAACGATTAAATGTTTTAAATGTGATAAATATGGACATTTTGCTCGAGATTGTCCTAAATCGTCATCTGACAAGGGTACTTCTAATAAGAATGTTCAAGATAAAGAAGTTTAAGCTATGATATCTCAAACTGATGAAGGTTATGATTGGGCTAAAGATTTTCCGGTTGAATCTGCATTTTTGGTTCACTCACCAAAAAATTATGAATTGATGGCTACTGTGCAAATGGACTCAAGTGATTCTGAGACAGAAGTGAGTGGTTATGAATCAGTGTGTGAATTTTGTTCACAAAAAGATACTCGAATTCAAGAGTTGATAAAGGAAAAGGAGTGTCAACTTGCTGAAATCAAAAGAAAAGAAGACGAGTTGGAAGATTATGTCAAGAAATGTTAAGGATTTGATGAACTTTACAAAGTAAATGAGAAGCTACTAAAAGAAAAGAGTGTGTTGTTCGAAGAATTAGCTGATATTCAGCGAAAATTGTCTGAAGGTTGTATTCAGAATGATCACCAAAAGTCACAACTTCAACATGAAAATTCACCATTTGAACCAATATGATGAGATTTGCATCCAAGTTTATCTCATTTAGGACTTGAAACATTTACTAAACTCTTTATTTTTGTTTCTTTTCAAAAATTTAAAATTTAGACATGGATTGTTCCAAAATTCAACTTATTTCCTTAACGGGTCAAACTAAGACAAAGTCCAGTTTAGCTTCCAATTTTAAAGCTTTTGAAACCCGGATTGCATTTAGAAACATCCTAATGCAACACATTGGTGTTTTGGAACACCCATAATCAAAACATCTCATTCACACTTTGGAATTTAACCAATTTAGAGATCAATCAATGGATTATTTCATAAACAAAAACTTCAGGATCAATCCTAAACTACCTAGCATAGAACTAGCAACAGGATTCAATCAAACATCAATTTTGTTTAACAGTCATCACTCTAAATAGAGTTTGAGTCGAAACCACACAAAACAACACAACCAAATCCCCAAATTTATTGAAGGTTTTCGGCCTGTTTACGACTAACAACTTAAAGTGAGATTCAAGAACTTGTGAATGAAATCATTTTGCTTAGTCTTGATTCAATCACTATGTATCAACAAAAATTTATAAAAATTTCATATGATATGAAGACCTAATATTGACCACCGTAACCTACCCCTGGTTGTAGTTCATAATAGAATGATAATGATGAGTTCATTTACCTTAAAGAAGCTTAAAGTTGTAGTTTAGTCACTAAATGAGGTGAATGAATCTGTGTAAACATCAACCAAAAGCAAGCAATAAGAACCCTAAATTGAATTAAGAACCGTCGGCCTCAAATGTTACTCCCGAATCAAAAACCTCCAAATTAACCTAGAAATTGACTAAAGACAAACCTGAAAGTGCAGAGAGAGTGTGTGCATCAACCCTAAATGCACGAGAGTCAGATTCCGGTATTTGATCGGAGGAGAAATCGGTGTTCGGCGGTGGAGAGGGACGGTCGCCGGAGGTTCGCTGAGAGAGAGAGAGAAGAGCAGGTATGTGTGTTTTGTTTGAATGAGAATGGAAAAAAATGAACCTCCACTTTTTTATTTAAGTAGGCGAGGTCGTAAAAACTTAGGGTTTTCGAGATTTACTTGAAATCGCCAAGATCTGCCTTTAGCGAGATCGCCAAGGCGAGACATGTGATTTTGAGATCGCCAAAGAGTAACCCGAGATCGCCAAGGGTTTATATCTTTAGGCGAGATCGCCAAGGACTGAAAGGGACGAAGTCGCCAAGCGTAAATCTCGGTGTGTTTTGTGAAAAAACACCTAAGTGTACTTCAGATCGCCAAAACGGAGGTTTGAGGTGAGATCGCCAAGAGGAAAGTTCCTTTATGCGAGATCGCCAAGAGGAGGTTTGAGGTGAGATCGCCAAGAGGAAAGTTCATTTATGCGAGATCGCCAAGAGGAGGTTTGAGGCGAGATTGCCAAGAGGAAAGTTCCTTTATGCGAGATCGCCAAGGGCAGAATCTCGGTGTACCAAGCCTTTAGGCGAGATCGCCAACATCAAAATTAAAGATTTTTTGATAGCAAGTTAATATATGAAGAATTTTCTGATATATAATCAATTTTCCACCAAAATGAGAACACCCGTAGTAAAAACACTAAAAATACTCATTTGTAAACTCAGTGAGTTGCAAAAGCCTAGGTGAAATCATTAAGGGCAACTTGGGAATTATTGATTTTTCTAAGTGCATAACCATGTTAAAAACACCATTTGACTCAGAAAAAATTAAAATTCCACACATTTGACCAAAACCTTATTGAATTAGATTAACTTGAGTCAGGCCAGCCCAAACTTACCAAAACGGTTGATTTTGACTTAAAACTGCAAATGGACCTCAAATTTGACTTATTTCTCCCAACCTTGATGTTATTAAGCATAAAGTACCCAATTTCACATTTTATAATAAATTTGGTTATTTCAAAGCATAGTACTTTCATTTGCACAGTTAAAGCCTTATTATCTGGCAGTTTCCAGTTATTTGCTTAATTTTACATATTTCACTTGCGATTTAACACATAATGATTGTAATCGTGATATAGTCAACTGTGTTCCATGCAAAAAGAAATAAGAACGTTAAATCGTCTACCTTAAAGTCGATCTTTCGATAAGCGGATAAGGGCTCAAATTTAACAAAATAAGAAAATAAAAAAACAAGTTGAAATTGTATAATTCAACAACAATCAGGTCGGTCTTGTGGACGCAAAGAAATTCCAACAAATTATACGAAACACCAGAGAAAATAAAGCAGAACCTCAACGAACAACAATTAGGTCGATCTTTCGATACGCAAAGAAAGTCCGATCGTTTGAGAAAATAAAGAAAATTAAACAAGTTAAATCTTTGCAAAATGAACACATGTATACAGAGTGACTTCTCATTATTCTTTTCACATATTTTTGTCTTGATATATCATGAGATACGTATCAAGATGTTGCTCACTAGATCAAGCATCAAATTTAGTGTATATCACATTTGTATACTTTCTGATTTGCTGAGCCTACCTAGCACATCGATCAATGGTCTTATGACTTTTTTATCTAATTTATCCATGAGTCAAACAACTTTATCTGATAAATATACTAAACTAATTAAATATATATATTTTATATATATATATATATATATTGAACTATATATATATATATAGGTTTAGGGTAAAATACATCTAGCAAAAACGCTACATCCATTGCGGATTCATCTGGGGCGTCCATCAAGATCATCCAACAGGCAGGATCTATGGTGTTTCCGCCTGTGGTGTTTTTTTCCCGCACCGAAAACACCATAGGCGGAAACACCATAGATCCTGGCTGTTGGATGATCTTGATGGACGCCCCAGATGAATCCGCAATGGATGTAGCGTTTTTGCTGGATGTAGGATAACTCGACTCTATATATATAGCGGAAGGATCCTGTGAAAATAACTTTTATTGCGAAAACACGAAAACAAATATTAAAACCTCTATAACTTTTTCATACATTAATACTTTTTTAAAAAATTTACACCAATATCCTTACAATTATGTTATCTTTAGTTCTGAAAAAAATTAAAAAAAAAATCAAGTTTATTTTATTTTTTATTATTGCACAGGTGCAATAATATATATTTTTATTATTATTGCACATGTGCAATAATATTAAAACTTCTATAACTTTTTCATACGTTAGAATTTTTTTATAAACAATTGCACCGTAAATCTTATATTCTGTTATCTTTAATTCCGGAGAAAATTAAAAAAAATCAATGTTTTTTTATATTTTTTATTATTGCACATGTGCAATAATAAATATTATTGCACATGTTCAATAATATTAAAACCTCTATAACTTTTTCATACGTTAATAATTTTGATAAAAAAATTGCACCATAAATCTTATAATTCTGTTATCTTTAATTCTGGAAAAAAATTAATTAATATTTATTATTGCACCTGTGCAATAATAAAAAATTCACGAAATTTTAATTATTTAATTTTTTTTCCAGAATTAAAGGTGACATAATTCTAAGACTTTTAGTGCAAATTATTTTTTAAATATTAACGTATGAAGAAGTTATAGAGGTTTTAATATATGTTTTCGTGTTTTCGCAATAAGATCTTGTTTTTATTTGATCATTCCCCTATATATATATATATATATATATATATATATATATATATATATATATATATATATATATCTAGTATTTGTGTGTTGGTGATTAGATTCTGCTGTTAATTTGTCACTCGGTTTTCGCGTATGTTTTAATTATATATATTTGATATATTTACGCTCCCGCAACTCTGATTTAATTAATGTAATTAAATTAAATATAATTGTATCCGGTAATACAATTACTAAAACGAGTTTTAATAAAAATTAACATTAGTACCCATGACCCGAATACCACTGGCAAAAACCCAACAGGGTAAATCTGTTAGTGTTTGAAATCAAGGTTCAGCTGAGATCAATAGAACTACGGTAACCATTATAATATATTGTATGCCATAAAATGTTTACAAATACATTTTGTAGAGTTCTAAACCTGTGAACTCACGAGCATTACGTTGACCTTTTTAAACTCATGCATTTCTCAGGTATCTAGTTCATCACCGGTATGCAAATAGAAAACTGTCAAGAACTAGGGCCTGCATAAGGATGGAGTCTTGGTCACCCTCTACTATCTAAATAAAATTATGAACAATCTTATTTCTTATCTTAACGTTCCAATTTCAGTATTATAAAACAACATTATATATAATATATTCTCCGCTACAACTTTGATAACATACTTGGTTTTCAAACATAAACAAAACTGATATAGGTTGTTCCTTGTATCCACGACTATGACCCCATGATGTCACACGCCTACGTATCCGGAAGTTCTAGAGTGTGACATATATATCTAGTTTCGGTGAAAATTTGTTATGTAACTTCTATATTTTGTCTCAAAGGTCAAAAATATATTTGCTACTATTTAAAACCCTTAAACTACTTTTTTGTAGTAGAGAATGTAACATTTATAAATTATCCGATTAAGAAACCCGACCTCTTTTGGAAATTTGGCGATTTCCTGATTTTTGGATTGTTATGTATCCAGAGAAGTTTTGGGTATTTATAGCCTAAATTGAAGCTTTTAAGTGACTCATAACTGCTTTTCAAAACAAAATAACTAATTAAAATATTTTGAATCCGAATTGAGTTTCTCGAGTTGAAAATAAAGCAATTCGCGATTCGTACGTGATTTCGGCACATGATTCTTCGTTAACCGGTAAGTCGTGTTCTTGTGTATCGTATTTAAAAATTTACTTATTTATGAGCTTATTAGTCATAAATCGCATCACAAGTCATCACGCATAAGTTGAGTCTCGAAGACGTTGGTGATTAACCTAATAGTGATACAACGTCAAATTACCCGAAATCGGTAAAACCGACCATAAATACATTAACCTAACTTAAATTAATATTTGTGAATTGTTATATTTCATGTTTGTACTCTATTTTAGTGGAAATGATGAAATGAATCCATGGTGTTGAAACAAGAAGCAAAAACCCTGATTAACGTTGGCCAAAACAGCAAAAATCGCAAAAAGTCAACGAAGTGATGGGCTGGTCAACCCCAACGCGTCGCGTATCGCGAGGGAGACCCCTCCTGGGTCTCGCATACCGCGACCCTTATGTCTGTTGGGCAGAACCGTTTTTGTGGCTAATTATTCATCTTTAACCCATCTAAACCTAATTTCTTGAACCCTAATAACTCCTAAACGACTAGACGGCTGCCCTCTCTCCAGACCATCATTTTCGAAGATTCAAGGCTCGTTTTGAGTGATATTAAGCATATAAAAGTGTTGGTTTTCATCGTTTTTTGTGTGTTTCTTCAAATCTCGCTTCCATCTTCCTATGTCTTTGTTATTACATGTTAAAGACTTGATTTTTATGAAGTTTTCATGCTAGATCTTGTCTATACATGTTCTTAGATGTTAGCTCTTGTAATTATTTGATAAAAGTTTAGATTTTTATTAGTTTTTATGGGTTTTTATGAGTATATGATATTGGATCTTGATGGATCTTGTATGATCTTGATTAAACATATTAAATTTAAAGATCATGTTTTTATGAATGATTATTCACAAAAAATTAGAACTTGTGGTGGATCTAGGGGTTTTTTTAAATTGATAACTTAATGGATTTTTCTTGAAAATAAATATATATTTTGGTGCATGCATGCTTAGATCCATGTAAATTTGATTGTTTGATGATGTTATATGTTAGATCTAGTTTATTCAAGCATGATTAGCCATAAATAAAATGTCGTGGATGGTTTGCATGAATAAAGATTGGATTTCGTTGTTTAGAATTATTTGAAGTAGGGTTTTAAGTTGAAAATAATTAATTTTGGTAAAAATAAATATATATATTAGATGATTGATGTTAGATTATCTATACAATGATATGATTATGATTTGATTACTGCTAAATTAATTTTTGGATGATATTTGTGGCCAATTTGATTCCATGGAAAATAAATATATTTTTAGCATCGCAAAAATAAATAGTTTATCTTTAATGGTTTGACGTCGAATGCATAGTTTTAGGAATGACCTATCTCATGACCTTAAATATACGTTATCACTACATATAAATCACCAATGAGTCGCCGAGTCGATTGTGTCATGAATTTCATTTATTTATTTATTTGTATATTTATTGTTTATTTATTTATCTATTTATTCCTCCATCTTGCTTAGTCGTCGAAGTTGTCTTCGGGTCTAATCGTTCCGTTACGTGATTTATTTTGGTACATGTTGCAGGTTTTTCTGTGAATGTTGATGCAATGTTGATAACACTATAGGATGCATGCGGACCTAGTGTGACCCAAATTAAAAGAGTTAATTTGTTATTGTTGTTGTTTGAATTATTATGTACTAATTAATTGTATGAAATGGGTTGAATAAGAATATCGCAACAATCAATTAGTGTTGTGTGCATCTGGACTATTATTGCGCCCAAACGTATTCTGCCGTCAGTTGGGGTGTGACAACAGCTCACTGAATGACCTATAAGACAACTCTCTCAAATAGTGAAAAACTCTTTAATTCCGCGAATGAGATTGCTATTTATACTAATAGTTGTCACCGAATGAGGTGCCTACTGAATGACCTCAATTGCTAGTCATTGGCCACTCATTTGGTGGCTTTCATTCTCCCACACTAAACACATGAACTCAACTCACTCTAATCAACTAACAGCATGTCTAGATAACATCATACGACACAAACTTTGTTAGACACAAATTTTGCACTAACAAACTCCCCCTTGTCGTGTGATGTATCTACTTCATCTATTTAATCTTCAAAACTTCAAAAGTTGATCTTCAATATGTAATTGATCTTCAACTTTGAATGTTGCAGTAGAGCTTGCATGGATGGAACAGGATCATATCACTGAACCATTTAAAAGTGAGGCTTCCATTAGCTTCTAACAAACTCCCCCTTAATTGTAACTCTCCTTACTCCATGCTTGTGAGTCATGTCTTAAACCTGCATCTTCAAAAGACAGAAGTGCGGTTTTCCCATTTTCCCAATTATAACATTAATCTCGGTTAAAAATCTCCTTCTGAGAATCAAGATATTGTGAAAATCATTTTTTGTAAATCTTTCAGCATCTCGTGTCCATCAGATTGAAAATAAACAATAAATAAAACCTTTTTTAAATTTTAAAAATTTTATATTAAAACACACCTAAATCGTTTTGTTTTTTGTTTAGAAAAATTTTTATATCAAAACACACCTAAGATCTTTTTGATATTTCAAGAATGAAAACATAAATGCAATATTGAAATAAACACTACTTTTTGTTTACGAAAGACCATTATCACGGGATCATATTGGTTATAACGCACTGAACTACACTTCAATTTCAGCTAATTGAAGTACACAAGTCATGTTGATTGTCATTATAATTTGTCCAACTTAAACTCTGGCAGAATCATACTCATAACATCAGGATATGTTAATGTATTATTAATTTTCTTTGACCAGTAGGCCCCACACTATCAGACATATTCAGATATGTTTCACATATTTTCATGTGATTACACTTGTGAATTTCACATAGTGTCTTATATTTATGATATAGTCAACTGTGTTCCATGTAAAAAGAAATTAGAAAGTTAAATTGTCCACTAAAAGGTGGATATTTCGATACGCAGATAAGGCCTAGGATTTAACAAAATAAGAAAAATAAAACAAGTTGAAATCGTTCAAATAACAATTCTAGATCGATACTCCCGTATACGTAGAGAGAATCCCATGTTGGAACAAAACACCAAGAAAATAAAACAGAACCTCAAATGAACAACTATCATGTGGATACTTTTGTATATGTGGAGATAATCCGATCATTTGAGAAAATAATGAAAATCGAACAAGTTTAAATCTTTCAAAATGAACACATTGACTTTTTATTTTCTTTTTCACATATCTTTTATATATCTTGGAATTCGTTTCAAGATGTTGTCCACTAGGTCAGACAATGCATTTAGTTTATACCACTTATGCATACTTTTATTAATTTACCGAGCCTACCTAGCACATTAAACAATGATCTTATAGCTTGTTCATCTACTATATCCATGAGTCAGATAAGCTAGCCAATGTACCATCATTTCCCAGTGATTAATTTCTAAGTTTTTAATTTTTCCATGTTTTTGTATTTTCCATTACTTTTTCTTCCCCTAAAATTCAAGAAACTCTATTTTTCGAATTTTCATTTTTGAAAACAAAAACACGTTATTTTTGGCCTTTTTAGTTTTCCCCCCTAAATATGTACACCTACCACTTAGTAAAAATACCACTTGTAAGAAATACCACTTGTAAGAAATACCAGTTGTAAACAAAACTTAATGTAAAGAAAATTGACACCACTTGTAAAACACTAGACAAAAACAAAATTGATCGATCAACACAGATAGATACCTTCCATGTTTAAGATTTTGAAAATTAGATTGAGATTTTAAATCGTTGAAACTTAAGTTAAGACCATGTCCTTCACTGTCAGCAATTCTTCAATCACTAATAGGTCTTCTTGGAGAAACCTACACACACGGTCATAAATGATTTGTTTGCACCTAAGCCCTCGGCTTTAGGTCGACCGGTATCTGGAATACCCTTGGACATAACCTTGGGTTTCCACATTACCTTTGATAAACTAGTTTTTAATGAGTCAACGGCTGGTTTAATAGTTAAAGGACCACCCTTTTCCTTAGGAGTGTGCTTAGGAACAAATATAAAGGGTTTTGACTCATCAAAAACCTCACCAGTTTGATCTTAAAATATTTTTAGGGTCGACAGGTTTACCATCAGATTGTTTCTTACAACCATTTAGCAAATTTTCCAGACAATTAATGATAATGTGACCTTGTTTGTTGCATCGATAACATTTATGACGATCATTGAAAGTTGAATTTCCAAGCTTAACCGTCGAGATATTATCAGAATTGGTCTTAACAGTTGATTTCTTTGTCCTTAACATCATGTAACCCTGAAAAACATCACATTCAAGATCAGATTCAAACGAATCATAACAGTCAGGATGTTGTGATTGACGTTTGTAAACCCATTTTGATATTAGACTTAGTGGAGTAGCATTTGAACCACATGAAGAAAATCTCGGTGACTTCTTCATAGTCTGATCACTCCCTAATACATCAGAATTACTTGTGCCTGAAGAATTTAAATTTTTCTTTGAAATCTTAAAATTTAGTTTCTTGTTCCCAAACACCTCTTTTTGTGCCTTCTTAAATCCCAAGCCTTTCTGCTTGTATCCTGGCAAATTAGTAAGATCAAAATGAGAACTTGAACCAACTTTTTCAACCTTGGCTAATCTAAGTATACTTAGCCTTAATTGCCTTCAAATCTTTCTTGCCAAAGAAAACATCTTCATTGATCTTTTCTTCAACATGAACCTTTCCAATAACCTTACCCGAATACACCTTTTCATCATCAAACAATGTTTTTTTAGACTGAAATATCGGTGCTTTTCCTCATTCATTATTTTTCTTCTTAAACTTCTTATTTGCCTGCTTTGGCTTTTGATTCTTTTTCTTTTCATCAGTAAATTGTAAATAATCCAATGCTTCTTCCTTTGATTTCTAACTATTAATAGATTCTGTAATGACAACCATAGGAGGAGCATTTTTGTTCAGACCATCAACCCCATAAAAAATTTGAAAATTTTCATATTTGCATAAAAAGCTTGTGAATGATTGAGAATTATTGACATTGTCCAACTTTCTAATCACATCAATGGCTTCAATCTTTTGTTCAGAAATATCTATTGGGCATCAGCTAGTTCTTCTTTTGTTGCAATTAGCTTTCTTGAAACTATGTTAGTTTCATATTTCTACATCCTCATATTCTCCAGCTCATCAAATAACTCTTTGGTAACCTTCTCCCATTTTTGTTTATATATTTCCATGTCAGTCTTCAAAAGCTTGTTCTAACGAGTTAACTCAACCTAATCATCAAGTAATTTGGTATTGTCGGCTTGATAATTGAGTTTTTGTCAGTCAACTCTGCACAAGACTTCTGAAGTGCTTCATATTTCTCTTTCGAAATCACACTTTTGGAATAAAGTGCGTCGAAGTCTTTAATAACATCTTTTGCTTCCTTTGAGTATGTTTCAACATTCCCTGTTTAAACTTTGTATTCATCAACCAGCTTTGTACCTTTGGTGACCAACTCCATGTTGTCACTCTGCAACTTCAATTCTTTTTCAGCTGCTTCATCACAAGTATCTTTGAGAACTTCACACTTTGCTTCTGAACAAGCAAACTTTTCCTGCAGCATTCCATATTTGTTCTTATAAGCTTCCATTTCTTCTCTTGCCCTCTTGCACTCTTCCACCAACAAACTATTTTCTTTAACAGATGTACCATTGTGTTGGTCTTTTTTAGTACAAAATTCACAAAGTGATTCTAGAAAAGTTGTTCTAAAACATATTTAGAACAGTTTGATCAGATTAGATTTGTAAAATTTTCACTTTTTAAAAACTGATTTTGAAAAATTATCTAAATTTGATGATTTTTTTATAAAACACTGGAATGGATCTTACTAATGCATGATCTCGATCAATTCGATAACCCGATGTAATAAACGTTTCGTTTATTGATAACCAAACTCAAGAGTACATAGAGAAAACAGAGAGCAAAGACTACGGAAAACACACAGTTAAGACTTCAACTCTCGCAACTACTCTCAAACAGAGAATTTAAACTATTTATACCAATCTGCCCAGCGTACCAACTAATCCACGTACCAGGTGGCCCATGGCTGCGTACCACCTAGTCCGTCCACTGGTACGCTGGGACCAGACTATACAAAATGACTAATTACATAGAAACACCTAGACCTAGCATTAGACATCATAACATGTTCTAACAAACTCCCCCTTTTCTTATGCTAGTCTTCAGAAACTTTTGTCTTCGATTCATTCCAATACTGTCTTCAGTTATTTCTAGCATGAATACCGAAAGCATAACAAACTCTAATCACTCTTTGAAACTGCAAGGCTTGATCAGCATTCTCAGCCTTGTATAGAATTTTGTTGTGATAGAGCTTGTCGATGTCAGCTTCAGATAGATTGATCAACCACATAGGATCAAAAATCCTAACCACCTTATTTTCTTCCTTGACAACAATTACTGCTTCTCCTGTATACTCATCATAATACCACCACCTCAATGTCTTGATGAAATTTTGTTCCAGCCTTTTCAGAGGTATCTTTTTGAGTTGAATAGGCTTTTTATACTTTAAAACCACAACTGGTCTTCCTGTCTATGGATGAATATCAGTTGGATGATCCGTATACTTCGGCCTTTGAGGATTTAGAAATCTGAATCGCTTCTGACATTCTTCAAACAACTTGTTTCTGAAGAATTCGCCCGACGGATGTTCACCATAATTCAGGAATGGCTTTCTCGATAATTCCCGCACATCATAGACAGGTAAAGTATTAACCCTTTTAGCTTTCTTCAATTAGATAATGCCAAATTCTTTCTTGATAACATAACACTTGAGCTGTGAATCAAACATCCAACTGATAATGTTACCAGCGGCTACACCTCTGTTTTCAAAGAATTTCATCTGATCAACTGATTTTGTAGGCTTCACCACAGGTATCTTCTTTGATCTTTGCTCCTTCATCCATTCATCAAACAACCTTTGTTTCTCTTGTTCTTCAGAAAAACTATCAGCTTCAGCAGTTTTAGGTTGTTCAGATTGTTTCTCAGCCTCTTTCTTCTTTAACTCATTCTCATCTTTTTCTTCATCATCTTTTGCAAAGAAATTGAATCCTCCAGACTGATCATTATCAGTAAAATTCCCATAATCTTTAGGATCATCTGGATATTCTTCAACAGTCATATCCTCAACATCTACATGTTCCTCTTCATATATAAATTCATCATCAGAATCTTCTGCTCTATGAGGTTCAGCAAAAGGAACCTTATCAACATCTTCAATATTAAGAGCATATATTGCAGCCAATTGCTCTTTTGAGTATTGATGCAGATATTCTCCTTCTTCAATTACAACTCTTGTAATTGGAGTCACATCATAAACATATTTACCAGACTCCCCTTGGGATGCAGCAGCAGATGATGTTCCAGCAGTAGCAGATGTTTCAGCTGCACCAGAAACACCCAAACCATCTCCACCGACACCTCCCTCTGGGTCATCCGTATCATTCAAATATCATGACACATCGTCATCTTCTCTACAAGCCTCTTCAGGATTCGGTCTCATCTCCCCCTGAGCAGGTAAAGATTTTAACAGACGATTTAGCTGCTCACCCAGAGAAAGAAAGATTTGTTATAGTCGAGCAATCTCACGATCTTTTGACTGATCACGAGACACCAACTCTTGCACCATATTCTTTAATCCTTGAATTTCATTTGCTTGTTGACTATTTGTAGATTCTAACTCATCAAGTCTTGTTTGATGCAAAGCAAGTTTTAAATCAGTCGATGATATTGTTGATTGAGTAGAAGAAGCAGCAGTTGATGCAGAAGCAGAAGTTGATGAATTTCTAACAATCAACTTTCTAACAGGTGGCATACTTGAACTTTGAACATTAGCAGATTTGGTGATTGGCTGACTTGGAATCGAAGACTTTTGAGCCACTTTTTGCTTCTTGCTAGTAACGACCATTGGAGCTTTTCCTTTATCAACAACCTTTGTCTGTCTAGCTGATTCTCCCCAGCTGGAGTATAGGATGGATCATCAATGTCTTCTCTATCAGCAGACCTCTTTGATAATTGCTCAAATTCAGAAATATATTTATTTTTTGAAGCTAGATAAGCCAGATAAGCTTTAGAACCTTTCTTCACCATAACCCCTCTGGTATTATGCAAAATCTCAACATAATCACCAGAATCAGAACTCGTATCCGAAGAACTATCATCATCATCATCCTCAGAAACATCTTTCGAACCAGCTACATCATCAGGAACGATTAGATCTTGTGGAATTGGCTCAGATTGTTGTTGTTGTTGTTGAACAGGTACAGAAGCAGCAGGTTGCTGTTCTACCGGTTGTTGGACAGGCACATCTTCATCATCTCCTTCATTATCATCATCTTCAACTGGATTACCATTTTCATCATACTCTAGTTCATCATCACTACTATCCGGATGTCTTGGAGCACCATCAGCTGGAGCTACATAATCAGGTTTTGCCAGATGGCCAATCAAACCTTTAACCGGAGGAGGCACATTTGCTCCTTTTCTTTTCTGATAAGTAGGCAGCTTTCCCACAGCCACTTCATTCATGTGCTTCAAAACTAATTCAGCATCCGGATTCTTTGGAAGATTAGGATGAAGATCATTTAATATCATTTGCAAAAACCGGGGATACATAACACTCTTGTTCTGTTTGGACAAGATGTTCTCTTTCATGTAGTCGAAAATCCCACCTGAGAAATTGAATTCCCGATTCATCACCAAAGCCGTAAAGAAAGATAACACCTTCATATCGAATTCTTCGTGACCCCTCAGTCGGTTACCAAAACATCTGATTATCAGGTGCATCAAATACATATACGGAGGACTCAGATTCGCTTTAAGAAACCAGGTAGCATATAGATTGCCATCATACTTCACTCGTCTCAGTAATGCAACCATGTCAATCTGATCAAACTCCTTCGGAAATGCTGGTTGATCATTGAATTGTAAAACCCTCCGAACATCTTCTTCAGTTACAATAACATCAGTTTGAAGTATCCTCGCACGTATCATTGAAGGTACCACCGAACAATCTACTTGAGCTGAAGTCCAAAACATTGTAAGTAAGTCTTTGTAAGGTGTACACTCGTGTGTAGCAGCATAGTATGTCACACCCCGATTTTTCCAACCGAGATGCGACCAACTGGCATCAAATTCAAAGCAGCGGAATGTAATCGGATCAACTACATAAGGACCATTATTTAATAATAGAGGAGATTTCAGAGTTTACATAGGTTTTTAGAGAAATACAAATACATCACGAGAAACATAATAACAAAACTTTATTTATTTATTAAGTGGAGGTCTTCTAGGGTAGAGGGTAGGTCTTCTAAGCAAGTACTCTAGCATCAACGTCAAGATACGCCACCTATGGTCCTTAGCAAATCAACGTCCTGAAACACATGCTCAAAATAATACGTTAGCTATAAAGCTAGTGAGTCCATAACTTGACACAATAATAGCCGGCAATAAAAGTAGTAAGTGTATATATAAACATGTCACATTTGTATCCACCAATCAATCCGTCTCAAGGCCGCAGCCTCAAGGTGAGCAAATGTCTAAATGCAAACCCCGTTTACATTACACTTACTCGGCATACATACATGATGCAAAAATGTGGTGTAAGCGACGAGTTAACCAACGTTAACTAAGTAGCCAAAAATTGGCCGATGGTCGAGTATTCCCCAGTTCACCTTAGGGGAAAGCACCGTGTAGAGGTGGGATTTTCCATGGTCCCAATGTCAAGTAGTACTACCCACATATGTATGTGGCTCAAAGAGTTAATGATTGCACAAAGTACACATTAATATACACCATAAAAAAATAGTTTGACTCGTGAGCATGTATTTCGCCCCAAAAGTTTAAGTAAAAAAGGGGAGTTTAGAGTTATGAAACTCACCAAAGTCTTGAAGTGAAGTGGCTAGATACGATCACCGTTTAAAAGATCTCCTAGTTCACATAACATAATACTATTAAGTATAATACGAGGTACGTCCTAACCGTGCATGTGGGTGGATTAATTAAGCCATGGTTTAAAGGCATAATTAACTAATTATTTTATAAACTAGATTGGAAATTGTGTTTAACTATTTACGCATATATATATATATATATATATATATATATATATATATATATATATATATATACACACACACATTTAAACTAATGGTATATATATATATATTTAAAAGGAATTTTTGTTTAGTTACGTGACATGAAATTTTGTTTAATTTTATTTAGTTAGTCATAACTTAATAATTCGAATAAATGTAATAACGATAATATTTACAATAAAGTACGTTGAAATCAAATATTCTGTGCACATGAGAGACGGCACAGTATCACAATTTGGTAATTACTCTTTTAGTCTCTAAACATGCAATTTTGTGTCACATAGTTAAAAATAAAATTTTTATTTAGTCAATATAAATTTAAGCAGGATTCTAGCATACAACTTAAAATTTCATAGTTACATTTCTAGTTCCTAACTTTATGTCTAAAGTGATGACTTAATAAAAATAGTCATATTAACATACCCATGTGCATAATACTGTTGCATAAGATGGACTCATGTTTATAACTTATGTTTGAAAGTTATGACTCAGTATTTATAATTTAATAATAAAAATAATAATTTCAATTCTTCCTGCTAGTAAAATGTCACATGAAATTCCCTACCCACAACTCCATAATTACACATTTTAACTCTTACTCGTGTCATAAAAAAAATAAAGAAAATATGATTTATGTCACATAGTACTATGCCTCTTATTGTCGCTGGTGACCCATACCAACAATTCCATAATTGTACCTTTGAAGTATCCCATTAATATTTAAGTTTACTTCGATGGATTAGTCAAGAGTTTGATAACTACTATTATCCACCGGGTTTATACCGTATTATTATTATTATTACTAGGAAAGTTCTTATACTTTTCCTTTTTGTGTGTGCTTAACATGGCATAAAACAATTAGTGTATTAATATGAAGTTTTGAGGATGAATGGTCTGTACCAGTGAGTTAAGATACAAAATGGTGGTGGAGATGACGAGCCTTGATCTTCAGATTTCTGGTTACCAACAAACTTCTATTACTTCGACTGATTTTTCTTGTAGTGAGTAGATTGTTTTTGGTGGGTTTCTAGTGAAGGAGGAAGTTGGTTTAAATAGAATGGGGAAATGTAGAGAGGGGAAAATGGAAAATATCTACAAAATCTTGGGAAGATTTGTGAAATATTTTGGATGGATTTGGGGAAAGATATGCATATTCAAGGATTGGTGGTTTAAGATTATAGTGATTTTCCAGATTCATGCATTTTGGAGAAGGACTGAAAAGAAAATTAAAACTAAAAATGGGAAATGGGGTTGTGTTAGTGGCGCAGGGTTCGGGGTGGGGGTTTGGGAATAATTTATTTGAAAATACAATAGAATTAATTCTATTGACTAGTTAGCAGTTGCACTCATACACCCCTGAGTTCATGAAAATAAAAATACTAGAAACCAATTTAACATTCTTCGTAAGAGTGTGTTTTGTATGTATATACAGAATATAGCATGATAAATTATTTAATAAGTTATATGTTTAATGAGAGTCAATTTTTGGAGTTTGGGTTCGTTTATTTTTAAAAGGGTTAATTATTTTACTATTTATAATTTGTAAATGTGTAGAGTTTTATAAATAGGTAGTTTAGATCATTAGGTGTGTTATTTAAAGAAAATATTATGTAGTAGTTTGAGATGGTATAAGGATGTTTATTTATACACTACGTACCACGTGTTTATTTATTTAGTCGTAAGTTTTTTTTTTTAACCCGAGTGTTTTACTATAAGCCGACTAGGCTAGTGCTTACGGATGTAACTAAAGAGTTTATTCCTAAGCAAGAAATCATAGCTCATGTTGGTCTTTAATCCGGATTCAAGACGGTAGTTTAGACGGAGATCAAATGATCATAAAATAAATAGATGATAAAAGGAAAAAAAATTAACCTGAAAATTCGGGGTTGTGACATTCTCCCCTACTTATTTAAATTTCGTCCTCGAAATTTGTTTATTAATCTACGTAGGTTACATCCTAGCCTCATCGGCATTTATAACCAATGCCCTTCCCTTTGCTCTAGCGGTGGTGTCGGCATTTTCTCCCTCTAGTTTCGGGCAATCAAACCTGAGGTGCCCAGTTTCGCCACACTCAAAGCATTTTGGGGAGGCGGTACATTCCTTTGACAGGTGCCCATGTTTACCACACTTGAAGCATTCCTTTGACGAGTGTCCTCTCTTTTCACATTGCCCTTCGTGGTGCCTATTGCACTTCGTACAGAGTGGGTGCTTACCCTTGTAGCCGCGCATACTCGATTCATTAGTCAACGTCACGTCACATTTGTAGTCCTCGAGTTTTCTGTTTGAGGTATTCAAGCTAGGTCCTTTGAAGGTCCCGCTCCGTACGGCTTCATCAGTTAAAGCTCCGGAAATGTCAACTGCCGCTTGAAAAGTAGCAGGCCTCGCAGATCGAACCATGCCCCGAATTTGTGGAGCTAATCCCCATATATAGCGTCCAATCCGCTTTGATTCGGGTGTGACGAGATGGGGCACAAGCCTAGATATTTTCTCATACCGATTCGTGTACTCCAAATGTGCGGCCCCGACCATCTCCAAGCTTAAAAATTCTGCTTCCAACTTCTCTGTCTCGTTGATGGGGCAAAACTTCTCCATGATCAACTCCTTGAACTCTTCCCAACGCATCCGGTACACGATATTCTTGCCTCTAGTTTTTAGAACCATATTCCACCAGGCTAGGGCTTCCGCCTTCAGAGAGTGAGCAGCAAACCTTACTTTGTCTTTAGGTGCACAATCGCTGATGTCAAGAGTAGCTTCCATTTCTTCCAACCAAGTTATCGCACCAGTTGCTCCTTCTTTTCCGTAGATTCTGTTAGGTTTGCAAGACATGAAGGTTTTGTAATTACAACCTTTCCTTAGTTCACTGTTAGCATCGTCATCATCATCACCTTGGGAGTTGCTATGGTTGTTGACGCTATGTTCTTCGGTGCGCTCCATACTTCGCTTAGACTTTTCAACGCCTTTTGCCCTCTTTAGTTGGGCAACAAACTCGGGCATTGCCTTGGCTGGCAATACCTTCAGCAATCATTCTTTCTAGGCTATTCTCGGGTATGTCATTCTCCTTAGTCCTTGGGCGGGTATATTCTTGAGTTATGGTGCGTTCATCCCCGTCGGGTGTGTGTTCAGATCGCGTTCCTTTTCCCTTTTCCTTGGAAGAAGGTCCAATCTTTTCCGTTCGGCGAGTGTTCACCATTTTCTATATGATTAATGGTTGTTAGAATGATACAAGTTTCACATATAAGTCTAGGGGTAAACATAACAAAGGTTCACGGTTATAAAGTCAATCAAAGATAGATTAAACCAAAATTGTACTAGTGTTCTAGTACTATTAGGATAATTAATGATAACCGAGAAAGTGCATGCAAAAAGTTTCAAGTGCGGCACTAATAACGTGAATACAAAAAGACAAGGGAAAAAATTTAATGTCTTCGTCGTCTTTTGTAAACGTTCTTCACTACTGGCTTGTTTTCCATCAGGGCACCATGAGGCTCGTTTTCACGAGTTCGGCTCTCTGGGAGTTCTTGTCGCGCCTCTGACGCCTCATGGAGGGTTCGCGGGGTATAGTCTATTGAATTCTCTATGACAACGGGTCCTGGATGAAAGTACGGGTCTTGTTCAACCGAAAAGTTTGACCTAGAGCTTCCAAAGGCGTAGGGGTCCTCAAAACAGGCCAAGTACCCCCCGTGTACACCATGGCGTGCCACTGCATCCCCATCCATGTTGTCGAGTGGCAGGTGTTGTGTCGTTGGAGTGAGAGTCATAGGTGCTCGGGGTGCAGTGGGTGTTGGTGGTGCCGGTGATGAAAGGCTCCTAACTTTCGCAGCAGGAGGCCTTACTCTTATTCTCGCGGTATGTTTAAACCTTTTAACGGGAGGATGTTGAGAACCGCTGTTGCTCTGAGTGGTGGGATTCGTGGGCGAATTTGTCTCATTTCCCAAGTTGATGTACTCGAGAATATCCCTGCGAGCACTTGGGCGAGATGACCCCGCCTCAACCAAAACTCCATTTCCTTTATCTTGGTTTCCAGCCATTTTCTACATAGCAAGAAGCTCAACACATTGGTAGATATGAATATGCATGTATAAGTTTTCTTGGAAATATTAATCTTAGTTAAGGCATGGGTTTAAGTTTCCAAATCATCTTATGTTTAGGAAGGTCTTCCTAGGTCAAGGTCCTTAGTAGTTCACGGTTAGAGCTTAGGAGAAAGTTGATCCTAATTCGCGCTAACCTTCGGCTCTGATACCAATCTGTCACACCCCGATTTTTCCAACCGAGATGCGACCAACTGGCATCAAATTCAAAGCAGCGGAATGTCATCGGATCAACTACATAAGGACCATTATTTAATAATAGAGGAGATTTCAGAGTTTACATAGGTTTTTAGAGAAATACAAATACATCACGAGAAACATAATAACAAAACTTTATTTATTTCTTAAGTGGAGGTCTTCTAGGGTAGAGGGTAGGTCTTCTAAGCAAGTACTCTAGCATCCACGTCAAGATACGCCACCTATGGTCCTTAGCAAATCAACGTCCTGAAACACATGCTCAAAATAATACGTTAGCTATAAAGCTAGTGAGTCCATAACTTGACAAAATAATAGCCGACAATAAAAGTAGTAGGTGTATATATAAACATGTCACATTTGTATCCACAAATCAATCCGTCTCAAGGCCGCAGCCTCAAGGTGAGCAAATGTCTAAATGCAAACCCCGTTTACATTACACTTACTCGGCATACATACATGATGCAAAAATGTGGTGTAAGCGACGAGTTAACCAACGTTAACTAAGTAGCCAAAAATTGGCCGATGGTCGAGTATTCCCCAGTTCACCTTAGGGGAAAGCACCGTGCAGAGGTGGGATTTTCCATGGTCCCAATGTCAAGTAGTACTACCCACATATGTATGTGGCTCAAAGATTTAATGATTGCACAAAGTACACATTAATATACACCATAAAAAAATAGTTTGACTCGTGAGCATGTATTTCGCCTCAAAAGTTTAAGTAAAAAATGGGAGTTTAGAGTTATGAAACTCACCAAAGTCTTGAAGTGAAGTGGCTAGATACGATCACCGTTTAAAAGATCTCCTAGTTCACATAACATAATACTATTAAGTATAATACGAGGTACGTCCTAACCGTGCATGTGGGTGGATTAATTAAGCCATGGTTTAAAGGCATAATTAACTAATTATTTTATAAACTAGATTGGAAATTGTGTTTAACTATTTACGCATATATATATATTTATATATATATATATATATATATATATATACACACACATTTAAACTAATGGTATATATATATATATTTAAAAGGAATTTTTGTTTAGTTACGTGACATGAAATTTTGTTTAATTTTATTTAGTTAGTCATAACTTAATAATTCGAATACATGTAATAATGATAATATTTACAATAAAGTACGTTGAAATCAAATATTCTGTGCACATGAGAGACGGCACAGTATCACAATTTGGTAATTACTCTTTTAGTCTCTAAACATGCAATTTTGTGTCACATAGTTAAAAATAAAATTTTTATTTAGTCAATATAAATTTAAGCAGGATTCTAGCATACAACTTAAAATTTCATAGTTACATTTCTAGTTCCTAACTTTATGTCTAAAGTGATGACTTAATAAAAATAGTCATATTAACATACCTATGTGCATAATACTGTTGCATAAGGTGGACTCATGTTTGTAACTTATGTCTGAAAGTTATGACTTAGTATTTATAATTTAATAATAAAAATAATAATTTCAATTCTTCCTGCTAGTAAAATGTCACATGAAATTCCCTACCCACAACTCCATAATTACACATTTTAACTCTTACTCGTGTCATAAAAAAAATAAAGAAAATATGATTTATGTCACATAGTACTATGCCTCTTGTTGTCGCTGGTGACCCATACCAACAATTCCATAATTGTACCTTTGAAGTATCCCATTAATATTTAAGTTTACTTCGATGGATTAGTCAAGAGTTTGATAACTACTATTATCCACCAGGTTATACCGTATTATTATTATTATTACTAGGAAAGTTCTTATACTTTTCCTTTTTGTATGTGCTTAACATGGCATAAAACAATTAGTGTATTAATATGAAGTTTTGAGGATGAATGGTCTGTACCAGTGAGTTAAGATACAAAATGGTGGTGGAGATGACGAGCCTTGATCTTCAGATTTCTGGTTACCAACAAACTTCCATTACTTCGACTGATTTTTCTTGTAGTGAGTAGATTGTTTTTGGTGGGTTTCTAGTGAAGGAGGAAGTTGGTTTAAATAGAATGGGGAAATGTAGAGAGAGGAAAATGGAAAATCTCTGCAAAATCTTGGGAAGATTTGTGAAATATTTTGGATGGATTTGGGGAAAGATATGCATATTCAAGGATTGGTGGTTTAAGATTATAGTGATTTTCCAGATTCATGCATTTTGGAGAAGGAATGAAAAGAAAATTAAAACTAAAAATGGGAAATGGGGTTGTGTTAGTGGCGCAGGGTTCGGGGTGGGGGTTTGGGAATAATTTATTTGAAAATACAATAGAATTAATTCTATTGACTAGTTAGCAGGTGCACTCATACACCCCTGAGTTCATGAAAATAAAAATACTAGAAACCAATTTAACATTCTTCGTAAGAGTGTGTTTTGTATGTATATACAGAGTATAGCATGATAAATTATTTAATAAGTTATATGTTTAATGAGAGTCAATTTTTGGAGTTTGGGTTCGTTTATTTTTAAAAGGGTTAATTATTTTACTATTTATAATTTGTAAATGTGTAGAGTTTTATAAATAGGTAGTTTAGATCATTAGGTGTGTTATTTAAAGAAAATATTATGTAGTAGTTTGAGATGGTATAAGGATGTTTATTTATACACTACGTACCACGTGTTTATTTATTTAGTCGTAAGTTTTCTTTTTATAACCAGAGTGTTTTACTATAAGCCGACTAGGCTAGTGCTTACGGATGTAACTAAAGAGTTTATTCCTAAGCAAGAAATCATAGCTCATGTTGGTCTTTAATCCGGATCCAAGACGGTAGTTTAGACGGAGATCAAATGATCATAAAATAAATAGGTGATAAAAGGAAAAAAAAATTAACCTGAAAATTCGGGGTTGTGACATAGTATATTCTCGAACGTCCTAGAAAATCAAATATGCCTCCGAAGTGAGATCTCCACTTTGCAGACGCCCCGAGATACGCACAAATATTATGTTCGTCATTGGACTTTAACGCTGCCATTTCTGAAACAATCACAAACACCAATTATCATTAAAATCACAATATATAATAAAAAACGCTTACAACCGACTCTAGTTTGACTTTAAACGCTCAAACGATGAACTTTGTGAAAATTTTGAAAACGGACCATGCCACGGACCAAATTGGTCAGACGGATCACTTCTGGTAAGGGGGCGGACCACAATTGTTGACCACGTACCAGATTAGTCCAACGGTCCATATATGTTGACCACGTACCAGATTGGTCAAACGGACCATATACGGACCACATTAGGCCACGTATTAAATCTGGTACACGGCGTACCATGTGGTATGGCGGAAGAACATTTCATCCAAAGAGTCTTTTGCATAATTTAACAATCAAAACCGTGTTTATAATGGAATCAGTCACTGATGGTTCATCCTAGACCTAAAAATGACTGAGTGTGTGTACTTGAAACCCATTGAAATCGTCTCTAAGACCCTTAATCAGTTCTGGGTTCGGGTTTGCGAAAATACGAATGTTCAATCTCCAAAATCAAACGATAGAGACAACGATAATGAAATCCAAGACTATGTATAGATGCACCTTCCTCGTACCTGTCTATAGCAACAAAAATAGTGGGAAAAGGTTCGGTATCCACAGAGAAATCAGTAAAGAACAGTAATGAGATATTTAGGGTTCACAGAGGTTGTGTGAATGTGGTACGTGGGTTATGCCAATCACGTACCACCTTTGCCCTCTTATATGCAAAGTGGTCCGCCGGGCGTACCATGTGGTACGTCCGGACCACATTTCATGAAAAATTCCAAATTTTGCCCTTAACCCTAAAATTTGTCGTTTCACTCTCAAAAATCCAAATTTTTCCAAAATAAACCATGATGAGCTGATTCAAGCTTCGATTGTGGTTCACTTAACACAAATTTGTCGTTTCTGAATTCAGTTGATCGAAAATAATGCAGAAATAAAATCTTTTTTAATTTTAGCAATTTTATATCAAAACACACTAAAATCTTTTAGATTTTTCGAACTTATGCTAAAACACACCTAAAATATTTTTGTTTTTTTCTGAAATAAGAAATAAACTGCAAAACATAAATATAAATGTAATAATTTATGTTTTTGTGAGAAAGATCGCAACATGAGTGAAAGTGACTGGATACGGATCGGTTTGGACGAATTGATCGAATGCAAACGTAATCAAGTGAGAATCAACACACATAACGTAAATAAAACTCAATTTCTTATTGATAGAGAATCAGAGTTACAGAGAATTACACAGAGACAACTCACAGACAAGTTCGCTCAAACTCTCTCAAAAACCTCCTAATTACAAAGACACAAACATATATATAGACCTACGGACGTCCGAACTCCATAGCTTATCCGAACCCCAGGTTCGGCCAAGGCTCGGCTAAGGTTCGGCCGGAGTTCGGCCGACAGACCTAAACGAAAACTTTGTGTCTTCGTTCGATCCAGCTCATTGCCATTTCATGTATCAACAAACTCCCCCTTGGCAACAGCTGGACTGTTCTTCATCAGCCTCGAGCATCTGTAGTAGCCTCATCACCTTTCCTAACCAAATCATGGTTGTTTCCAGCAAAAATGTTGAATGCAAAGCAAACCCTTATCACCCTCTGGAACTTCAGCGCTTGATCCATAAAATCAGGATGATACAGGATAGAATTGTGATACAACTCATCAATATCAGCCTTCGACAAGTTGATCAGCCACATAGGATCGTATATCTTCACAACCCGATTCTCTTCCTTCAAAACAATAACTGCTTCACCCGTCTTCTCATTATAATACCGCCACCTCAGATCTTTGATAAAGTCTTGTTGTATCTTCATCAGTGGTATCTTTTTCATAACATCAGGCTTCTTCGGAAAGACCAGAATTATCAGCTTCTTACCAGTCAATGCATGAACTCTTATTGTAGATCGACGTCGTTTTGGTCTTTGCGGATCCAGAAACTGAAATCCTTCTCGACATTCTTTCTCGAGAATCTTCTTAAAATGCATACCTAACGCATCATTGCCATAATAACAAAAAGGTTTCCTCGTCAGTTCACGAACATCCCAAACCGGTAGACTACTGAAATCCTTGGCTCGCTTGAAGTACTGGATTCCGTTTTAACGTTTAATCCCATAGCACCCCAAACTTGAAGCATACATCCAGCTAATAATTTCTCCTGACACCCGACCCTTAAACTTGAAAGACGATCTTTGCTTAACTGGTTTCGGAGGCGGGACATAGTTTGCATGAAACGCTTTCATAAATTCTTTAAATGTCTGATTCTGTTTCTGAACCTGTGCCTCTTTAACCACCGGGTCTTCAGGTTTCTCAGCTTCTTTCTTTTTCAAAACCTCTTCAGCTTCAGCATCTTTCTCTTTAGGAAACACTTCAAACTCATCACCAGCTTGGTTGTTATTGAAGTTGGAGTACAGATCTGGATATTCCTCCTCTGTAATATCCTCCACTTCAACTTCTTCTTCAAATATACCATCAATGTCTTCATCAGACTCTGGTTCTGGTTCGTTGTATTTCTCAGGTTCTTTCTCAGCTGTCTTTCTAAGCTCTTCTTCATTTATTTCAAACACTCGCTTTAACTCCTCCACCGTCAACTCACCAACAAATTCCCCCTCTTCAAGCGTCTGTAGCATTTCAGCAATTTCATTCAGACTTTTTGCCGCTTGACTAGATGGAATCACCGAGATTGGCACTGCTTCTCTTGAATCCTTCTCCCCCTGGGATGATGATGCACCAGCACCCGAACCCGTAGTTCCAGATGGGCCTGGACCGCCACCAACATTCCCTTCAGGGTCATCTTGGTCAGGATCATCGTTCAAGAAACGCATTGGGTCTTCATTACACCCCGAACCGTCTCCTAACTCCCCCTGAGCTTTAAATTTCTTCATTAAGAACTTTAATTGCTCATCCATCTCAAGAAGCATTTTTGACTGAGTCTGACTAGCCCTTTGTAACCGAAGAATTTGTTGATCCTTGGCTCTGTCACGACTCTGGAGAGTTAACACTTGATGCTGCAGATCTTCTTTATCCATCTTCAGCACAGTAATACTCTTTTCCTGTGCTTCAGACTTAGCCTTCAAGGCGTCAATCTGAGTTTGATGATCTGAAAGAGCACTTTGTAAGATGCTAGCTTGAGAAAAAGACACTGAACCCTCTTCAAAATTAAAAGTTACATCTGGTGTAGACTGAGTAGATGTAGTTGCAGTTGTGAAGATCGGTGTTGAAGATCCCATAGGCTGACTAACAGACTGCACACCAGCACTTGCTGAAGGTGCTGTGCCAGCATGTCACACCCCAAATAACCACTAATGGAGTTTATACCGTTAAGGGGTGCGAGCAAACCAGGACCACAACCATTAGTTACAAATACTAAACGAATCAGAGTAAGTCCAAATATATTTCATAAAATAAAGTCTCAAAATACGCAGCGGAAAAATATTATCTTAGCACTAACCACGTGCTTTACAAATTCATTGTTTTAAATTCCCAATTAAGTTCGAACAAAAGTAAATGTCTTCGTGTGCCATGCCAACCCGCTCCGGATACTCCTCAGCGATCTGTAAAAGTTTAAACCACGCAAGTGTCAACCTAACGGTTGGTGAGTTCACGGTGGGCTTGTCATGCAGTGGCCCGGTCTCATAATCATAATCGTGTCAACATATACTTATGTAATATTTATTTGTGAAAAGCAATGCTTAGTGATATCCATAATCATAGTATTGTGGTTTAGTAAAAGTAATGTCTGTAACATACGTTATCGGGTATGTACTAGTTTTGTATAGTTAAAGTGCTCAACCGATATCGCGGGTAGCTAATCCGTTGTTCCATGCACTAAGGAAGTTTGTACCAAAGCTGACTGATAATTGTAGTGGCAGCGCCATCATCTATTTTGTTTTGCGGACCTACGTCATCGCGGCTTTGCCTCCCCCGTGTCCTCTCGGGATCACGGTCAGATAGGCTGATATTGTACCTCCGTGCACTTCCCGTGTCACGAGGCGGAGTTTGTCAAACTCCAGTAGATCTACCCAACATCCCCTCGCTTTACAATTAATGGTACAATTAAGTTGAGGACTTTTTCAGTTATAAAGCAATCCTTAGAAATCATGTGATATCTTGTGGTTTAGACTTTAACCTACATTAGCCATATTAAAACGGTTTACTTTGGGTTCTCATGAAACCCGAAAACATTTTCAGTTTCGTTTTAGGAATAGTTGTTTAAATATTTCTCAAGTGTCTCCCATAAAACACTTCAAGTTCATCAAGTGGGTGCCAAGCACTCCTAAGTTCAAGTTCATCAGAGAGGTGCATAGCACTCATAAGGTTTCAGCATTGTTTTTCATTAAGTTGTTCAGTGTGACCCAAACGGGTTCACGGTAAATGGGTTAGTGACACTCACCTTTGGTTGCACTGCTACACTTGCTAAGTAATCCAAATATTGTTTGCTTAACGAAGACCTATGTACACGTTTAGGTCTTAAGTATTAGTTTGTGTCTAATATTTAACTCACGTCACTATGGCCCATAACATAGCACGTTGGAACTATGACTCGACATACCGACACACGACACCGATGGTTGATCATAACAAGGGTTCACATAATTCAGGAAGTCAAGGCATGTTTCATTATTGCATAATCATGTAAGTCATAGCATAACATTCAAACAAGTTGCACAAGTTGGGTTTTGGTCAGATCATAGTTTCGCTACTTAGTGTCGCTACATAGTTTCGCTAGGTGCACGGGTAGCACTTTCGCTAGGGATTACCCGATGACACAGTTTCGCTAGCTAGTTTCGCCCGAAACTGCTAACGCAGTTTCGCTAGCCTAGATTCGCTCGAAACTGGTTTGAACTTTCGTTCAGGTTGGTTCGCTCGGTAGTTTCGTTCGAGCAGCTCTACTTAGTTTCGCGGGCGACACTATAGTTTCGCCACATAGTATCGCTGGATGAATATGTATACAGTTTCGCTGTATAGTTTCGCCCAGAGAACAGCTCAGTTTCGCTGGTCGCGAAAAACACATAAATCAGCCTAAAAATCAATCTAACAGCTTCCATACTTCATGTGATTCAATATTTAGCATGCATAATCATTTACCAACATCAAACAACAAGTTTTAACACCTTAAACATGGGTTTTCACATTCAAATCACCAAAAACACATTTTAAACCTAAAATGACCTAACTAGCATGAACCTTCATTATGGTTTGATTTCAAACGTAAAGTTACAGACTTTATGATAGATCTAGCCTTCCTAAGCATCATATCAGAAGATCAAGTGATTACATGAAGATCTAGGCATGCTTTTTAAGAAAACACATAGAAAAATGCATAAAGAATGGTTTTGGGACTCACGATTCGATCTAGGGTCCGAATGGATGATGTCTCGAGGCAGAGATCGCGTCGACTCGTGGTGCTTCTCGACTGACCAGAGATTCCAGGGGAGTGTGTGTGTGTTTAGTGTGGAGATGATGCAAATGGGATGTAATTAGGGTTTAATAGGCTTTATATCAGGAGCTAGTTTTGCTGGCAGTTTCGCTGGCCAAGCGAAACTGGCTCTGAACACATGTGAGTCAAACAGTTTAGCCGGCTACCGAGCGAATCTACAGTTTCGCCCGGTAGTTTCGCTGGAAACCAAAAGTGGCCAATTTATCACAAAATCAAGGATTCACAATTTGTCATGCTGTTAATAGTACTAAATCATGCGTTTAAATCACATTGCACATAATGACAATAAACACATAAACACATAACACAAGTGGTCGGGTTCGGTGATCAACCAAAGGTCGTGGACGGATTCGGCCTAGTTAAGCATTAGTTACTAAGTTAACACTTATAACATAACTAACGGAGATTGTCTAACGGAAGTTAACCTTGGAATTCTCGGATGTCACATAGCAGTTGTCGATTGACTAGCATTCATCAAATTTCACAGAAATTCAGCTTGAGTATCAGGCACTGAAGTCTGAACTGTTGAAGCAGCTTCAGTAGATGTAGAAACACTGGTACAAGGTTGCAAGACAAACTGCTGCACACCTACACCCTTTCTCTTCTTCATTCTGCCCCCAACTACTGATTTCTTCCTCCCTTTGGATGGAGTAACAGATGAACCAGCCACTGGCTGTTTACCTTTACCGGAAATCCCCTCGGTTTCAGGATTGTAATCTTCATCGGATTCAGAAGCCACAACATCATATACTCGATTCTGATAACGGTCGATGCTTTTCTTCTGACTGACTCTGTAAGCAATATGCTCATCACTTCCTTTCAGCAGCTTCACATACTTAGAGTTAATCAGAACACGGACAAACGGATTATTTGGTTCCGACAAGTCCTCAGAGTCAGCCCCGGTATCCATAAAATCATCATCAGATTCTGATTCATCAATTAGGGTATTAACCTCTGGTGTCTCAGTCACAGTAGCATGTGCTGAGACCACCGGTTCAGACATTGGCGGTTGGGAAACAGGTTCCGGTCGTGAATCTTGATTGACTTGTTCCTGAACAATTGGTATCTGCCTCTTAGGCCTTTTTACCCTTCCCTGCTGAGGTATTTGATTTTGCTCTTCGATCCAACTATAATCTAGTTCCTCTGAATCGCTTCCATCATCATGACGAGGTGCACCCAAAACTGGTGCCACATAATTGACATTGGCTAGATGACCAATCAATCTTTTCAGTTTAGGCTGAAACTCTGGTGCCTTCTTTTGATAAGACGCCAAATCCCCAACACTTGCCTCCGTCATATGCTTTAACTCCATTCGGTGTGCTGCATTCTTTGTCAAATCTGGATATAAATCATTCAGACTCTAACTGCAACACCCTGCGAATATTAGCTTCTAACTGCAACACCTTGCCAAATCTGGATATAAATCATTCAAACTCAATTCTGGCATTTGGTGAATCAGATTCTAACTGCAACACCCTGCGAATATCAGCTTCTGTGATCTGAACTGGTCGGCCTTGTACTGTAGCAGCAATTCTAATCGGTGGATCAGAAATTGTATGAGCCGTACTCCAGAATTCCAGAATAATGTCTCTATATACATCACACTGCTGAGTAATAGCATGATGTATTCTTGAACGTCTCAGAAAATCGAATATTCCAGTTCCTCCAAATTTGTCAAGTTTACCTCTTGTGACCCCGATGTGTGCACAAATGTTATGTTTATCACCGATCTTTAAATTGTTGGCCATATCTGAAAAACACATAAAAGAAAACATTCATTAAATTCAATGTGATTAACAAATATCATCATCGATTTTGTCAAATCATTATCGTTTGCGTAAACGAACAACATTTGAACAAAATTTTGAGACCCACCGAACTCTGTCCGAGCCTCCTCCGAATCCCAAATTCGGAGTCTCCGAACCCCGGGTTCGGAGCCTGAAGAACTCCGACAATTTTGAATCTCAAAATCGATGAAATCGACCAAATCAAACATTTTCAAACCACACACACAGTCGGAATATGACAAGCAACACATAGGAGACAATTTTAATTGATAAAATCACAGTTTTAATAACCTATTTTCAGATCTAGAACAGTTATAGGTCCGAACGAGTTTTTCTGTTAAAAACCTCACAAAACAAGGGTAAAAATCCAATCTAAGACTACCAATGCATTCGGAAATTCAAGATCTACCTAGAAACAGTCGCTAAATCGCCAAAAACACAATGAATCGAAAATTGAAAATTTGAGCAGAGGTTCGGTCTGCGTCCGGAGTAAAACAGTAACAATGACCTCCGAACCTCACGTTTGGCGTATTTATAGCCAGCCACGTTCGGACCTCCGAACTTCGAGTTCGACCGAACAGTAGCTCCGAACCTCCCCATCGGCCATCCCAAATCTTGTCCGATATTGGAATTCGGTTCTCCGAACTTCTCAATTTTACACCTTCGGACCTCCGATCCTCACCTTCGGTCGTCCGATCTTCACGTTCGGCCGTCCGAACTTCACGTTTGGAGATTTGCACAAATTTCTAAAAATCACCCTTGATTTTGATGAATTTTTCAAATTGAACCTCAAAAGTTGTCAAATTTATCAATAAATCTCAAACTTCATTCAATTTTCTGATGAAATTTCTGGAATCAAGTCCATTTGGTTGTTTCCGGCATAATTTGTAATTTTTCACTAACGGTTGATCGTAAATAAAGCAGAATCAAACTCTTTTTGAATTTTCCAAAATTATGCTAAACACACCTAAAATCTTTTTTTTTTTTGGATTTTTCTGATAATCAAAGAAACAAACCAAACAGAAATGAAATGAAATAACTAGAATTGATATAACTTAAGTATTTTTGTGAGAAAGATCCAGACGCGAGATCATATCGGTCAATATGTATCAGACACACTTCAATTTCATTTTTAATCAGCATGCAAGTCTAGTTGGCAGCAAATACAAATTTTCAATTTATTTCAGCTTGGGTAGATCAATTTTTATAGCTTTCTAATATGTTAAGATATATTTAGCAAGCATTGATAATGTGAAAACCCACACAGTCAGAAATACCGGTAATCTGGCTTATTCTTACTATTTTTGTACTTTTCACAGAATTTAATTTTCACAGAGATTTATCGTTCATGGTGTTTCATGCAAAAATAACGCAGAACCCTAAACAAACAACAATCAGGTCGGCTGGTAGGCACGCAGAGAAAGTCCGATTGTTTAGGAAAATAAGAAATGTAAAATAAAGCAGAAGTTGTATAATCCAACAACAATCAGGTCGGTACTCACGTACACGCAGAGAAAGTCCGATGGATTATACGAAACACCAAAGAAAATAAAGCAGAACGTCAAACGAACAACAATCAGGTCGATCTTTCGATACGCAGAGAAAGTCCGATCGTTTGACAAAATAAAGAAAATCAAACAAGTTTAAATCTTTGCAAAATGAAAACATGCGTACACCAGAACATCTCTTATTCTGTTTTTGCTTTTTCATTTTATTTGATGCCAAGATCACACAGTAATCATCATGATGTGTCTCACAAATAATCAAGCAATTTTTATGTTTATATCATACTCGCATATATCAGATTTACCCTTACGCATTTAACTAACCAAACAAGAACCTACAGCCTTTAATTTTACTTTATCCGTGGTTGATAACACATGCCGATGTATTATCATTTCTCGCTTGGTCGGATCAATTTCTCAATTTTTATTTTTCATTTTTTTTATGCTTTTTGCATTTTTCCATTTTTTTTATCTTTTCTGATTTTTCTCCTCCTAAAATACAAAAACTCTATTTTTGGATTTTCTATAACAAGGAAAGAAACAAACACAAGAAAAATAAAAGAGGAAAAATGATCAACCGAAAGTTACTCAACTTGGTAACTTTTGAATGCCGTTGATTTGCAAAAGATAACGGAAGCGGGTTTTATCAAAAGCTTTTGTGAAAAGATCCGCTTTTTGAAAATCAGTGTGAATCTTTTGCAAATCAATCAAGTGTTTTTCAAAGCAATCTCGGATGAAATGATAACGGATTTCAATGTGTTTTGTTTTAGAGTGATGAACGGGGTTCTTGGTTATGCAAATCGCAGCCGAATTATCTATGTAAATTGGTGTAGTAAGAAACTTCAAACCGTAATCCCGCATCTGCTGTTGGATCCATAGAACCTGTGAGCAGCAACTAGCAGCTGCTATATATTCAGCTTCAGCCGTGGATGTGGCAACAGAAGTCTGCTTCTTACACTGCCAAGATACCAACCGATCGCCGAGAAACTGACATCCAGCCGTGGTTGACTTGAAATTAATCTTACAACCGCCGTAGTCCGAATCTGTATACGCCGACAGGTCGAACTTATCATCATGAGGATACCAGATCCCGAGATCTGAATTACCCTTCAGATAAGCTAGAATCCGCAAAACTGCATTCATATGCGAAACCCGAGGAGCTGCCTGATACCTGGAACACAAACAAACAGCAAACATTATGTCAGGTCGACTCGCTGTCAAATACATCAATGAACCTATTATCGCCCTGTAACGCGTGACATCAACTTTATCACCGTCTTCATCAGGACATAGGCCATGTGACAACTGAATCGGAGTTCCCGGAATGCGAACATCTTCCACCTTGAACCGAGTCAGGACATCTCTCACATACTTCGTCTGATGTATGAAGATACCCTTATCCGATTGTTGAACTTGTAGACCTAGGAAGAACGACATTTCCCCCATCGAACTCATCTCAAACTTTGTTTGCATCAACTTCTCGAAATCTTTCGAAAGTTGTTCGTTTGAACATCCAAAAATAATATCATCAACGTAGATCTGTACCAGCAGCAAATCCTCCCCCGTTTTTCGACAGAAAAGAGTAGGATCAACCAACCCACGCTTGAACCCGTTGTCAAGTAAATAAGTAGACAATGTCTCGTACCAAGCTCGAGGAGCCTGATGGAGACCGTATAAAGCTTTGTCTAACTTATAAACCTTCTCCGGATAATCAGGATCGAAGAATCCCGGAGGTTGTTTGACATACACCTCTTCCTTAACTTTTCCGTACAAAAATGCACTCTTGACATCCATTTGAAAAACTTTAAACCCGCGATGTGCAGCAAACGCCAAAAATATTCTGATAGCTTCAATTCTGGCAACAGGTGCATACACTTCGTTAAAATCTATCCCTTCCTCTTGCGAAAAACCTTGAACAACCAAACGGGCTTTATTTCGGACAATGACTCCGCGATCATCCCGTTTACACTTGTAAACCCACCGTGTTCCACACGGTTCTTTACTACCTTCAGGTAAATCTTCCAGATGCCACACACCCAACTTTTTGAATTGTAATAATTCTTCTTGCATTGCTTCAATCCACGAACCGTCTAACAATGCTTCATGAACATTCTTCGGCTCAGTTTGTGAGATAAAGCATGAATGAAATGCTTCTTCCTGAACTCCAGATTCCAAGATTGAAAGCAAGGCACTACTCTCAATTTGATGTCTTGTACGAACTCCTTCATTTAAATCACCAATGATATTATCTTGTGGATGAATGGTGTTTATCCGGAGTGTTTGATTAATAGGAACAACCACCGTTTCAGGCAAATCAGGAACAGGATCTTCCTCAACCACCACATTCTCAGTTGCATTAACATCAGCTTCATTGGAAGTAGATTCAACTTGTGGATCAGGTTGCTGAACAGGAATTTCCACCTGATGTGTCACGGCTTCGTGAAATTCACTATCATCTTCAGAAGACATCTCATCAGCAGCAATAGTCGTATCATTTGATGTCTCGGTCAAATACTCATCAGCGACAGGCACTATCGGAGTTGGCAGAGTTTGAATGTTTAGAACCGGTGTATCATCTTGCAGTTCAATGAAAACTCTTGTAAGTTGTTCATCAGATACTTCTGGTGTCGATTCAAGATTTTCAAACAAAGTTTTGTAATCGAATAACCAGTCCGGTCCAACGCCTCTGGGTGGTAAAGTATATGATTGGAAATCGACATGCAGATATTCCCCCACCGTACCAGTCTGCTTATTGAAAACACGTTTCTTCTGATTTGAATAACCAACAAACAGTCCTTCAAAGACTTTGTCATCAAACTTTCCTGCAGCAGCCAACACGGTACAAGGACACCCAAACGGCTCCAAATAATTGAGATTCGGCTTACGATTCTTCAGAAGCTCATAGCATGTCTTTCCAAGACGCTTCACAGTAAGCACTCGATTCAGCACATAACACGCAGTGTTGACAGCCTCTGTCCAAAAAGGAACAGGTAATTGAGCATCAGCCAACATAGTCCGTGCTGTTTCAATAATTGTGCGATTCTTTCTTTCTGCCACGCCGTTCTGCTGAGGTGTGTATGGTGTGCTGAATTCATGCACAATTCCTTTTTCCATACAAAACGTCCTCACGGCTACATTCTTAAACTCCGTGCCATTGTCACTCCGAATTCTCCTCACCTTCAATTTATACAGTGATTCAAGTGTGGTAATCAAATTGAGAAGAATTCTTGACGTTTCATCCTTGGAGACCAGAAAATCAACCCACGAATATCTCGAATATTCATCTGTAACCACCAGACAATACCAATTTCCCGAGATACTTTCACGATTTACAGGACCAAACAAATCCATATGAAGTAACTCCAATGGGACATCAATTGAATGATATTTCTTCAGTGGATGGGATTTTCTTTTCTGTTTACCCTTCTTGCAACTCACACACACATCATTAAACACAAACTGTTGCTTCGGAACCCCTTCAACAAGACCCCTCCGCACTAGTTCGTTCATCTTTCTGTAATGGATGTGACCCATGCGACGATGCCACAGAACGGAATCTCTTTCGGATGCCTTTGACAAGAAACATTGACCTGCGACCGTTGCTTTCGCTGAATTCATGTCGAGCATGTACAAATTTGAGAATCTCGGTGCCCGCATTACCACAAACTCATCAGGAATCTTGAATTCAGGCTTCAGAATTAAGCATTCACTCCCTGTGAAAGCCGTTGTGAACTGCTTGTCACAAATCTGGGAGACGCTCAGAAGATTATATTCTAACTCTTGCACATATTCAACTTTGTCAAATGTGACAGCACCGTTCGAAAGTTTACCAATACCGGTTACTTGACCTCCTTTGTTTCCAGCAAACGTTACTTTACCTCCGTCGAAGTATTTAACATCATGCAACAAAGAAATGTCTCCGGTCATGTGCCGAGATGCTCCGCTATCAACAACCCAGATGTTGTTCATCAGTTGTCGCGAAGATCCCTGCATAAATTAAGACAGAAGATTAGTTTCGGGACGTACCCAAGCCTGAAGCTTTGGGTCGACCGTCATCTTCAACAAAATCTTTACCTGCCATGGACTTAGGTTTTTGTCCATCAGTTACAAAACCCTTGGAGCTTGAAGCAGAATTTTTCAAAATCGATTTTGTCTTAGAAAATTCTTTTTCTGATTTCTTTTCATTTTTATGAAAATCTGATGATTTTTCATTAGAATGAATTCTGCCTTGCTCATCCACAAATCTGACCTTTTTCTTAGTATCAGTTTGATAGCCTTCAGACATGTCGTCAGACTTTTCTGTGTCAGATTTAGTGGATTTGGGTTTCTTCAACGGGCAAGTCCGATATGTATGACCGCGAGTTTTGCATTTAAAACACTTTCGTTTATCAATTATGACTTTTTCACTCGCATTGTCATCCACCTCGGACTCAACAACCCGTTTTTGGAATTTGGGTTTGACACCCTTCTTTGTAGCATAACGATGTCCAAATTCATCGTTACGTCCTGAATCATATCCAGACACATTCCCTGAAAACTCATCACAAAAACGATGATCTCTAAAATTCTGAGATCTGTTCCTATACCCACCAAACCTTGAGTCATATTCACTCTGACCTTCAAAATCAACCCATTTTGAACTTCTTCTAAAACCAGATTGATTTGGTCCACAACCAAACTCATCATAAAACCCTTCATCATTATAGAATTGAGACCTTTTAACAAATGGACTGGATTTTCTGAAATTCGATTGTTTTTTATCATAAAAAGCTTTCGGTGGTGGTGTTTGAACAGTTGGTTTTGATGTTTTCTTGTTTTTCACTCTATTCACCAACCCAGACTCAGATTCAGATTGAAATGTGTCCATTACATTAGCACCACTGCTATTTCCCCTCTTAATGGGCACATTTCGCACTTTAGGATCATATGCTGGATCATATTTACATGAGAAAATTTGATCGATTAAATTCGGGTTCACCATATCCAACGGAAATTCTTTATCACTATAAATCCTATTGGAACCCTTTAACCGATAAGTCACCCATGGTTCAACCTTATCACAGTCGGTGTCCAAAGTAGGATTGTGAGCCTTAGCATTTGTAGGTTTCAAAATTTTCGGAGAAAAACCTTTTTCAACAGTTTTAGATTTAGCCGAGGACTCAAATCCGACTCCACCGTACTTAGACTTCTTACCTGCAACAGATTTGCTCCGAGCAATCTGCTTTTGTTCGTATGCACTCAGTTTGGAAAGCTCAGATTTAATTGTTGGAAAATCATGTTTGGAAATTAAATTTTTATGATCTGGCTTACCAACTTTAGACTGAGTATGTACAGAACTTTCAACATCAGTCTCCGATACTAAATCATCGACTTTGTCAAGATCAGAAACGTCATAAAAAAGCTCATCAACTGTTGAATCCAAGATGGATTTTTCAGTCGAAACTTTGTCAAAATTGTTTTGTTCAGCTTGATTAAAAACATCTACCTTCTCCTCAGATGAAGGACCCAGTGTGATATTCACCGGAGATGGGACTTGACTAAGCTTGCCAGAAACATCTTCCTTTTCAGTTTTATACAAAAAATTTGTGAAAGAAGATGACATTTGAACCGAATCCAATTTTTGTTTTAATTCAAAAACCTCGATTTTCAAATCTGCGACAAGTTTGTTACTAGCAGCCAAATCCTTCTGAACAGACACGAGCAATTCAGACTGATTCGAAAAATCAAATTTTTGCAAACGCAATTGCTCATGTACTGACAGTAATTCCTGGGTTGTCCCCTCCCATCTTTCTTTGTAAATGTTTTTGTCAGCTTTTGCTACTGCTAGAAGATCATTTAACTTTGTCTTCTCATCTAAGAGTACAGACTTAGCAGTAGCAAAGTCATCACACGATTTACACATCAAAGGATATGAGACTACCTTTGAAGAATCGGCCATCAGAGCAACAATTTCAGTAAGATTGCTCCTTTTCAATGAACCGATTTCCTGTTTCAGACTTGAATTTTCATCAGTAATTTTCTGCATATCCCTCTGCAATGCCAGCATCTTATCAGCAATCTCAAGAGCATTCTGTTGTGCTTTTTCATATCTCTCTTTCAGCGGAAGACTCTTCTGATAAAGATTTTCAAAATCGTTCGCTGCATCAACTGCTTCGGCTTTCGCTGCATCGCATTCTCGAATTAATGCCTCTTTCTCATCAGTCAGAAGTTTAATTTGCTTTTCTAACAAGAGAATTGCATCAGATTCGATCTTTTCAGACACATCAGCCATAAATGCAAATTTTTCTTCATTCACAGACTTATGATCACTCCTTGAGTTCAAGACTTCATTGCCATCATTCATTCCATCAAAAGTTTCCTCAGTCTTCTCATCATGCACTTCTTCTTCATTGTCAGTTGATTCAGTCAAAGTTTCTTCATCCTGCACATGAGTAACAATTAAAGCAGAAGAATCAGCAAACTGATTTCCCCAATTATATGTTTTGTCAACTTGAGAAACAAGAGCTTTTGTGGATTCAGATTTGGAACTAGAAGTACTCCCTGAACTCGATGAAGTGTTAGATCCAGAAACATTTGATTTTGGAGTAAACTTCTGATATTCTTGCTTCTTTGGCTGCAGACATTCACGAGCAAAATGACCAAAGTTGGAACAATTATAGCATCTGACTTTGGATTTATCAAATCCAATTCTGCCACCAGAATTCAAATCCTTTCTTCCAGTTTTCTTCAAAAATCTTTTCACTCGTCTCGCCAACATAGCAAATTGCCAGTTTATGTCCATCAACTCCATATCATTAGGATCCACCTGATCATAGTCTTCTCCAGTTAACTCAGCATTACTGACATTTCCAGTTATCAACCCATAATATGATGACACTAATGCAGAAACAAGAGCCATGTAATCTTCAGTGGTAGACACCGACATAGCCATCTTTCCCGTGTTCACCAGATTACTTGCTGGGATTGACGTACCACTAATTCCAGGACTATAATTGTAATCAGCACTTTGTGAGCCTGAACCAGTTCCCGAACTTGAAACATATCCCGGTAAATTTCCAGCCACAAATGCTGTAGCAGGTGCAGAACTTGTTATCTTCGCTGACTTCCCAGAAATAGTTGCTGCATTTGACCCATAATATACATCTGGATTCTGAACTGCTGCTGGAGTAGTGTTAACATTCTTCATTTCTAAATCACGAGCTTGCAGTTTACCCAAAAGCTTCACAAAAGTCAAATCGGCATAGTCTTTATCATTCATGATCATCAAAACATATGACTCCCATTTCGATGGCAAACCTTCCAACAATTTTTCCTTCAGCTCTTCGTCATATTTCTTAATTTGGACATTATCCATTTCAGACAATAAATGACAATATCTCAAAATTAGTTCAGGAACGCCCTCGCCATCAAAATATTTGAAGTTGTCGAATTCTTTGTTAAGCACCTTCTTCTTGCTTTTCTTATACTGTTCATTGCCCTCACACCTCTCTTTCAGAGTTGTCTATAACTCATGAGAGTGTTTGCAACTCTTGAATTGGTGTAATAATTCCTTTGGCAAAGCTTGAGTGATTAAACCGTACGCTTTCTGTTCACGAACAAAATCAGCTTTCTGTGTAAGATCCAAATTTCGTTGCATAATGGGAACATTATTAAGGCCAACAGGATACACATATGGTGCATCCATAGCGATCCATAGATCTGGATCCGTTGTTCCGATATATGCCTCAAACCGTTTCTTCCAGTTTGCATAGTCTTCAAATTTAAGCAATTTTGGAACTTTCTGTGTTGTTCCAATTTCATTGTCGTAATTGAGTAAAGTTTGCATCTGCGTTTGAATAGCAGCAAACGCGTTATAGTCCGACATGATTGAAAAAATTTGAAATCTGATCCGAACTAGCTCCGAACTCTACACACCCTCCGAACTAGCTCCGAACCTTCACCGAACTGAAAGACAAAAGTCCGAACCCTCAACGAACGTATCACCAAATCCAGAAACTCCGATCTATCTCCGATCCTAGTCCGAACTCCCTCCGAGACAGAATATCCTCCGAACTCTCACCGATAGGACTCCGAACTCTCACCGAATCTGGAAAACTGACCGAACTTCACTCCGAACTTGGGATTGGGAGCGGTTTCACCGAACTTGGAGTTCGGCCGAACGTAAATTCGGAAAAAATTTTGAATCTCAACAAAAATCACTCAGACCTGAACTCTAACACTCAAAGGAACACTAGCACTCAGAAACAATGAATTTTGATGCAAAACATAGTGTTTTTCACGTAAAATTCCAGATAGCAACACGAAAACGACCTTTGATTCAACGTTTTGCAACAATTCGAACCAAACAGCACCAGAATTGCTCTGATACCACTTGAAAGTGACTGGATACGGATCGGTTTGGACGATTTGATCGAATGCAAACGTAATCAAGTGAGAATCAACACACAAAACGTAAATAAAACTCAATCTCTTATTGATAGAGAATCGGAGTTACAGAGAATTACACAGAGACAACTCACAGACAAGTTCGCTCAAACTCTCTCAAAAACCTCCTAATTACAAAGACACAAACATATATATAGACCTACGGACGTCCGAACTCCATAGCTTATCCGAACTCCAGGTTCGGCCAAGGCTCAGCCAAGGTTCGGCCGGAGTTCGGCCGACAGACCTAAACCAAAACTTTGTGTCTTCGTTCGATCCAGCTCATTGCCATTTCGTGTATCAACAATGAGATCATACCAGTGAGATGCACTTAACACATTTCAATTTCAACCTAATCAGCATGCAAGCCAAGCAGTCCACGAATACAACATTTTCATGTTTATTTCAGTCAAATCAAATCAATTTTTACCGCTTTCTGATATGAATTAGATATATTTTTCAAGCACAAAAATCATGGTTCCCACACATTCAGGTAATTGAGAATCTGACTTATGATATTTTTGATTTTTCTCTTATTCATCACTGAATATTTACAGATATAAGTCGTTCATAGTGTTTCATGCAAAAAGAAATCAAAACCCTAAACAAACAACAATCAGGTCGGCCTTGTGAGCACACAGAGACTGTCCGATTGTTTAGGAAAATAAGAAAGCAAAACAAGTTGAAATTGTATAACTCAACAACAATCAGGTCCATACTTACGTACACGTGGAGAAAGTCCGATGAGTTATACGAAACACCAAGAAAAATAAAGCAGAACGTCAAACGAACAATAATCAGGTCGATCTTTTGATACGCAGAGAAAGTCCGATCGTTTGACAAAATAAAGAAAATCAAACAAGTTTAAATCTTTCAAAAGAAAACATGCATACACTAGAATACTTATTTATTCTATTTTTGTATTTTTCATCTTATATCAAGATTACACAACCACAAGAATCATGTTACACCACAGATTTCAGGCAAGCTTTATGTTTATATCATACTAGCAAGTATCAGATATTGATTGACACATTCAATGAAACAAACAAGAACCTACAACCTTTCAATCTAGTTTATCCATGGTTAGTAACATACACTGATGTACTATCATTTCTCACGAGGTTGGATCACATTTCTAAATTTTTGATTTTACCATTTTTTTATGCTTTTTCATATTTGAATACAAGAAAACACACTATTTTTGTACTTTTTTCATATCTCCCCTAAAAACCAGAAATAAAAGAAAACATCAAAAGAAAGTAAAAATGATCAACTGAACCAGTTTACCTGGCATTCAACCGAGTAACTCCATTGATTTGCAATAAAAATTGAAAGCGAGTTTTATCAAACGCTTTAGTTAATAAATCAGCCCTTTGAAAATCCGTGTGAATTTTCTGCAAATCAATTAGTTTCTTCTCATAGCAATCACGAATAAAGTGATATCTTATGTCAATGTGTTTAATTTTTGAATGTTGAACAGGGTTTTTCGTGATAGAAATAGCAACCCAGTTATCAATGAAAATGGGAGTAGTGAGAAAAATCAAACCGTAGTCGCGTAACTGCTGTTGAATCCACAAAACTATTGAACAACAACTTGAAGCAGCCACATACTCCGCCTCAGTAGTAGATGTTGCAACAGAAGTTTGTTTCTTACATTGCCAGGACATTAATCTCTCCCCCAAAAACTGACATCCTTTTTGGTTGACTTGAAATTTATTTTACAGCCGCCATAATCTGAGTCAGAATAAGCTGATAACTCGAACTTATCTTCATTAGGGTACCAGATACCAAGATCCGGATTGCCCTTCAAATAAGCAAAAATCCGTTTGACTGCTACCATATGTAAGCCTTGGGAGCTGCCTGGTACCTAGCACACAAGCACACAACAAACATTGTATCAGGACGAGATGTAGTTAAGTACATAAGTGAACCTATCATTGCACGAAACAATGTCGGATCAACATTGTCACCAGACTCATCTGGTTCAAGACCATGTGAAACCTGGATAGGTTTACTCAGGATCCGGACATCTCCAATTTTAAAGCGAGTCAAAATATCAGACACATATTTTTTTTGATGCAAAAATATGCCTTTGGCAGATTGATGTACTTGAAGACCCAGAAATAAACCCATCTCCCCATCGAACTCATCTCGAACTTCGTTTGCATGACACGCTCAAATTCCTTGCATAAACTGTCATTTGTGCTTCCAAAAATAATATCATCTACATAAACTTGTACCAGGAGCAAATCCTTCCCAAACTTTTTTGAAAACAGAGTACAATCCACCTTGCCACGTTTAAATCCATTTCCCAGTAGGTGTGTAGAAAGAGTCTCATACCAATCCCTTGGAGCCTGATGAAGACCATATAAAGCCTTGTCTAGCTTATACACCCTTTCAGGAAACTCTGAATCATAAAAACCAGGTGGTTGCTTCACATATACTTCTTCATGAATTTTCCCATTCAGAAACGCACTTTTGACATCCATCTGATATACTTTGAAACCATGATGTGCCGCAAAAGCTAGACGGATCCTAATAGCCTCAATACTTGCTACAGGAGCATATACTTCATTGAAATCAATGTCTTCAATCTGAGAGAAGCCCTGAACCACTAACCGAGCCTTATTTCTGACGATGATACCATGATCGTCCTTCTTGCATTTGAACACCCATTTCGTTCCACAAGGTTCTTTAGAATTAGCGGGTAAATCCAGGAGATGCCAAACTCCTAATTTATGAAATTGCTGCAATTCTTCCTGCATCGCTTCTACCCAAGAAGCATCTTCCAACGCTCGATCCACATTGGTAGGTTCAACTTGAGACAAAAAACATGAGTGAAATACTTCATTCTGAGCACCGAAATCCCTAATTTCAGCAATTATGCATCAACAATTTTATTTTCTTGAGGATGAATGTTATGAATCCGAAGAGTAGTTGAATTAGAAACTTGAATATTATCTGCAAGATTATTCAAATTTGCATCTGCGTCCTCAGAGCTTGAAAGATCACCAATAGGTAAAGAAACCGGCACTGAAGAACTTGTACTTGGTAGAGTAATTGGATCATCAACCGGTGTTGATTCAACTTCATGAAACGTACTCTCATCATCATCAGACGAACTCATTGTTTCTAAGTTAGAAACATTCTGACTAGATGAAGCAGCATTAGAAACACTTGGAAGCTTTGGGACCCATGAACCAGGAGTAAGTATTACATGTACCATAGTAACACCTAGAAGTTCTTCAGCAAGCTCATCAGCAAAGTCATTGTGTGCAGCCGAGAAAGAATCAAATAAGGTCTTGTAATCAAAAGCAGGAATATCAACCGATTTGGGTGTCAGAAAAGTGTTTCTTTGACAATCCACATTCAAATGATTCTCAATTGTCTTAGAAGAAGGAAAATAAACCCGTTTCATTGGATACTGATAATCAACAAAGATGCCTTCAACAAATTTGGCTTCAAACTTCCCACCTTCCTTGAGAACCGTGAATAAACACCCAAATGGCTCTAAGAAATGAAGATTCGGCTTATGACCCTTAAGCAATTGATAACTTGTCTTGTTAAACCGCTTGACAATCAGAACACGATTGAGCACATGACATGCAGTGTGAACTGCTTCAGACCAAAACTTGACCGGTAAATGTGCATCAGACATCATAGTTCGTGCCGTCTCAATCAATGTTCGAGTCTTTCTTTCAGCAACTCCATTCTGTTGAGGAGTGTACGGCGCACTGAATTCTTGTACAATTCCTAGAGAATCGCAGAAAGCTGTCATTTTAACATTCTTGAATTCGGTACCATTGTCAGTACGAATACGACAAATTTTGTATTTATACATCGATTCAAACTTGGACAACAATTTCAGAATAGTATCTGGAGTTTCATCCTTTGAATGCAGCGACACCACCCATGAGAAACGGGAAAAATCATCCGTTATCACCACACAATAAAAACTCCCATCAACACTTCGAACATTCATCGGACAAAAAAGATCCATATGAAGCAGCTAAGCCGGAGTGACAATCAAATTAAGTCGTTTGGATGGATGGGACTTCTTCCGTTGTTTTCCTTTCTTACAGGAAACACACACATCATTGATTGAAAACCGATTCTTTGAAACGCTTTCTACCAGATTATGATTAATTAAATAATTCATCTTGCGGTAGTTTATGTGTCCCATTCAGCGATGCCATAGAATTGAATCTTTTTCAGTAGCCTTTGAGATAAAAACAAGTAGCAGCTACAGGAGACGAAGATTGATTCATGTTTAACACATACAGATGACGAATCTTGGCGCACGCATCACAATCCAATCATCAGGGATTTGAATTCTAGGTTTCAGAATCAGGCACTCAGAACTTGTGAAAGCAGCAGTATCCTGCTTATGACAAATCTGTGATACACTCAGCAGGTTGTGTTGGAGTTCTTCCACAAATTGCACTTTATCAAACGTGACCTTCTCGTTACCCATTTTTCCTTCTCCGGTAATTCTTCCACCTTTATTGCCCGCAAAGGTAACATTTCCTCCGTTAATAGGTTTGACGTCTGAAAGCAGAGAAATATTACCCGTCATGTGCCTGGATTCTCCACTATTAACTACCCAGAAGTTGTTGACAGCTGTCTTGCGAGCACCCTGCACATATCAGCAAATAATTAGTGAGAATCTGGACCCAAGCTTTCAGCTTTGAGTCGACCGGTATCTTCAGAAAAGTCTTCAGTGGCTTTTGAGGACAATTTAGGCAGCCACTTTTGCCTTAACACTGGGATAGATGAATCAGTAGCAGAGTCACCCGAAGATGAACTTCCAAAAGATTTTTGATGTTTGAAAAAAATTTCTCGTTTAAAAAACTGTTTTGTTACCACCTTTTCATCTATCTCCTTTGGCTTAGAAACGGAATCAGATTTATCTTTACTAACAACGGAAGCTTGTTTCTTTGCCAAAATCGGACATCTATTTCTGAGATGACCTTGTTGATAACAATGATAACACTGCCTACGATCAACAAAGACCATAGGAAACTGTTTCCTGAATCAGTCGAGGTGTTATCATCAGACTTTTGCTTAACAACTCTCCTTGGTGTTTTAGCATTAAACCTTCGGGATTTATGATTTGGAAGAGGTTTAGGCAAAGGGTTAATATACCCAAATTGGTTATAAAAACCATATTCATCAACTCCACATTGATCAGCATACCCTTTCGGTTTGATCCTTTGGGCTTTGTTTTGTTCAAATTTACCAAAATCATCATAGAAATCATAATCATCACAAAAACCATAGGATTTGTAATCAAAATCATTTGTTTTAATAGAAAACCGACCATCAGAGTTGTAAAAACTCTTTGGTGAGTATTTGGAAGTTTTTTGGTTTTGAAACATATTTCTGATCGTTTGGAGTGTATGACTTTTGAGCATCCTGATCATTTGGACTCGTTCTAAGTTTTAGCAACGATCCACTTTCCTCACTACCATGATCAGACACACCATTCTCCTCGGAATCAACATAAAACACTTTAGCAACCCGTTTTAGATCAACGCAGCATAATGGGAACATCTCATCAGAAAAATGTGGTAACTATTTTTGAGACAATACATTCTGATTTTCTGAGATGATTCACTAGTTTCCATTTTCCCTTTCAATTTCTTATCATTTTTCTGAACTACCTGAGATTTCTTTTGATTGACCTCAGATTTTTCAGAAACTGATCCAAAACCAACACCACTAAACTTGACACACTTTAGAGGAGCAACCGGAATTGCATTAACATCTGGTGTGGTTGTGTTGCTAGCTGTTACTAATTCTTTTTCATAAAAGAGATCTTAGCCTTTAGCAAAATTTTCACTTTCAAAATTTTTCATTTTCTTCTCATTTTCTTGCTATCTTAATAGCTTGCTCCAAAGGTGTCAATTTGACAGAACCAGTTGGTTTGACACCTACACAATCACTTGACTCATTTGATTTTGGAGCATCAAGATTTGCCTTGGACACATGTTTGCAAGGCTTCTTTTTATAAGTGCCTTTGTGTTTGTCAGAGTTACCAACCAAGTTCTCAGTGAACTTTGAGTAATCAAACACAATTGATGGTTTGGTTTCAGTGTCTGTCGGTTCCAAACCATGCACAATTGGGGGTGGAACTGAATTGCATTTCAATTCCTTGAACACCTCTTTTAGAGTTTCATCTTTGCAAAGAAAACTTGAAAAGGAAGCTAAGTTTTTGAAATTTTCAAGTTGTCTTTTAAGATCTAAAATTTCAATGTTTAATTCAGAAATTTTAGCATTAGCTTCTGCAAGCTTCTTTTCACAAAAGATGTAATCTTCAGTTTTGTTATTTAATTCAATTTTGGTGCTCAAAGTCGATGCATGCTCACTTTTCAGTTCAACCTTAACGACCTCCCATCTTTGTTTGTATATTTTTGTGTTCTCCTCTGCCAACATGTATTTGTCATAATACATAGCTTTCTCATTAGAAAGTTCCTTCAATTTGTTAGCAGAGGTCATGCAATGTTCGCAAGGTTTAGAGTCAACCGGAATGTTAGCCATAAAGGCTTGATGGCCTTCCGCAAAGAAGTCTTCACCTGGAAGTTCAGGATCATCTTCAATTTTTACATCTCTCACTTCAGTACACAGAAATGCAGATTCATCAGGACAATCTGCTCCCCAGTCATAACCTTCTCCAGTTTGAGAAACCAAATCTTTAGAATCTTGATTCGAAGCATTTGCATTTGAACTTGATGAAGTAGAATTGCTTCCTGATGCTTTTGAACTCTGAGCTGCATACTTCTGAAATAATTTTAAAGTTTCTTGCTTCTTTGAATTATTGCATTCCTTTGCGAAGTGACCATAATTCTGACAATTATAGCAACGAACTTTGGATTTGTCAAATCCAAGCTTTCCTTTAGGATTTAAATCTTTGCGTCCCGTTCTTTGCATATACTTCTTACCTCTCCGAACAAGCATTGCCATGGACCTATTGATGTCCATAAGTTCTAGATCATCAGTATCAATTTGTTCATAATCTTCATCTGTTAACTCAGCACTGGTCAACTTTCCTGCTACTACCCCATCATATGAAGAAACCATTGCCGAAAACAGAGCCATGAAATCGTTTGTAGTTTTGGCAGAAAAAGCACTCTGATTTGGTGTAGATGCAGATTGATTGGAGTAAACCGGATATGTTACTACAGCTTTTTGAGTATAACTCTCACCAGAAGAACCCCTAGATACACTAGCATGACCACTCGATGAATTTTCAACATAAAGAGCAGTAGTTGGTGGGTTTGTGCTAGTTTTAGCTTTAGCATGCATTGTTGAAGCATTCTCCCCAAAATAAACACCCGGATTCTGAACTTGTGCTGGAAGAGTCTTCACTCGCATCATATCTAGTTCTCTAGCTAACAAGTTTCTTGTTAGGTCATCGTATGAAATCTCATCAAAACACTTATCATGAGTTAAAAGCAGAATATAGCCTTCCCACTTTGCTGGTAAAGCATCTAGAAACTTCTCTTTCAATTCACCAGCCTCCTTCTTCACTCCAACTATTTCAAGCTCACTCACCAAGTGTGATAACCTTGACATTAGATCATTGATTGTCTCATTTTGAACGTGACAAAAGTTATCATACTCTTATCATGAGTTAAAAGAAGAATATAGCCTTCCCACTTTGCTGGTGAAGCATTTAGAAGCTTCGCTTTCAATTCACCAGCCTCCTTCTTCACTCCAAGTATTTCTAGCTCACTCACCAAGTGTGATAACGTTGATATTAGATCATTGATTGTATCATTTTGAACGTGACAAAAGTTATCATACTCTTATCATGAGTTAAAAGCATAATATAGCCTTCCCACTTTGTTGGTAAAGCATCTAGAAGCTTCTCTTTCAATTCACCAGCCTCCTTCTTCACTCCAACTATTTCTAGCCCACTCACCAAGTGTGATAACCTTGATATTAGATCATTGATTGTCTCATTTTGAACGTGACAAAAGTTATCATACTCTCTTAGCAAAACCTTCTTTTTTCTTTTCTTATATTGAGCATTGCCTTCACACCTATTGCACAATGCATCCCATAATGTTTTCGATGTTGTATGCATTTTAAATTGATACATTGATATCCTTAGGTAGAGCCATTGACAAGTTAGAATACGCCTTTTTCTCCAATTTAAATGCTTCTTTCTCAGTATCATTCATCTTATTGTAAGGTTTCACTTGACCAACAAATTCTCCACTTGTGTACTTTGGAACTTCATACCCATCAAGCATAGGAGTCCATACAGTTACATCCGTCACACCAATATACGATTCATAACGAGTTTTCCAATTATGGAAATCTTCGAATTTCATCAACTTAGGAACTTTATTCGTTGTTCCTATCTCGTTATCGTAGTTCAGAAGGGCTTGAACGGTTGTAGACATTGAAGCAAAGGCTTGGAACAGATCCATGATGAATTTCTCAAAAACTGCTCAAACGTACCAAAATGTCGACATGTGTACCAGAATCAAAACTGACGTACCACTTCTCACAGCGTACCACAATCGGACCAGAATAAAAAAGGTGTACCACCTGTGGATCACTTTCTCTATGTACCAATTTTTGAACGGATCAGACTGGTACGGCATAACTGCAAATGTACCAGTCAGTAACTGCCACGAACCAACGAAGGAGATTGCCTTATGGACCAAGTGAAACGTACCACACACACGATGAAGATTGTTGTACGGACCAACGTCATACCAATGTGTTCTTGAGCCGGACCAGAAGCGTACCAGATGAAACTCGACTGAATTTGACTGATTTTGATTTTTCGGATGAGAGAACGACACAGGACTCAACGAAAACACTCACGGATCATTTTGGAAGCAAATTTCGAATAGATTTGACGTAAAACCGACAAGAAATGATGAAATTTGAACCAAACGAGTTGTTTCTCTCTCTAGAATAAAAAAAACTGATCAGAGATCATAGCAAAAGAGCAACGAAGCTCTGATACCACTTGTAAAACACTGGAATGGATCTTACTAATGCATGATCTCAATCAATTCGATAACCCGATGCAAATAAACATTTCGTATTGATAACCAAACTCAAGAGTACATAGATAAAACAGAGAGCAAACACTATGGAAAACACACAGTTAAGACTTCATCTCTCGCAAATACTCTCAAACACAGAAATAAAAACTATTTATACAAATCTGCCCGGCGTACCAACTAATCCACGTACCAGGTGGTCCGTAGCTGCGTACCACCTGGTCCGTCCACTGGTACGCTGGGGCCAGATTATACAAAATGACTAATTACATGGACAAAACACCTAGACCTAGCATTAGACATCATAACATGCTCTATTATTTTTCACTAACCAAAGTTATCAGATGCTCTGATACCACTTGTAATTACGCTTAATGGATCTTGTTTAGTGTATTAAGTGTAGAAATGAGAAACAATCAGTAAATAAAGTTGTTTTGTATTGATCCCCCAATGACACATACGCACAGCTCACCAAATGACCTACAAGACACCTCTCTCAAATAGTTAAAAGGTCTTTAATGCAGAGAATGAGATTGCTATTTATACAAATAGCTTCAGTGGCTGAGGTGCCCACTGAATGACCTCATTCGATGGTCATTGGCGACTCATTCGGTGGCTCTCATTCCCCCTTGGATGTTACTGTCGAATGTTGATCTTCAAACATTCTTCTACTTGCAATATTCGGTCATTCTACTGCTTCACGAAGTCTTGGTCTTTAGCAAGTTCCCTTGCAACTGAAATTTCAGGTATGTAGGAAACAGTTCGCAATCTTGTACAATCACCACAACTAATAAAGTCCCCCTTGCTTCAAACAACTCCCCAAGTATCTAAACCTCTGACCGGCATACGATAAAAGTTCACTATATCAGTCATCCCGACAACCGTAAAGACATCTGTAAGCTGATGGTACGGATATTGTTTTGTGTTTCAAGATTAGAATGAAACAAAACAGTAAATATAAGTTGTGTTTCTTGATCACCGAATAAGGAATGGACAGATAGACCACAGAATGACAAAAAACACACTTAACCAAAATGACCAAAAGTTTTGAATGTGCAGAATGACTTTGCTATTTATAGTAGTACTGCCACCAAATGGCCTCATTTTGTGGTCATTCGCCACTCATTCGGTGGCTCTCATTCTCCCACACACAAACACATCGACTCAACATGAACACTCTAGCAACCATTACATCATGACTAGATACATCATACGACACACAGACTCTGCTAAGCACTGTGCACTAACAAACTCCCCCTTGGCGTGTGAGTTATCTGCCCCTCATATATCCAAACTTCCAAAGCTAATCTTCAATGTATTCCCCTTGACACGTACTTGATTGTAGAGACCATAATTTTATGAGGCTTTTGCATTAGAAATACACGTGGGCTACTTTAAATGTAATTGGGCTAAACTTGTAAATGGGTTGATGTGGGCTAGTGTTTCGGTCGCATTAGGGGCCTTGTAGATCAAATTTTGTTGCTTGTTTATCAAGCATAGGTTTTCCTATTTAAGGATAGCTAGTTTAGTTCTTTAGGGTTGCTGTTTTGGTGTTCTGGAAAACTGGTGTTCACGAAATTCTCTTGAGAGAATTTCGAATTAGGTGTTGCAATCAAAGGTGTTCATTCAAGTGTCATTCTCATTGTGCTTTTAGCACACTCGGAAGTATTTTTGCAGGTTTGGACGCCAAACAGGAGTTCTCGTGGTGATTTGCACAAGTTTTGTGCACTTTTCGATCCCGCACAACTGCTTTTCGATCGACCTCTCGGTCGAAAAGTCCTCTCCGTCGCTTTCCAGTGATCGAGAAAGACCCCTCGTGTCTTTTCGATCAGTTGACTCCAGTCGAAAAGTCCCTCATTTGAGACTTTTCGATCAGCCTCCCTCAATCGAGAAGTCCCCTTCAGTGACTTCTCGATCAGCACTTACGATCGGAAAGTCCCCCTTTGAGACTTTTCGATCAGTCATCCCACAATCGAGAAGTCCCCTTTGTGACTTCTCGATCAGTCATTTCGATCGGAAAGTCCCCCTGTGACTTTTCGACCAGCTTCTCAATTCAATCGAAAAGTCCCTTCTGAGACTTTTCGATCCAACCCGACTTTTCAAACACGATCTTGTCCGACCGAAAAGCCCTTTTCGATCAGTTCTTTCGACCGAAAACACCTTTTCGACCCAGCCTCTTTTGATCGGAAACCCTTGTTTTGTCTTTCGGTGTTTACAATGGCCTTTGACATGTCAAGTCTGTCAAGTGTAATCCTCGAAATGGACACAAAGATCGGAACTAAAGCTAGACCACCTCGTCTGTTGTCTGGAAAAGACTTCATGAGCTGGAAATACAGGTTTGTCAATTACGTGAACTATCATGATCCCAAGATCATGCGGTCAATTGAGGTCGGAGACTATGTTCCAAAGACAACTCCAGCTGCTGGTCAGGAGGCTCAACCCAAGGCAAAGGCAGACTGGCTTGAAGATGATTGGGAAAAAGTAGAGCGTGACAGAAAGGCCTTGGCTGCATTGACCATGGCCTTATCCCCAGAGGTGGCCGAAGCCTTCAAGGAATACAAATCGGCCAAGACACTCTAGGATGCTCTTGTTGATGCCTATGAAGGAAATGATGACATGACGGAATCCCAAAGGGAGAATCTCAGGGAGCAATTCAATGAATCCAATTATGTGGCTGGTGAAAACATTAAGACCCAGCTTCTGCGTTTCATAAAAATTGTGACCGAAATGAAAGATGCTGGGGTCACCTACACACAGGTAGAGGTAAACAAGAAGCTGGTGAACTCACTTCCACCAAACTTGGATAGTACAATTGAGTTAATTGAAAAGATAGTGCAAATGACTACATCACCACTGAGTGAGCTCATGTCAACCATTAGAGCTTACGAAGAGAAGAAGCAGAAAAGGGCTAGAAATTTGGGCAATGGAGCTTTAATGAATCAGGTTAATCAAGCCTTCATATCACAACCAGCAACTGCTCCTAAAAGCATACACTCTAATCCAATGGGATTTATTTCTCAAGCCACTGGGTCAAGCACATCTGGAACATCAAACCTTATTTCTTTAGATGTTAATGCTCTAACCAAAGATCCCAGTTTTGCACTTGGTGTAGGTATTATGAGTTGCTATCAGGCACTCGTTGTAGGTTCTCTTCTACCTACTGACTTAACTCTAGATGATGTCAATCAAGTCAACCCAGAAGATCTGGAGCACATGGACATCTCATATCAGATGGGAATGTCAGCTTTAAGAGCCAAGCAGTTTATGGCAAAGACAGGGAAGAAGGATTGGAATAGAGGAAAAGGTGTCAAACTTAGTTTCAACAAGGCTAACCTGCGGTGCTACAACTGTAATGAGTATGGGCATTATGCAAGAGAGTGCACCAAGCCAAAGGTTGAAAGAGATGTCAAAGCTGAGGACAGAAGTGAAGGCATGAAAAAGGAGACAGGGAAGAATGACAGGGCACTGGTGGTTCAGCACACACCCGGATATGACTGGACTTCACAAGTGGAAGACTTGAGTCTGACACTTGATCATGTGGCCCTCCTTGTAGAAGAAGATTCACAGAAAGAAGCTGCTGAAGTCTTCCACCATGCATTCATGGCAGACATCTCTCCAGGGTCTCAAGCCAGCAGCAATGAGGTATGTTCAAATTCAAAATGCTCATCTGTGTTTAATGAATGTAGAGACTGGGAACGTAAGTTCACCAATGAAACACTTAATCATGAGTCAACTGCTAGAGACCTTAGAGAATGCAGAAATCAGAGTAGGATATTTAGAGAAAAACTAGAAGCTGCTAAGTTAGATATAAAAAATATGCAAACTCAAGTTAGTGATAAAAGTATTTTTCTTAGAATTGCTAACTCAAAAGTAGAAACAGAACCAAGGAGGTAGAGGAACTTAAAGCCAACTTAGGAACTTCTCAAGATAATATTGAACGAAATGATAAAATTGTGTCGGAAATGATGAAGGCTAGTTCTCTCTTTTACAACACTGATGCTCGAATGCGACATCTCAAAGCCAAATCTGGTCTGGGTCTCGATGCTGAGGTAAAGGATGAAACATCCACACACACGGTACCAATGCCATTCATACATGAGATGATCTCAGATCCTGAAATATTAAAGACCACTTTAGATGTTAAGGCTGACATTGATAGAAAACTTGTTGCTTGTCCAATTAAAATATCTGCTCCTGTTTCTATCACTACTAACAATTCTACTTGTTGTGTAGATAAAGGTAATAAAGAAGCAGGGGTAGTGGATAGCATGGAGTTTTCTAAGAGTTCCAATTATGATGATTACTACAAAAATTTTGATTTTGAAAAACTTGAAATCATCTATTCAGTCAGAGTGTAAAACATCGGAGTCTATTTTGTTTGATAAAACTTCTGAGTGTGGTGTGCTTAACCATGGTAAATGTGATGCTAAACCTATGAAACCATTAAGAACTGTTAGAATTTTAAGAAGGGGTAAGGGACCACAGGTTGCTGGTCCTAAACCCACTAGTGATGGTTATTTGCTGTGAAAAATTATGAGCATAAAATTAACACTACTGTCCAAAATATGCAGAAAGTGCGGGACACCAGACCCCATGACTTTGTCTCGTACCTAGAAGTTAATTTTGCATATGACCAAGTTAAGCCGATACAGCGGGAGTACATTTTAACCACAAAGCCACATGGTAAAACCCTTTGGATACATAAAAATTCTTCAAAACCAACTTGGATATCCACTAGGTGCAACCAACAACAGGCTCCCGTGTATCCGAAGAAACAGTCCTATCATGTATGTGGTCGACCAGGACATGTGGCAAGAAATTGCTTATATCGACCATATAAACCCTTCTATCCCAAAAGGGTTCATCAGAAGCCCATTTCAATGGACCGAATCCCAAATGTTCCAACTTCAAATTCTGGTCCTTCAAAATTTAAGGTGTAGAAACCAGCACCTCAGGGACAAAAACCCAAGGTTTCTAAGCAGCAAAAGCCAAAGCATGTGCTTAAAGAAAACAAAGTTTTTCAGAAATCAACAAAAACAGTTCCTAAAAATGTGTGGGTTCCAAGATCTGTTGGATCTGCAAAACCTGATAAAAATCTGCTTCACCTTCAGATCAGTCTTTTACATCATCCATCCATCCAACACCGACTGGTGTGTTCAAGCCAAGTGGTTGGAGGAAGGATGATAGGTGGAATATCCCAAAAGTGGTAAACCTCTCTTTCAAACCTACTGGGGTGTACAAAAAACACTCCACTACTTTTGAAGAGATGAATTTTCGAAATCAAGACAATAATCCACCAAAAAGGCTTAAGGACCTTGGGAAAGAAAATCACCAACCAAGAGATGTAAACAAAAAAATACATTCTCGTCCCAACCAAGGCTGAACCAACTTCACCCAAACCAATTAAGGCCTGGGTAGCAAAAACTAACTGATCTCCTTTGAATGCAGGAACAGCCAAGGAGGACTGTTAACAACCTATGGTATGTTGACAGTGGTTGTTCCAGGCATATGACGGGCGACATATCTCTACTGTAAGACTTGGAGAAATTTGACGGAGGATATGTGTCGTTCGCCGGAGGAGTTGGAGGATATATCAGTCAGAAAGGAACAGTCCGATGTCACAGCTTCCATGACGTCAATTACATTGAATAATTGAAACACAACTTATTAAGCGTTTCACAAATTTGTGATAGGGAGTATCCAGTACTCTTCAACAACAAAGAATGTCTCATTCTCAAACCTAGATACTCCATCCCTGACGATTGGGTGCTAATGCGAACGCCAAGATATGGCAACTCCTATGTTCTTAACATGCAGAAACCCCCCACAACTGAGGTGGCATGTCTCCTCTCCAAAACTGCTGAGAACCATGCTTAGTTGTGGCACTGACGATTGGGGCATATTAATCTGAAGAACCTGAATCGACTTGCTAGAGGAGGGCTTGTTAAAGACCTTCCAATCAAAGAATTCGTTCTCAAGGAGAAATGTGTGGCATGTGCTAAGGGGAAACAGCACAAACGTCCACATAAGCCAAAGGTGTTCAACAGAATCTCATTTGTACTGTAGCTGCTTCATATGAACCTATTTGGTCCAGTTAGTATGTTAAGCCTGAATCGATGTGCATTTTGTTTAGTTATTACTAACGATTTTTTTCGTTTCACATGGGTATTCTTTTTGTCAAAGAAAAGTGATGTTGCAGGCATACTGGTTGCATTCATCAAGCTAGTTGAAAAAAAATTGAAGCTGAAGGTGATGGCCATCAGGAGTGATAATAGGACGGAATACAAGAATCGCATCATTGATGAGTTCTGTGCTGAAAAAGGTATTGAACATCAATACAGTGCCCCCTACACCCCGCAGCAGAATGGGGTAGCAGAACGACGCAACAGGATGTTAATTGAAGTTGCTCGTACTATGCTATGTGATTCTAAGCTACCTACCATGTTTTAGGCAGAGGCAGTTAATACTGCTTGTTATGTCCAGAATAGGGTGCTCATCAATAAGCAGTAGCAGAAGACCCCTTATGAATTAAACTACAATGACAAGCCAATAATTGGGCACCTTCGAGCTTTTGGGTGTCTTTGCACAGTTTTAGTGAATACTTATTTACCAAAGTTCGCTGCTAAATCTGATGAATGTTATTTTGTAGGTTACTCTGCCAGCTCAGCATACAGGGTGTTCAACAAAACAACCGGAATCGTGATGGAGTCCACCAATGTGGATTGGCTAGAAGAAAATCCATCAGATGGTGGAGTGGGTCCTACTCAAGCTTTTGACTACAATCAATTCTTCCTTCCCTTAGGATTGGAACCAGTCATGGTTGAAGAACTATTTGATGAAACAATCTCAGGACCGTAAATAATTCACTCCATTACAAAGGCTCCGGTCACTGCCCCCGCAGTAGATACTACACCAGTACAGGAAACTGCTGATACTGAAGGTGACAATGAGGCAGACAACAACCCCGGCACATACACTACTCAAACTCAGGGAGCTGATGCAGAAGGAGAAGCTGAAACAAACGACGAACGAGATCAAACAAATCTACCTCCATTAATCCCCGTTCAAGCCGTGGCTAAAATAAGGATCCATAAATATCACCCCTTGGACAACGTCATTGGTCCATTAGCATCTAGGGTGATAACAAGAAGCCAGTTAGGGGACATCAATCATTGCATTTACTCCTGCTTCATCTCTCAAATTGAGCCCCCCCAACATTACTATGGCTTTAACATATCTTAGTTGCATAGAAGCCATGCATGAAGAACTGAATCAATTCTCACGGCTTCAAGTTTGGAGATTAGTAGAAAGACCTTCTGACAAAAAGGTCATCACAACTCGATGGCTTTACAAAAATAAAAAGGATAACGCTGACATTATTGTCAGAAACAAGGCCAGGTTGGTGGTTCAAGGCCACAAATAGATTCAAGGGGTGGATTATGATGAAGTATACGCGCCCGTTGCTCGATTATAGGCAATAAGAGTCTTTTTAGCCTACGCATCCTACATGAACTTCACGGTCTACCAATTGGACATGAAAACGGCCTTTCTATATGCTGATATGGATGAAGAGGTATATGTTATTCAACCTCCTGGATTTACTGATGAGGAACACCCGTATCATGTGTACAAGCTAGACAAGGCATTGTATGGCTTACACTAGGCCCCTCGGTCGTGGTACAAGACTCTGACTGATCATCTTCTAGCACGTGGGTACACAAGAGGAATAGTTGATCAAACGCTTTTCAGAAAGGAGGTGGAGCATGACATAATCATGGCGCAGGTATATGTTGATGACATCATCTTCGGGTCAACTAATGAAGATTTGTGTAAAGAGTTGAGAAAGTGATGCGCACAAAATTTGAGATGAGTCAGATGGGCGAGATGGAATTTTTCCTCGCATTGCAAGTGAAACAGAGTGACAGTGGAATACTTATCCACTAGGCCAAATATGTCACATAGATTCTGGAAAAATACAAGATGATGGATTCAAAGCCTGTCTCCACACCCATGGCGGCCAGGCCTGCACTTTCCAGAGATCCAGACGGTCAACCAGTGAGCGAGCACATGTACCGGTCTATGATCGGGTCACTGATGTATTTGACTGCCATCCATCCAGACATCATGCTTGCAGTGTGCCAATGCGCACGTTACCAGGCTAATCCTAAACTCTCTCATCTTTCTGCTGTCAAACGTATTTTTAAATATTTGAAGGATAGGCCACGGCTGGGCCTCTGGTACCCTAAAGAGTCAGGTTTTAATCTATATGCTTTCACTGATAGTGATTATGGTGGTAATGAGCTTAACAAGAAATCCACATCTGCTAGAGCTCAATTCTTAGGTTACAGGCTGGTGGCATGACAAAGCAAGAAGCAGCACACGGTATACAAATCGACAGCCGAAGCAGAATACGTGGCTGCATCTGCTTGCTGTTCACAGGTGGTATGGTTGCAGCATCAACTGGGAGATTACGGTTTGCATTTCTGTGACACTCTTGTAAGGAACTTCAAGTTTTGAAGAATTCTGGCTGAACTTTAGTTTTGTCAATTCCGGTTGAAGTTGAAGCGGAACTACCACTTCAAGCGGAACAACAAGTTCAAGCGGAAAGAAGCAGTTTTGTCACTTAGTGAATATTCCGGGTGAACTCGATTATCCATCAGATAATGAGTTCAACCTGACTTTTCCTGAGATGTCTTTTCAGCAGTCCCATCCTGCAAAAGCTTCTCGTATGCTTCTACATCTGCCCAAGCCGCTCTCCAAAAGTAGATTGTTGCTGTCAACACGCAAGTCATCTCAAATGTCGAAGTTTATTCTTTTGGTAGCTTAGATTTGACTTTGTAATGTACAATCTAGATTAGATCACATGAGATCAATGGTTGTGATTGATCTCATCTGCACTATATATAGCTTGTTACCTCTTAGTTTACACAGTGTGGTTATCACTTGTAATAGTGTAGCTTTGAGTTAATGCAAATAGTGCCGAGTATTTGATACTTTGTTGTTACTACTATTATGCAAATCAAGCATTTACATTACACAAGAATTCAACATTGCTTAAGAAAAGTAAAATATAACTTAATTCCGCAAGGTTATATCTGCAAGTAAAGAGCTTTGTTTAAGTTTAACTCTGACTTATAACGATCCTACAATTGGTATCAGAGCGTTGGCTCTCTACTTTGAAGACTTCTAGTGCTTCAAAGTTGATACTTTACTTGCTTACTTAATTCTTAAGCTTTCTCTGTTTTACAAAACTGTTTTTCACAATGACTGATTTAACTCTTGGTTCACTTAATGGTAGCTCTAACAAACCACCAATTTTCACTCCTGATGACTTTGATACTTGGAAACTCAGGATGGAAGGTTTTGTTAGAAGCCTAGACAGACGCATTTGGAACAGGTTGACTGTAGGTCCTTACAATCCAACTGTTCAATCTGCTGACGATGCCCAAGTGCAAATACCAAAACCACTAGACAAATATGTTGAAGCTGATTACACTGAGCTTGAATATGATCACAAGGCCTACTGGACACTCCAGGCTGCATTACCTAACTCTATACTTGTAGGGTTCAAGGGATATAAGACAGCACATGGCTTGTGGAATGCTCTCAGTGAAATGTATGAAGGGTCTAGTGAAGTTAAGGAAAACAAGAAAGATGTTTTGAAACAAAGATATGAAAACTTTACTTACAAAACTGGTGAATCTATGACCAACCAGTATCTTAGATTTGTTTCACTTCTTGATGAATTGCAAAAGGTAGAAGTAAAAACTGAACAGGCTGATGCCAACAGAAAGTTCTTGAGATCATTACCTCCAGCTTGGACTGTCTACACAGTCAGCATCAGGGAGTGCAAGGATCTCAAAAAGCTTAAACTAAGTGAACTCCATGGAATCCTTAGTGCTTATGAAATGGAGCTTAATTTTAAGCAGAACAACTTTCCTGAAGCATCACCACAGTTGCAAACCACTGCTTTGGTTACAACTGATTTTCAAAAGATCTCAAATTCATCTCAATATCACTCACCCTCAGTCAGTTTCATTGAGTCACCTAGAGGCTCAGAGAGTTCTTCAACACTGTTTGACAACTCTCACTCTGCCTATGTGGCAACTGACTCATCTCAAGGCTTCACACGTGAAGACTTGGAATGCATAGGGGCAGATGATCTAGAAGAGATGGACATTTTAACTCAATTGGCTATGGTTTCTGTAAGGGCCCAAAGATTTTATAAAAGAACTGGAAGAACTTATAAAGGGTCAAAGGGATCATCAATTGGGTTGGATAAATCTAAAGCTAAATGTTATAATTGTCACCAACTTGGCCATTTTGCCAGGGAATGCAAGCAGCCAAGGAGAGATGGACAGAACAATAACAACAATGTCCAACCGAGATCAAACCATGGAAGCAACAACAGCAGCAGTCAACAAAACAACAACAACAGCAACCAGCAGCCAACTCAACCAAAACCACTTGGAAATCAAAATGTGGTGGCAGCTGTAGCTAACCAGACTGAATGCTATGAGTGGGATGACTTTGTCACTGAGTTTGAGCCAATCAACCATGCTTTGATGGCTAAAGAAGATTCAACTGAACAGGTGCATAATAAAGGCCAACAGAGCCTATGGGTAGTTGATAGTGGATGCACTTGCCACATGACAGGAAATAAGCATGTATTGGAAAACCCCAAAATCATAAATGGAGGTCATGTAGCCTTTGGGAGTGCAAAAGGACACATTACTGCACAAGGTGCTGTCAGTAATGGGATGCTTACCTTTGACAAGGTAAATTTTGTTGACACATTAAATTTCAATTTACTTAGTGTCTCACAAATGTGTGACAAGAATTTGAATTTGATGTTTACTGAGAAAGAGGCCATAGTCTTGAAACCTGGTGTTAAAATCCCTGAGGAACTTGTGTTGCTCAGAGCACCTAGGAGAGAAGGACTATATATTTTGGATCTGTCTGCTGCCACTCCAGCCAGTGGAATTGCATGCTTTATATCCAAAGCCTCAGTGGATGAGTCTGATTTGTGGCATAGGAGGTTATGTCATGTTAATTACAAGAACATGAACAGAATAGTGAATCTCAGCTTGGTTAAGGGTCTTCCTAACAAGCAGTTCAACTGTTCTGAACACTGTGTTTCTTGCCTCAAGGGTAAGCAACACAAGACCTCTTTCAAACCCAAAACTGAGTCTTCTATCACTCAACCTCTAGAACTTTTGCATATGGATCTGTTTGGTCCAACTAGAGTGATGAGCATAGGGAAAAGGTCATACTGTTTTGTCATAATAGATGATTACACTAGATATACATGGGTGTTTTTCTTAAAAACAAAAGATGAAACTGCTGAATTATTGAAAACACTAATTGTATCTTTAGAAAATCAAGCAAAACTGAAAGTTAGGACAATCAGAAGTGACAATGGCACTGAGTTTAAAAATCATGTTTTGAACTCATTTTGTGAGGAAAAGGGAATCCTTAGACAATTCAGTGCTCCTAGAACTCCACAACAAAATGGCGTTGCTGAAAGGAGAAATAGGACATTGATTGAGGCTGCTAGAGCAATGCTAGCAGATTCTAAGTTACCTGTGATATTTTGGGCAGAAGCAGTAAACACTGCCTGCTATGTCCAAAATAGGACTTTGATTGTTAAGGGTAAAAATAAAACTGCTTATGAGCTTTGGAGAGGTAGAAAACCTAACATTTACTTCTTTAAATCTTTCGGTTGTCCTGTTACTATTTTGATAACTAATAGGTTGTTGCCTAAATTTGCTGAAAAGGCAGATGAAGGATATTTTGTTGGATATTCTGGTATGTCAAAAGCATTCAGGGTATACAATAAAAGTACTAAAATTGTTGAGGAAACCATTAATGTAACTTTTAATGAGAAATCTCTTAACAGTTTTGTATCTCAACCAGACTGGTTATTTGACATAGATGCACTAACCACTGCTTTCAATTTTACCATTGAGAAGCCATTGAGTTCAACAGTGCAGGAACAGGAACATAAGCAAAATCACACAAGATCAGCTGATGAGATCTGGGAGATAAGCGCCAAGGAACTGCAAATGCAACCTACCTTCTTTTCATCCATCAGCACCAAGCCTGTGAAACCCAACAACTCAAAGAAAACCTCTGAAATTGTTCTTGCTGATGCAGAAGTTCATCCGGTTGAACTTCCGGTTGAAGTTCAAGCGGATCCTGTAGCAGTTGTATCTCCGGTTGAAATTCAACCGGAAAACAATTTTTCAGAAAATTCTGAGAACAATGAATCTAATGACTCAACTGATGCTGGTTCAAATGAGTATAGTTTTGAGCATCTGATTTCAGATTCAGTCCCCAATTCTCATGAAGCAACTGAAAGTTCAGATCCTGTATCACAAACCAACAATATTGAGTTATTACCTCAACTCAATATTCCTCACAATGGGAGAAGCCATGAATTTCCACTATTTCCTGATAGAAGAATTGGAAAGAACCATCCAAGGGAGAACATTATAGGAGACTTGTCAGCTCCTGTGCTGACAAGAAGCAAATCTATTGATGCAAACATTTGCCTCCATGCTGCATATCTGTCTCAAGAAGTACCCACAAAGATCAATGATGCATTGGAAGATGAAAGTTGGGTAGAGGCAATGCAAGAGGAACTGTTTCAGATCAATAAACAGAAGGTTTGGGAATTGGTTGACTTACCTGAAGGTGAAGAACCAATTGGAACTAAATGGGTATTCAGAAACAAGAAGGATGATAGGGGAATAGTAATCAAAAACAAGGCCAGACTTGTAGCTCAAGGCTACAAACAAGAAGAAGGCATTGACTATGATGAAGTTTTTGCTCCTGTAGCCAGGCTTGAAGCAATCAGAATATTTCTTGCCTATGCTGCATTCAAAAACTTTCTGGTATTTCAAATGGATGTTAAATGTGCTTTTCTGTATGGTCTTTTGGAACAGGATGTGTATGTCAAGCAACCTCCAGGCTTTGAAGACCCTCATTACCCCAACAGGGTCTGCAAGTTGATTAAAGCTTTATATGGTCTCAAGCAAGCTCCTAGGACATGGTATGAGACACTCTCAAACTATCTCCTAGTGAATGGCTATAAGAGAGGAGCTATTGATAAAACACTGTTTGTGAAATCTGATGGCAAAGATACTTTGATGGTACAAATCTATGTTGATGACATCATCTTTGGTTCATCCAGTGCTGCCTTATGTAAAGAGTTTGAAAGTTTGATGCAATCTAAGTTTGAGATGAGTTCAATGGGAGAACTGAACTTCTTCTTAGGCTTGCAAGTGAAGCAAACTGCAAATGGAATTTTCTTGAATCAGTCCAAATACATTCAAGATATGCTAAAAAGGTTTGATATGCAGTCTGTTTCAACCTCAAAAACTCCCATCTCCACTTCTCATAAGTTACACAGTGATTTAAGTGGGAAACCAGTGGATGTTCACCTCTACAGGGCAATGATTGGATCACTGCTCTATCTCACAGCCAGCAGACCTGACATCATGTTTAGTGTCTGTTTATGTGCTAGATACCAGTGTCAACCAAAGGAATCACACATGTTAGCTGTGAAGCGGATCTTTAGATACCTTAAAGGACAACCAAAGCTTGGGTTGTGGTATCCAAAGAACTCAGATTTCTCCTTCAAAGCTTACACTGATAGTGATTATGCTGGCTGCAACTTGGATAAGAAGTCTACTTCAGGAGGATGTCAATTTTTGGGAGAAAGACTTGTGTCTTGGCAATGCAAGAAGCAAACCTGCGTGTCTACTTCTACTGCTGAGGCTGAATACATTGCTGCATCAAGCTGCTGCAGTCAAGTCCTATGGATCCAGAATCAAATGTTGGATTATGGCATCAAGTTCATGGAGACTCCTATCCTTGCAGACAACAACAGTGCCATTTCAATCACAAACAACCCCGTTCAACACTCAAAAGCAAAACACATTGATATCAGGTACCATTTTATTAGAGATTGTGCTGAGAAACACTTGATTAGAATGGTCAAAGTTCATACAGATCAACAATTGGCTGACCTGTTTACCAAAGCATTTGATGAAGCTAGATTTTTCTATCTCATTAGTGCCATTGGTATGATGAACTTTGACTGATTAAACTGTTTTCACAATTTTAATAAAAAGAGGGACATGTGCTCAAAGAGCCCGTCTCTTGATACAAAAAGAAAATGAAATTGAAAATCTTTAGTGTTAATCAGACAACATTTAAGTTCATAGTCAGTAACTGCTGATAAAGCTATGAATAATTAACACAAATTTTCAAAAATCATGTGTTTTGGATTTCCGGTTCAAGTTCAGACTCAACCTGAGAAGATAACTTTTGAAATTCACCGGGTGAACTTCAACCGGAAAAATGCTTTAAATTGATGTGGAAATTTATTTTGAAAACAATTCTTTCAAGCGGAAAAGTTGTCCGCTTGATGTTCAAGCGGAAGAATTTTTGTTTTTAAAATAAAGGAGAAAATGGGTTCCGCTTGAACTTCCGGGTCAACAAAGTCAACGTCTCATTTAATTACCCGGAAGGCTCAATTTTCTAAGCGGATATACATTTATTTACCCATTAAATTTTTAACTGATTAAACTCCGAGGTTTCAGTAAATTAACTTTTGGATAAGGACATGCTTTAACCAGTTGTACCGTATAACCCATAAAGCACCTATCCCATCAGTCTCTGAACCGTCGCTTTTTAATCTCTCTCCTCCACGTCAGCACTGAAAAAGGTAAAAAGCCCTAATTTACCGTCAGTTTCCCCATTTTCATCATTCCCATTCCGAAATTACTCCAAATTTCTCTCAAACCCTCTCCGATAAACCTCCGTAAACCGTCAACCTGCGTCGCCTATGGCTCCTAAGGGGAAGGCAAGTGGCAAAAGGCCCGTAAGTGACTCCAAGTTTCCAGTAGAACACAATCTTGTGGCGTATCTAGAGCCACCGAGCAAAACCGACATCTACAACGGAATGATTGACTTCATAAAAAGTTCTCATCTTCACCATGCGCTTACTGTCGAAGCAGAAATTTTTGAAGAAGTACTCGAGGATTTTTGGTCACACGCTAGGGTTACTGAAAGGGCAAATGGTAGTGAAGCGATTGTGTCAACTGTTCAAGGGAAGGAAGTGGAAATCGATGAGGCCAAGGTGCGAAGTCTGTTGAAATTAAGGGATGAAGGTGGATATGAAACGGTTGATCACACCAAATATCTCCGTTTGTTCAGAAACCTTGGTTACGGTGGTTCACTGCAGAGCAAAACCATCAAGAAAGGGCAGTTACCATACAAGTGGAGGTTCCTAGCACACACCATTCTGGTGTGTTTGTCTCCGAAGAAGGGAGGATTTGACGAGCTCTCCAGCGAACAAGCTTCTGCTTTCTATGCTATGGTAAAAGGTGAAAATTTTAATTTTTCCAAACTCATTTTTCAAGCCCTAAAATCAAATGTCAACTCTGAATATATTTACCTATATCCTAGATTTTTAACTTACATTCTCAAAGAAGAGTACCCCCAAATAATTTGGCTTGGTACAATTTTGCATCAAAAACTTCTGAATGAGAAAACTTTTTCCAACCTTGCTTTAAACAAATCTCCATTTCTTGGAAGGGACACTGACCATCCCTTACCAATTCCAAGGCAGTTTCCTGATGAACCTGCTAATACAGAGGTTCAACCGGAAACTGTAGAAGCAACTGAGCTCCAGGCTCCAGATGACAGAACTGTAGACCTAACAGTATCTGATCCCACATCTGTCCCAGCTTCCTCTTCACTCAAAGTTTTTCAATCCAAAAAGAGGAAAGCTCACAATCAATCTACCACTGCCACTTCCTCCACTGAAACTCCTCCTGTCATTTTTAAAAGACAGCGACAAGTGGTCATTAGGTCTCCTCCACCTAGTGCCACCACCCAACCCGAAGCTTCTAACCCCGCTCCAGGCAAAAAGCCTAAGCGGAAACTGGTCAAATTGGGATTCTCTCTTAGGGACGAACCTTCGTTTGAGGGGGAGTCATTAGAAGCAGATGCACAATCCCCATCTGGACATATTTCACCACTTCAACCCCAATCACCCAGGAGTGACAGTGCTATCAATCTTGGCTTAAGTGAAGGTGTTATTAACTCACCTACCACATCACATGAGAACAACCTGATAAGCCAGGACCCTGCAGCACTGAACCTACACTCCTCACCGGAGGTGAATCTCGGGAGTTTTGATGAGATTCATGCGGAAAGGGCTGCTGCTGCCCAGGGATCCCCACTGGACCCTGGTGTCAGCAGTAACATCAATAAGACCCAATCCGCGGCAATCTTCTCTGAATCAGCACTTGAAGTTCCTTTATTGGAACCGAGAGTTGTTGTGACAGATGAAGAGAATCCCAGGTGCCAAGAAGCCATGGGTACCACTGCTGATCAATCTAGGATTGATAGCTTGGTTTCGTCCAAGGATGCTGGTAAAAAGCCAGTTGAGGACAGTTTTACACTACCAGAATTGACGAACTTGTACCTATCTCTCCAAGCACAGGTTGATACTCTAAATGCAACTGTTGCCAAACTGGTGAAAGCTAATCCTACTGATGCTGAAGCAGGTCCTTCAACCCTTCACAGAGATGCTGATGAAGCTGTAATAGCTAAAGAAGCTGATACTGTCAAATTGGGGGAGAAGATGCCCTCAAGGCCTGTCATTACTGAAATTGAAGAAGATCAGAGGATACCGGCTGAAGTGAGAGCCACAGCATGTCAAAGGATCGGTATAAATCCCTTTGATGTTGAAGAGTGTTGGGCCAACATTAAATGCAGTCAACTGATTGCTATTTCACCTTTTGAGGATCCCAACCTCACAGAGCTTGTTCAATCTTCAATGTTGATTGCTGGTGCTCTACCTGAGCACATCAACATGATCACTACACTCCTAAAAGATGTCATCTTTCCGGCTGAAAAAGCCAGTGATCACAGCAAGGCAACTGAAGATAGCACTGCAACCACTGTAGTTGCTACACTCACTGAAGGAGAAGATGAGAATCCTATTGGTGAAGATGAAGGCACAGAGGTGCTGGAGATTGCTGACATAGAATCTGAAGTCACCAAACCTCAGGTGGTGACTGAAGATCAATCTACTGTTCAAGCGGAAGTTCAGGCGGAACTTGAAGCGGAAGTATTTGTGGAAGCTGAAGCTATCGTTCAACCGGAAACCCAATCAACTGCCCAGGTGGAGACTTTTGGCCCTGGCAACTCAATTTTTGGTGTTGATGGGTCTGCTGAACCAGCTGTGGTTCAACCGGAAGAACAGGGTAATGCTGAGATAGCAGAAATGGCTGAAACCCTCATAACCTTAAGGAGCACAGAACCAACTCAAGCGGAAGAACCTGTTCAAGCTGAATTTCCTAAAACAATTCAACAGGTGGTTCAAACTCCAGAGGCTGAAGCTATACAGAAGATGGTAGAAGATGCCAAGAGAATAGCAGAGGATGAGAGGCTAGCAAAAGAACTTCAAGAGGAATTTGATCTATACATGCAAAATTCTGTATTTGAAAATTTACTGGAAGAAGCAAAGACTAGGTCTTTCAACTGGAGACTGAAGGATTATGATTTGGATGCTGTGACTGAAGCCGATAGGCAGAGGCTAATCTCTATTGCCTCTCAATTGCCTACCAAGCTGGTAAAGAGTGATGAGAATTACCTTCTGCTGAAAAAGGTCAAAAGGGCATTTGTGGTCAGAAACATAAGAACTGAAGAAGAGGTAGCTCAAATGAAAGTCAAAGAACTGTGCAAATTGATTGATTCAATCTTTCATGAGCTAAAAGGAGATATAGGTGCTGTCAACCCAAAGCTTGTGATGCCTGCACCTTCAGAACTCACCTCAGGTATGTCAACTCATATAAATGTTAAACCTGAGATCACTGATGATGCAGATATCCCTCCTCCACCTTCCTTCATATATGACCCAAATCCCATGCCTACATCTGTTCCATCCCTTCTACAGTCACTAGCCATCATTCCATACAAACCACCCTCCATCTCCAAGAAAGTAGCCACCAAGCTTGCCAACCCCAAGTACAGAACCGACAACTTTACACCCATCATTCCTTTCAAAAAGAAGCCTCCACCCACTATGAATTTCTCTGATATCTTCCCACCTACTCCACCTTCTAGCCCAACTCCTGAAGCCAGTAAACCACCCTCACAAACCTCCCTTCCTCCACTCACAATAAATGAACCTTCCACCACCTCCAAACCTACTCAAGATCAACCTGATCTCTCTTCTCAGTCCTCAAAAGGAAAAGCTCCAAAAGCAATAGAATCAACTGATGATTCCAATGAGGAGAATAAATTGAGAAAGAGAAAACTGCTGCATCACAAAAGAAAAAGAGAGCAAAGGCCAAGGAAAAGAGGGCCACCCCGGCAAAACAAAATTGTGGGGTGGACAGTTAATGAAGATACTTTTGACTTCAAATTCCAGTGCCTAAGTGGGATCACCAGAGTAGTGAATGCTCATCTCGCCACCAGAATGCTTGACATCTTCCAATTATCAGACATCTATGCAAAAATGCAAGGGATAATGAGTTTGTCCAGAGCTGAGCTCCTGCTAAGAATGAGCATAGAACCAAAAGTGCTCGAGCATGGACTGATCTCTGAAACTCAGGTTGATGAAGACACTGAAGAAAACTCAACCAGTCCAATAAAGTTTGTGATCTGGGAAGAAGAAGAAAAACTTTTCTATGTTCACAGGGCAGATAGTAGCTTCACAACCCATAAAGAAATTAATGTTCAAGATCAATGGAATGAACAAGATTGGGAAGCTCTGCAACATGCTAAGGTCACCATGACCAGCATGAGTGATCTTTCAAAGGATGTGAATGCAGGGGTTAAGGCCTTCGACAAGTAGGTTAAGGAGAAGAAAATTTTTTGGTACAAGTCAATTTTGAAGATGAACTTTGACTTAGAAGAATAATTTGACAGCATCAGCTTAGGGGGAGATTGTAAGGAACTTCAAGTTTTGAAGAATTCCGGCTGAACTTTAGTTTTGTCAATTCCGGTTGAAGTTGAAACAGAACTCCCACTTCAAGCGGAACAACAAGTTCAAGCGGAAAGAAGCAGTTTTGTCACTTAGTGAATATTCCGGGTGAACTCGATTATCCATCAGATAATGAGTTCAACCTGACTTTTCCTGAGATGTCTTTTCAGCAGTCCCATCCTGCAAAAGCTTCTCGTATGCTTCTACATCTGCCCAAGCCGCTCTCCAAAAGTAGATTGTTGCTGTCAACACGCAAGTCATTTCAAATGTCGAAGTTTATTCTTTTGGTAGCTTAGATTTGACTTTGTAATGTACGATCTAGATTAGATCACATGATATCAATGGCTGTGATTGATCTCATCTGCACTATATATAGCTTGTTACCTCTTAGTTTACACAGTGTGGTTATCACTTGTAATAGTGTAGCTTTGAGTTAATGCAAATAGTGCCGAGTATTTGATACTTTGTTGTTACTACTATTCTGCAAATCAAGCATTTACATTACACAAGAATTCAACATTGCTTAAGAAAAGTAAAATATAACTTAATTCCGCAAGGTTATATCTGCAAGTAAAGAGCTTTGTTTAAGTTTAACTCTGACTTATAACGATCCTACAACTCTCATTTTCTGTGATAATAATGCTGTGTTACAAATTGTTAAAAATCCTGTGCAGCACTCGAAAACCAAGCACATTGACATAAAAACGCACTTCATTCGGGACTGCTATGAAAGCAGGCTCATTCATTTAGAACGGGTGTAGTCGGATGACAATGTGGCGGACATGCTCACAAAACCCCTTCCTAGTGCAAATTTTGAAATGTGTCTCAAAGGCCTCTGGATGATAGCCTTTGATGAGTAATCTGGCAACTGTTTGTTTTTCTTGTTTATTTTTAAATTTTAAGAAAAATAAAAACAAAAAAAATGAAAATTTTTTTTGAAAAAAACTGGAAAGAAAACAAAAATAGTGTTTATATTGTTTTTTGAAAAAATCTAAAAGCAAGGGGAAGAGATAAAATAAACATCTGATATTGATGTTTCCTCTAAATTGTGTGCTTTTAAATATACTTTTTTTTGTTTTGGTTGACCAGGCAGGGAAGTGATATAAATTTCCAGCTGTTTGCTGACTGACACGTGTAAGGTGGAGGTGAAAAGTTGTGATTCATGGCCGATATGCTTGGTAGGCTCTGCTGTTAATCAATCAAAAGGTATGCTTTATCACAACACTTGAAGATAACGTATGATGCTTGATAGGAAGCACACACTTAGGTTAGTACAATTTATATTTGACGGTGCACCAGGAATCCTGAGACACACGCCCGGTTCTGAGTTTTGATGTCATGCTCAAAAAACTCCCATTCCCTCTGCTTTGCGTATGCAATGACCTGGGAATGTTGTACGTGAGTCAGGACTCCTCTGTTCTGCGAAAGCAGAGACCTGGAACCTCCCTGATCCGTGTACGTTTAAGATCACATCGTACATACATTTTAAACCCAAAAGATGCCAATGTGCACAACCAAAAGAGACCCTCAAGAGTCCAAAACCCTCAGGCTTTGTCACTGATGAGAGCATTATGAAAAATGTTTCAAAAATTCAGTTGACTATGTATATTATCCAACAAAAACCTCCGTGATCTATTCTTTCTTTTCTCAACCCAGTCTGGAGCATGATGTTAGGCTTATGGAAAGGTGTCGTGAAAAATGTTGTACGGAAACCAGGTATACTTGATAGAGTGTACAAATTATACCTAGGACTTATGTGTGTGACCTGGATAGATTTTCATAATTAATAAACCTTAAAATATAAATTATGTGATGAAACTGCCTGAGTAAGCGAAGGCGATATGAGTTTAAAGATGGACCAAAATAACGGCAATCACCTGAACACGCGAAGTAACTGAAGCTGAAAAGGGTTCCTCAGTCACAGACTATCTGGTATGATCCCTCACAATGCCTCTTCACTCAAAACTCTGTTGGTTAAGATTTTTATATTTCTATTTTATTCTGTTTTAGTCTTATTTTATTTATTTTCTTTATTTGTTTAGTGCTAAGTTGCCAGATATTGAAACTCTCGGGCTTGAGTTCAAGGGAAGCTTTCTAAAATGAACGGGATTCATTTTGGGTGTTTTAAAAATATTAAGTTTGTTTAATAAAAACATTGGTTTGTGTTAAAACTTGAGTGTTAAGTGCTTAATTTTAAAACTTGAGGGGGCCAAAGTGAAGTTTTTTTTTTTTTTAAATGGGGTTAAACAAAAGGGGAGAGGACCCATCGGTCCCCCCACCACTTCGTCTATCTCTCTCCTCCTTCCTAACCCTAACCACCGCAACCACCTTCACCGATCACCACCACCACCTGTTGCCACCGTCGTCGCTCAGCACCGCACCTCTCGCCACCACCCTGCGGACTCACCACCATCATCCCCATCGAAAACAGACCACCACTGCCCCTCCGATTGCTCACAGCTCTGCCGCCACTGCTCCTCCCTGATTCGCCGCCCTTCGCCACCGTCTCCACCATCCGACGACACCAGTCCGATCGGAATCCCTCATCGAACGCAACCCTGGTGCTAATTTTGAGCCATGGCGCCCCGACTGAAGCGCGCAGCTAAACCCGCTCAGGACCGCCTCGAGTATGTGCTTGGTTTTGTGATTTTTTTGGTCGGGACTGGAAGGGATTATGGGTTGGGACTATTGTTTGGGTGAAATCGTGTTCAAAACACGCATATATGGACTGTTTGATTGAGTTGCAGGTGTCGATTGAAGAAGAAGAGGCTTTTCGATCCAAACCTAGGGCTTTTCGATCAGGCTGAGAAGCTTTTCGATCAGGCTGAGAAGCTTTTCGATCAGACCCCAGTACTTTTCGATCACCGGTTATCGGTAACCTGGGACTCCTCGATCGGGAAACTGAGATTTCTGATCGAAAGCTATGCTTTTCGATCGGAGCTTGGACTTTTCGATCACGACTTGCACTTTTCGACCAGGGATCTCGATAACCAGTGACTTCTCGATCGGACAGATGCTTTCCGATCGAAAACCCTGCTTTTCGATCGGAAAGGTACCTGATGATGTTTCAAATGGTTTTTTCTCCATTTTTAAGCTGTTATGCTGCCCGTTTGACGAGAAAACATTATGACTAATGAATTTCTGTCTGCTTTGGATGTTATCTGTGTTTGTGAGTGCAGCCTTGAGGAAGACTAATGATACACATGACACCAAACCAATGGGGATTGAGGTTTTCCCTATGATTAACCCCAAGAGGAAGTTGACTGATAAAGTTCCCTTTGGTGACAAGTTTGGTGAATTTGCTGAGATTGCAAGATAGGAGGTTCCTGTGCAGAGAAATGTTGTAATTGAAGAAGAACACAATGTTCCTGCCTCTCAGAAGCCAGTTACCGACATCTCAGATAGTTCTGATTGGGAAGACTTTGATCTGGAAGACGTGCAGATTGGAGCTCTGCATTTTGATGAAAGTGACACTATAAACTATGATTCCTATCTTAATGACATAGAAGTTGAGGATGTAGAGACTGAGACTGTTGAGATACCACTGATAAGAAAACGGAAAGCCACAGAGGATCCTCCCCTCAGTGTTTCTGTTACCGAAGATCTGACTAAAAAGTAAAGATTGCTACGCAACACCTTACAGAAGCTCTAAGTGACCCGAGAAGTAAACGATTGGACCCACGAGTGCCTGCGTCTACCAGCACAAGTGGAGGTCAATTATCATCATCATCACTACCCACACCCCAAGACAAAGGGAAAGCTGTAGAAACAGCAGAATTCAGGTTAGAAAGAGAACTCAGAGCAGAGATAGCAAGCTCAGAATGCAACTCATAGTGAACTTATTGGGGATTTGATTGATATTCAAAAGGTTCACAATACTGAGCTGGAGAATCAAAAGAAGGTAAACAGAGAGTTTACAAGGCAGCTCAAAGAGTTACACAAGCTGATCAGGCAGCTTAATTCTGAATAATCAAGCAAGACAAACCCCAAGAAAGATGATAAGGGTGATCCAGGCAATAAAGAGAGTGGTTCAGGTGCCAATGGTTCCTCACAATCACCCGTATTTGATTTTGAAGTTGATATTCTAGAAGCATCAGGCCCTGTGATTACTAAAGGTACCAGTGAAGATAAAGATCCGATGAGCAGAGATTATATGACTGTACCTGCTTCTGCGTTTGATGGTGGATGGGATGCACAGACTTTTGCTTATCCTCCTGAAATGTACTTGATTTAGCTTGGTGAGCATTATCATGATAGAAGAGGAATTACTACAGACGTTAAGTCATGGATGTTTGATGAGGAAAAGAATATGTTTGTGGTTAGAAGGAAGGGTCATTATCCATTGGAGTACTACAAGTGTTGGACTCAGTTTTATTCCTCGACGACGGTGGATCTGACAATGTTATATAAGGCACCTTTCTCCAACCCATCATAGAATGAATATGCAAAGCATTTTTACAAGAAGTTGCAGCATGCGATACTCGACAAGTTTAAGAAGTTTGAAGACTTTCCACATCAGAATTCTTACATAAAGAAGTATCGTGGTGTGTTTAAGGTAAACGAAAATAAGGACGGAAAGCAGAATGAGAAGAAGAAGTTTAGAAACGTATTGTATCCCCCAACAGAGAAGACTAAAAGCATTCCTCTGCCAATGTGTCATCTGGAAGGATGTTTAGACGATTTTCAGACGTGGGCATATAGTGATTATACCGGGGAGGCCAAGATAATTTGTAAGTCAAAGACCATGAGTGTAATGGAAGTCCATGATTTGTTACGGTTCTACAAGAAACATATACTGGTATTGTCAAAGCATCAGATTGAGAGTTTTAAAGAGACTGAAGAATATGCTAAAATCTACACTCGAGCCGTGGCTAAGATAGTGGAGAAAGAGGTGTGGTATGATCCAGCTACTGTGCATTTGTCGAAGAAGTTTAGAATGTGAAAAACTGTCTAATGCTAAAACCTAGGGGAAGATTGTAGAGACCATAATTTTGTGAGGCTTTTGCATTAGAAATACATGTGGGCTAGTTTAAATGTAATTGGGCTAAACTTGTAAATGGGTTAATGTGGGTTAGTGTTTTGGTTGCAGTAGGGGCCTTGTAGGCCGAATTTTGTTGCTTGTTTATCAAGCATATGCCTATAAGGATAGCTAGTTTAGTTGTTTAGGGTTGCTGTTTTGGTGTTCTGGAAAACTGGTGTTCACGAAATTCTCTTGAGAGAATTTCGAATTAGGTGGTGCAATCAAAGGTGTTCATTCAAGTGTCATTCTCATTGTGGTTTGTGTTTTATTCTTGATTTCTTTGATTCTTTACTGTTTTTCGATTATTCTTGAATCATCTATAATCACCAGATTTCGCACGGTGATTGTAGACTTTGATATCGCGTGTGGGGTTTATTCGATCCTTACATTGATCATCAACTTTGAAACTTGAACTTAGGTTGCAGTAGAGCTTGCATGGCTGGAATAGTAACATATCACTGAACCAATTTTATGTGAAGCTTCCATTGGTTCTAACAAACTCTCCCATAGCTTCTGACAAACGCTCCCTCGGACCATGCTTAAGTAATACTTATAACCTGCATCTTCAGAAGACAGAAGTGCAGTTTTCCATTTTCACCAAAATAACTTTAATCTTGGGCAAAAATCTCTTTCGGAGAACCAAGATCCTTTTATTTTAAAATCATTTTATATCACACGTTGATCGATCAAAAAAATTAAGAAATAAAATCTTTTTGATTTTTCCAAACTTTATTTTACAATGATATTTCAACTTTATAAACTCAGACAGAATCATACTCATAACATATGGATATGCTAAGGTATATTAATTTGCTTTGACTAGCGGACCCCACACAATCAAACATATTCAGACATCTCTAATATCACACCTTGTGACTTCGCTTGTGATTAACACATAGTGATTTAAATTTTGATAATGTCAACTGTGCTCCATGCAAAAAGAAAGAAGAACGTTAAATCGTCTACCTTAAGGTCGATCTTTCGATACGCAGATAAGGTCTCAGATTTAACAAAATAAGAAAATAAAAAACAAGTTGAAATTATATAACTCAACAACAATCAGGTCGGTACTCCCGTACACACAGAGAAAGTCCGATGAGTTATAAGAAACATCAAAGAAAATAAAGCAGATAATTAAACGAACAACAATCAGGTCGGTCTTGTGGACACGCAGAGAAAGTCCGATCGTTTGACAAAATAAAGAAAATCAAACAAGTTTAAATCTTTGCAAAATAGACACATGTATACACAGTGACTTCTTATTTTCTTTTTCACATATCTTTTTCTTGATATCTTGAAATATGCATCAAGATGTTGTCCACTTGGTCAAGCAGTAGTATTTAATGTGTATATCACATCTGAATACTTTCTAATTTCATGTCGAGCCTACCAAACACATCGAGCAATAATCTTATGGCTTTTTCATCTATTTTATCCATGAGGCGGACACGTAAGCCAATGTACCATCATTTCCCAAATATGTCGGATACAATTTTTCATTTCTCAATGTTTTTGTATTTTCTATTTTTCAATGTTTTTGTATTTTTCCATTTTCTCCCCCTTAAAATGAAAACTCTATTTTTGGATTTTCATTTTAACAAAAACACAAAGACACTATTTTTGGTTTTTCAATTTTCTCCTCCCTTAACTACATACGGAATGTAAAAGAAAGAAAATTGACCAATCGATGTTGATACCTTTTCAATTTAGCATTAAGAAAAACTTTCAATTTTTGTAAGATGAACATTCAATTTAAGTTAAGCAGGAGACTCCAATATCAGCAATCACTGGAAGCTTGAGCTTCACAAGCACCAATAGGTCTTATTGAAGAAACCTGCACACTGGTTTTAAATGGTTAGTATTCAAATGACCCAAAGCACACAGCCTCTGGTCGACTAGTGTCTTCCACAAAATTAGTTGCAGCCTTATTGACCACTTTAGGTCGCCACTGCATTTTTACTTTTTCATTTTGAACCGAGTCATCATCCGGAGATGAAACACCTACACTTGAATCAAATTTGAAAAATGATTTCTTTTTAGATTTAGTTTTGGAAGGTGGGGACTCAGTAAAAATTTTGCCTGATTCATCCACAAATTTGGCAGATTTGTTAGAAAATGATCTTTTGACATTTTCAGGACAATCATGTGCCATGTGTCCCTTTCGGCGACATTGATAGCACAAACGATATGGTCGTTTAGATTGTGGTTTGACCTGAAATGTATCACATCTATCATCAGAATCAGAATTATCAGAAATATCATCAAATACTTGAAACCTGTTTGCATGCACCCAGTTAGATGTAGGACTTTGAGGTGTAGCATTTGAACCACATGAAGAAGATTCTTTCGGAGAACTTTCATATGAAGCCTTCTTCGTTTGTTTTCCTCTAAATCCTTTCTCCATGGTTGAAATGAATACTTGAGCCAGATGATAGATTAGATCCAAACTAGTGTCTTTCTTTTCTTTCTGAACCTTCTTTTGACACATTTTTCTGATTTTTCTTCTCAAATTTCTTGCCTTCACTACCCAAAACAGAACCTTTGTAACCCGGTAGCTTTGTTAAATCAATTTGAGAACTTGAAGGACCAAATTTAGCAGCTTGATTGAATGAAGCTTTAATGTCTTGTAACTTGTTAATTTTAACCAACTTTGCAGCAACTTGTGCTTCATTCAACTCTTTTTCATCTTTTTCAATCTTCTTGCCATCAGAAATAACTCCCTCATCAGATATAAACCCACCAGATACAAACTTTGATGTGGATATATCAACCACACTTTCCTCTTTCTCCTCTTTCATTTGACTTTTTCTTTTCAGATTTCTCAGACACAAATTCAGAATAATCTCCAGTTATATCAGAAGAATGAACATCAGCTAAAGAATCAGATTGAATCACAGGATGTGGAACTTGATTGAATTCTTCTCCTCCAAACACCCTTTTGAAGTTGTCACCCTGATAAAAATAACTTGCAAATGAATGTGAATTTGTCAAGTTGTTCACCTTCCGATTAAGATTCAAAACTTCAACATTCAAATCTGATATCTTCTTTTGAGCTTCTCCAACGCCTTTTCCGATTCAATTAACTGTTCCGAAGCTTGGTTAGACTAAAAATTTGCTTGTCTCATCTAATCATGTGCATTATCCACTTCTTGTGTAATTTTCTTCACCCGCTCTTCATGAATTTCAATATTTCTTGTCAACAATTTGTTGTCATGCGTCAAGCTTGCAACTCTGTCTAGTAATTTTGAATGTTCCTCCTGACGATTACTTTTCAAAATAGTAACTTCATCAAGAGCATTTTGAAGGTCATCATTTGTCTTTGTAAGAGATTCCACCCTGGCTGTTGACTTTTTAAACAGATTACCAAAACTTCAACTACATCCTTTGCTTCAGTTTCTCATTTTTTAGCATTTTGAACCAACTCTGCATTTTCATTTTGCAACTTCATAATTTTTCCTTGATCTTCACTAACAATCTCATCCACCTTTTTCTTAAGTTCTACAAACTCTTCCATTAATACACTCTTTTCTTTCACCAACTTTTCATTTTCCTTAACAATCTCATCAGAAACTTCACACTTTCTTTTGTAATTATCTAAAACTTCTTCCTTCTTCTTCTTTTCAGCAATCAACCCTTCTTTTTCTTGAACCAATTCTCGAATCTTTCTATCCTTTTGAGCACAAAATTCCCAAGTTGACTCATAACCATTTACTTCAGAATTCACTTGTTTCAGATTTACTGGTCTCAGATGCATACCCACTCGATTCAACCTCAATATTTGCCATCAATCCATAATTTTCTGGAGAGTGACCTAAAAATGCAGATTCATCCGGAAAATCTGCAGACCAATCATAACCTTCCTCAGCCACTAGATCCTTTGCATCTTTATTGTGACCATGCTTATCCGAATTAGACTTTTCAGAGAATGATTGATTGCATTCTCGAGCAACATGTTGGAAATTTTGAAATATTTAAGCTTCGACTTATCCAGAACAAGTTTTTCTCCATGAAAAATAGATGTCATGCCATGTTTCTTAATGAATCCCCTTCCTCTCTCCACTACCATAGCAAACTGCCATTCCAGATCGAGTTTATTCAATTGATCTTCATCCAACTTATTTATGTCATTCGGATACAAACCAGTTTCACTAATTTGACCAAATATAGAGCCAGAAGAAGATGATATGAAAGCAGATATCAATGCAGCTAGATCTTCAGTTAATTGAGCAAGACAAGAATTGTTTGTTGATTTATCAGGAATGGTAAAACTGCAACCCGAAGAATAACCAGGATTTTCAGACTTGCCAGCAAGAAAAGCTGTTGATGGTGGATTACTACTTGAAATAGAATGTGATTTTGCTTTAGCATGCATGGTAGCAGAATTTGCTCCGAAATGCAATTCAAGATTTTGAATTGAAGGAGATGCTGACTTCTTTACCATCAATTCCATTTCCCGAGCTTGTAACTTGCTTATTAATTGATTGAATGTCCAATTTGAGTAACTTGGATCATTAGTCAACATCATCACATAATTTTCCCACTTTTCGGGTAAAGCTTCCAGAATTTTCTCTTTCAATTCATTATTATCTTTCTTGACACCTCCAACATCAAGTTCATTTTTCAAATGTGAAAATCTTGCAATCAAATCTGGGATTTTCTCATTCTCGCAGTGCCCGAAATTATCAAACTCCTTCTTCAAAACTTTCTTTCAAGTGTTTTTATATTGGTCATTACCCTCACACCTTTCTGCAATCGTATACCACAATTCCTTGGCCGTTGTATATTGCTTATATTGATGCATTAGATCTTTTGATAAGGCCATTGTAAGATAACTATATGTTTTCTTTTCTCTGGAAAAAAAATTTCATTCATCCGCATCAAAACTACTAATCATCTTTGGCTTGTTGGGACCTATCATTGGATACTCATATTCTTTCTCAATCGGAATCCAATTATCAATATCTTGAGAATAAATATAGGATTCAAACCGACTTCTCTAATTGTGATACTCTTCCAACCAAAGCAACTTAGGAACTTTCTGAGTTGTTCATATCTCGTTATCATAGTTCAACATGCTTGCATCGATGTTTGAACAGCCGAAAACGCTTGATAATCGCTCATTTTGAAGTTATGATACCGAACGCAAAAACTTCAAACTAAAAAACGGACGTCTTCCAAGCGGATTTTTGGGGTCAAATCGGAGGGTATTGGCCATTAGGTAATAAAAATATAGATCTCGTCGAGATGAACGTTTTGGCTGGTACTAGCTCCCGTAACTCTTAACGGAACTCACGTTACGTTAGTTTTAGTGAAGACCACTTTTCTACCAGCGTACCAAACCGTTCCGTACCAATGAAATTCAACGTACCACCAACGGACCAAACTTCAATGTACCAAACTCCTGACCAGAAATCTCAGCGTACTAGATCAAGCAGCGTACCAATTTGGTATGCCGTAACTGCCAGCGTACCAGAAAGTAACCGTCACGTACCAACGATGAAGATTGCCTAGCGTACCATAAAAAAACGTACCAAAATCTTTGAAAATTGCCTTGCGTACCACAGAGCGTACCAAAGGCGTATCAGCTGTTCTTCGAGTGTACCAACGGCGTACCAGGCTTAATTCGACTGAATTTCGAGAAAATGGACGATTTGAACTATAATTCGCAGCAGTACACTCCGAAAACACTCTAAGAATGTTTAGAAATTAGTTTTAAGCTCAAAATCACTCGGAATTGGACAGAAATGATGAAAAACGAAGAAAAACCCAATGTTTCTCAATCTAGAATCCAAAAATTTACTAAATCACAGCAGTAGAGCAACCAAATGCTCTGATACCACTTGTAAAATCACGGAAATGGATCTTACTACTGCATGATTCGGTTAATCGATAAACACGGATGTAAATAAAGCTTTGTTTTATTAATTCACTTAGAGAATACAATGTAGAGAGAGAAACACCTTGAAAACACACAGTTAAGAATGATAGAACTCACAGAACTACTAACTCTCTCTAACACGAACTATTTATAGTCACTTACATATTGGCCGTCGTATCACCTGGCGGACCAGTGGCCGGCGTACCACCTGGCGGACCAGTTGGTGCGCCCGTACCAACTGGTACGGCGGACCATATGGTACGACCATCTTGGTATGTTGACTATATGACCCACAAAGACGCTCTAGTCTAGATACAATACACGAGACACATCGTAGCATAGGAATATGCTCTAACAAAATGAGACTAATTCACCGAATGAAGTTGATTCGGCAAATAAAAAATTAAGAAAGTGAACTAGCGAGTGACAAACTCAACGAATGAAACTCATTTTGTGACTTTAACTGACCAAATGATGAACGAATGATAGTCGAATGAAATCCGAATGATGACCGAAAGAAACTATAAACTCATTCGGTAACACATTTCTTTTTATAAAAAATCACAGAATTCTTTGAATTTGATGAAAATGATTTCAGAAATGTTGTCTTAAAACATATTTAGAACATTTTGATTGGATCATATTTGCAAAATGGTCACTTTTGAAAACTGATTTTCAGAAAACCTCCAAACTTGATGTTTTTCACTGAACACATCAACTTGGATGCTCTGATACCACTTGTAAGCTGCTGGTACGGATCTTGTTCAATGTTTCAAGCTGAATGAAGGCCTCGTCTTATGCGTTTGTAGCGTCCAGGGCCCAATCCTGGGGGCTGCAGGACCACATCTTGCGGGAGAGCGGGGTCTGTGGCATGGACTCGGATTATACTTTCGCTTTGGCGGCCCTGCGTGACATCGTACCGGGTTTTGATCTTAGCGGTTTCTCTGAAAAGGACACGGCCCCCCCAAAACCCCAACATGTTTTGGCGAATGCCCTTTCCAGCAAAATCGTGTTGGATATGGAAACCCGGTTTTATATGAATGCCAGGCAAAAAGCGGTGTGGAGCTGTCTTCGTCAACCACATGCCCAAGATTTCCTCCATGCTCTCTCCATTGACGGGCTCGGGCAGCGCATGTCGTCGGTCGAATACCGATCTATCCTCAAGTACCGGCTTATGATACCCCTCTTTCCCGTGGACGAGAAGTGCCCTGTTTGCCGCAAGGTGTGTTTGGACTCGTTTGGGGAGCACGCGGTTCACTGTAAAGATCTCCCGGGGTTCAAGTACCGTCATGACTGGGTCTGGGATGTGCTATTTGACATTTTCAGAAAGGCTGGGATTTCAGCCAAGAAGGAAGCCCCCGTTAACTTCTTAACTGACCCAAAAGAGGGGCGTTCGACCCTTAGACCGGCGGACATCCTGGTGTTTGGGTGGTCAAGGGGGAAGCACGCTTGCATCGATCTGACTGGGGTCTCTTCCCTTGTGGGCCTTAGCTCTGGAGTTTTCACGGCGGGGCAGGCTGCTGCTAAGGCGGCTGCGGGTAAGGTGGACAAGCACGAGAAGGCATGTCTCGAGAATCAGCATGTGTTTGTCCCCTTTGCTTTTGACATGTTCGGGCACCTCGCATCAGAGGCTGCGGACACGCTCGGGCGGATCCAGAAGGTTATCCATGGACATATAGTGACTCCTAGAGCTAAGAAACTTGTTTTTATCCGCTTAGGTTTTGCTATTCAAAAAGGGCTTGCGGCGCAGCTTGTTGCCCGCTTGCCCCGTATGTCGGACTGAGTTGTAACCTTTATTTTGGTTGTTAATAATATACGAGTAAATGTGCCCGCGCGTTGCGGCGGGTTGTTTTTTTTTATATGTATTTGTGCAGTTTCATATAGAAGTTACTGATCGTCAACCAAAGAAATTATCAAATATTGAAAAGTCAACTAAAAAAATTGTCAAATATCGAAATCACCAACATGATATCATATAAACTAAAATCATGTAATCCACTGTTAGAAAATACAGCAAACAAAACAAAGCCCATCCTAACTTTGGTAACTTTCACATATCAAAAGTCAGATATGAAAAGAGCTTCAGGATACGTTTTGCAATTACTCCTGATAATAACAGTTCAAAAAGTCAAAAATCTAAGAATATCGACAAAATTCAAAACTTTCTAGATGGCCATTTCATTTGTCCTTACGAAGCATCTTGGCGAATCTTGAACTTTGAGATACATGAAAGAGAATTGCATACTGTGCAACCAAAGATAGTAGAGTTGATGCCAATCTTGTTGAAGCCTTTCCTAAGCAGGTGTAATTAAGATTGGCTGTAAAAAGAATGTAACCTAAATTTTGAGAATGAAATTAAGCAAAAAGATTTTACATCAAAGAGGGTTGACTGAACGTTAAAAGCCATACCTTATACAACAAAGAGGGTTGAGTGAAGGGTTAAAAACCATACCTTATACAACAAAGAGGGTTGAGTGAAGAGTTAAAAACCTTACCTGTTGTAATTTAAGATTCTGCCAACACGAACTCTACCGGATGAAAGAATGATTTTATATGATTTTTGCTTACAATTTCAACATTATGGTTCTTCCACAATTCGAGCCAAACCTTAGCAATCAGACCTTTTTTTTTTGGTTTAATCTAAAAATTAAACACTTCTGTGATGTAAGGAATATCAATTATAAAGTAAATGAATCACATGCATGGCTTCAAACTAAATTAAAAATCACAAAATCATGAGATAATCTGGGTTTAAATTTAATGAAAACTTGAAACTATATATATTCTAGACGATTGTAATATATTTATATTACAATCGTCTAGCATAAAAAGTACCTCAATATTCCAGTTCAAATGATGAAAGTAAATCATCCTGTACAATTAGGAACCAAATATGAGATATAAGTTTCCTAATTCTTCATATGACCCATTTATAGATAAGATACTCTTCATAAAACCCATTTAGGTACAATGGTACAAACGAACTGAAAAATAAGGAAAAAGGAGTATGGCATATACCTTTGGCTTTATCGGTTGCAGTGATAGATGCTGATTAGGAAGTGGCACGGACATGTTCACATACTTTTAACTAAATAAACTTATCTAGCAGATGAAGTACTCAAATTTTGATCCAAGAGCACTTAAAAAAATAGAAATTCAAAATCAGTTATATATCTATATGAGCAAATAAAAGCATACTCTTATATGAAGGTGAAATAAATTAGACCAAAGATGACTTAGTAACCCCCTACCCACAAAATAGCCGAATCTAAACCATGATATAAAGAAACTGGCACATTCCAGCAGATACCATAATCTATATTCAAACCTTTGTGATGATAGTCTTTACAAACTTCCACCCAGTGCATGATCTTGAAAAACGGAAGTCACCAGCCCCTAACCCACATAATGCCACTACCATACATCACCTGAAAATAGACATTTAAAGACATCAATAAAAAGAAACCTATGTACTTGCACATACCTTTTTGGTGTCATGTTCTCATATCTTTGATCAAAGCCACCTCAACAATATTTTCATGTTCTTGAACAGGAGCCTGAATCTGATAAACATAAAAAAAATTTATAGAGACTCAAAATCGCAGACAAAACCAAAACAGAGAACATATTAAAATCGCATGTTTGTTTTCAACTTTAATTCGGTTTCACTTACCAAAAAAAATAGAGAATAAAAGTATAGGCTCAGATCATCATAGAGGTTTATAAGAAAAACTTAATTTATAGTTCTATGGCTGCAAAACTTATTGCCACGCCAAAATAAACCAAAATTTGCTTTAAACCCCTACTCAGAATAATCTTCACAGCCTTATAATCAAACCATTATAGCAACATTAAAGCAACCAGAAAACTGCAGCAGCCTTAAAGCAACAGAATTGAACCATCGAAGGAGGAGGTAATCCAACCAATCAATATAACGAAAAAAGTATACACATCAAAACCAAGTTAATGATTTGATATGCACAAAGAAAGGTGCCAAATCAGCTATATCATCAACCAATGAAAACAATACACGTGGACATAATAGTTCTCTTTTAGTGTACACCTAAGCTAAGCAAATTGATATATAAGGTAATTGATATATAAGGTAATATAAATAACTTGCTACGCTCAGATCATCATAGAGGTTCATAAGAGATGTTTATGGTTCTATGGCTGCAAAACTTATTGCCACGCCAAAATAAACCAAAAATTATCTTGAACCCCCACGTTTTTCGAGAGCTACAGAATTGATATTATAATATAGTAATGAAAACAAATAAGGCTCAGACCATCGATATTTATCTCTGGAACATCGTCATAGCCCTTAAGATGACACATAGCAACGTCAAATAGCCACAACTTACAGTCCTTAAAGGCTAATCAGTGTTTTCCTTGAAGCCTGGGTAGTACAGTTTATGTATACTCGTCATATTCCTCTTTCGATATAAATGAAAACAAATAACGCTCAAACCATCGATATTTATCTCTGGAACATCATCATAGGCCTTAAGATAACTCATAGCAACGCCAAATAGCCAAGTGGATCTCAAAAATACAATATATTACCTTATATATCGAAACACATTGCTTATGTGTACTCAGCAAGGGCACTTTTCCCGTGCCATATAAACCAATGTTTTCCTTGAAGCCTGAGAAATACGTGTCATTAACTGGGACAAAGGATTTATAACATCTGTCAACCAAAAAAAATACGTGTCATTAGCTGGGACAAAGGATTATTAACAACTGAAAAAAAATAAATAAAACAACATTTAAGAATCGAACTTGAGATCTACCAAATAGAGACCAACCAACTGACGCCCAAGGAGATTTCTTCACAACCATCTTCAGATTTAAACACTCTTTCAATTTGAAAGACAGATTTTTAAAGATATATGGCTCAGAACATAATCATCATCGCCTAATCAGATTTCATCGCAACCATGATCAGAATTGAAATAACTCAAACCAACATGTCATAAGTTACACAAATAACGCCATAGCATCATCAGACTTGCCTAATCAGAGTTCATTGGATACCACTGTTTAAATCTAGGCTCAGATCACATTAACTGATGGCATCACTAAGAGATTGATCTCTTGTGTATCATCAAACATGGATAAACATCATAGCCTTACAACATCGTTACCATTATAATAACAAATGAACATGTAGTAAAAGATTGCACATGTAGCCATATAAATAGGCTTATAATCTAGGCTCAGACCATATTATATGATGGTGTCACTAAGAGAAACTAACGTATCTCTTGTGTATCATCAAACATGGATAAACATCATTGCCCATGTAGTAAAAGATTGCACATGTAGCCATATAAATTGGTTTAAACTCTAGGCTCAGACCATATAATATGATGGTGTCACTAAGAGAAACTAACGTATCTCTTGTGTATCATCAAACATGGATAAACATCATAGCCTTATAACATCATTATCATTATAACCACAAATGAATCAATTATACAGTGAACACATGTAACCACAATCGACCACCGCAATTCCATCGAATAAGGGAATGCCAAAGTGCTTATATGGCACAGGAACAATGCCCTTGCTGAGTACACATAAAAGGTAATAAGGTAATCAGCCTCAAAAAATTCAATAAACCAACAAATCGACGAAGAGGCCATAAAATCAGCCACAAAAATCCGACAAACCGTCGCCACATCAACGTCACAACAGCCCCGGCTCACTGCCATGAACGGAGCGTCGAAGGTTGTACGATGATTATCTGTGGTAAGCAATGGACATCGTCTTAGAGAAGAAAGAAAATCACTGATGCGGCTTCTATAGTAAGCACTGCTGCTCGCATCTCAGATCTGAGAGAGCAACAAAACTATGATAACCCAACCATCAAACGACGGCAACAAACCCACCTCAAATCAATTTTTCAATTAATCATGAAGCAGATACAAATCGAAACCCTGAAACGAACGTTTCAATAAGCAATTAAATTGGTAGAATCATTTGCTGGCAGTCAAATTGGTACATGCATTTACTGTAAAGAAACCCCCAATCAAAGCCATTAAGTAATCAGAGGTATAAAAATTAGTTGTAAACGAATCGTAAGCAAACGTCTAAAAACATAAAGAAACCAAATCGCAAATAGAAACCCTAACCTGAGAAACATCATAAAACCCTAGATCCAGCCTTCGGAGACCGACCCATCGTAGCGTCAAACGTGACGACAGCAGACGTATGACGTCGTAACGGAGCAACAACCATCGCAGCGTCAACATCACGACAGCCGGCAGATTAACAGCACCTCCGGCCTAACCGCCGCCGCTTCAACGCCCTAGGCGGAGCAACAGCGGCAAGAACCCCAGATCTAAATCGGACAGCACCTCCGGCCTAACCGCCGCCGCTTCAACGCCCTAGGCAACAGCGGCAAGAACCCCAGATCTAAATCGGACAGCACCTCCGGCCTAACCGCCGCCGCTTCAACGCCCTAGGTGGAGCAACAGCGGCAAGAACCCCAGATCTAAATCGGCCGACAATCGGTCGGAAACACCGGTTGCCAACAGTACGGTGTTTATCCATGTGAAACGACCGATGTCGTTTAGAGAGTGAGAGAGAGGTGCTCTTCAAGAAGAGCCTCCAGAGAGAGAAAGAGATGATGAGAAGAACCGGCGGGAGGTATAGGTAGAGAGAGAAACGCGTGTGGTGGTGAGTCATGGGCCACCGCCCACTTTCACAAATAAGAAAAATACATGTGTGGGGAATAGTTGTGAATGTGAGACTGCCACAGCTATCAAAATGATATATAAGGAAATCACTGATGCGGCTTCTATAGTAAGCACTGCTGCTCGCATCTCAGATCTGAGAGAGCAACAAAACTATGATAACCCAACCATCAAACGACGGCAACAAACCCACCTCAAATTAATTTTTCAATTAATCATGAAGCAGATACAAATCGAAACCCTGAAAAGAACGTTTCAATAAGCAATTAAATTGGTAGAATCATTTGCTGGCAGTCAAATTGGTACATGCATTTACTGTAAAGAAACCCCCAATCAAAGCCATTAAGTAATCAGAGGTATAAAAATTAGTTGTAAACGAATCGTAAGCAAACGTCTAAAAACATAAAGAAACCAAATCGCAAATAGAAACCCTAACCTGAGAAACATCATAAAACCCTAGATCCAGCCTTCGGAGACCGACCCATCGTAGCGTCAAACGTGATGACAGCAGACGTATGACGTCGTAACGGAGCAACAACCATCGCAGCGTCAACATCATGACAGCCGGCAGATTAACAGCACCTCCGGCCTAACCGCCGCCGCTTCAACGCCCTAGGCGGAGCAACAGCGGCAAGAACCCCAGATCTAAATCGGACAGCACCTCCGGCCTAACCGCCGCCGCTTCAACGCCCTAGGCAATAGCGGCAAGAACCCCAGATCTAAATCGGACAGCACCTCCGGTCTAACCGCCGCCGCTTCAACGCCCTAGGCGGAGCAACAACGGCAAGAACCCCAGATCTAAATCGGCCGACAATCGGTCGGAAACACCGGTTGCCAACAGTACGGTGTTTATCCATGTGAAACGACCGATGTCGTTTAGAGAGTGAGAGAGAGGTGCTCTTCAAGAAGAGCCTCCAGAGAGAGAAAGAGATGATGAGAAGAACCGGCGGGAGGTATAGGTAGAGAGAGAAACGCGTGTGGTGGTGAGTCATGGGCCACCGCCCACTTTCACAAATAAGAAAAATACATGTGTGGGGAATAGTTGTGAATGTGAGACTGTCACAGCTATCAAAATGATATATAAGGAAATCACTGATGCGGCTTCTATAGTAAGCACTGCGGCTCGCATCTCAGATCTGAGAGAGCAACAAAACTATGATAACCCAACCATCAAACGACGGCAACAAACCCACCTCAAATTAATTTTTCAATTAATCATGAAGCAGATACAAATCGAAACCCTGAAAAGAACGTTTCAATAAGCAATTAAATTGGTAGAATCATTTGCTGGCAGTCAAATTGGTACATGCATTTACTGTAAAGAAACCCCCAATCAAAGCCATTAAGTAATCAGAGGTATAAAAATTAGTTGTAAACGAATCGTAAGCAAACGTCTAAAAACTTAAAGAAACCAAATCGCAAATAGAAACCCTAACCTGAGAAACATCATAAAACCCTAGATCCAGCCTTCGGAGACCGACCCATCGTAGCGTCAAACGTGACGACAGCAGACGTATGACGTCGTAACGGAGCAACAACCATCGCAGCGTCAACATCACGACAGCCGGCAGATTAACAGCACCTCCGGCCTAACCGCCGCCGCTTCAACGCCCTAGGCGGAGCAACAGCGGCAAGAACCCCAGATCTAAATCGGACAGCACCTCCGGCCTAACCGCCGCCGCTTCAACGCCCTAGGCAACAGCGGCAAGAACCCCAGATCTAAATCGGACAGCACCTCCGGCCTAACCGCCGCCGCTTCAACGCCCTAGGTGGAGCAACAGCGGCAAGAACCCCAGATCTAAATCGGCCGACAATCGGTCGGAAACACCGGTTGCCAACAGTACGGTGTTTATCCATGTGAAACGACCGATGTCGTTTAGAGAGTGAGAGAGAGGTGCTCTTCAAGAAGAGCCTCCAGAGAGAGAAAGAGATGATGAGAAGAACCGACGGGAGGTATAGGTAGAGAGAGAAACGCGTGTGGTGGTGAGTCATGGGCCACCGCCCACTTTCACAAATAAGAAAAATACATGTGTGGGGAATAGTTGTGAATGTGAGACTGCCACAGCTATCAAAATGATATATAAGGAAATACCATGCTAAAAAAATAAAAATAAATAAAATAAAATACTAAATATAAGTTATTTTATGGATAACCGAACGATGACTGGACAGACAGACCACCGAATGACAAAACACACACTTAACCAGAATGACCAAAAGTTTTGAAAGTGTAGAATGAGATCGTTATTTATAGTAGCACTGCCACAGAATGACATGCCCACCGAATGACCTCATTTGGTGGTCATTCACCACTCATTCGGTGGCTCTCACTCTCCCACACAATATACATTGACTAAACATGAATACTATGGCAACCATTACATCATGACTAGATACATCATACGACACACAGACTCTGCTAAGCACCATGAACTAACAAGATCCACAAACATCACCGCATCGGTAAAGACAAAAACTCTATCTTCATGAAACTGTAATGCACCCCGATCTTCAAGAAAACTAACACGACCAAAATCTTCAATCACATACATTCCCCCTCAGCGTTAACTCCATCCCAATGTATCAGCAGTCAAAGGGTATTACGTCGATTTATGACTCAAGAAAGTATTAGGCATATGAGAGAGAGATCCAATCCATAACTGTCAACTTTGACATATCAGCTCGCACGAACATCAGAATACACAACATCTTCACGAAGATTAGAAAAATACTGTAAAAAAATACCCCTGAAATGATTGCTTTCCCATTGAATATTCACTTTTTCAAACATAAAACTTTTAAGTTTTAGGGGCCTCATTTCCCCATAAACAAGTGAAATTTTCAATCTTCTTGGAAGATTTCACTAATACTAGAATCTTGGAAATTCATTGTTTCATATGCCCCCGAAAACAATGAACAAAGTATCCAAAATCTGAATATAATTCAATTGTTAGCAAAATTGTTAAGGAAACTGTGACACCTCGTCCAAAATCCAGGTCAAACCTCCCCACTTTGACTTTTATTAAATAATTTTGTGCGTTTACTGAACTGTTTAGCTGATAAATTACTGGGTCTAACTGATAAACTGATGATGTAGATAAATCCCGCGTTTGTATTAGAAACATACACCCGTAAAATACAATGTTTTTCATATAATAATTATGGAATTTTAATAATAAGAAATTAAATATAAAAAGGTACTTTTTATATAAAAACTAGTGCCATGGATCTGTAAGGGAATAATTTGTGGCTTGTGTATTAAATCATCACTTGGCGGACTATTTTGAAGGCCTATGTGATAGAATAGGTGTAAATTAGTTGGGTTATGGGTATATTGGGTCATTGGGCCAATTTAGACATGTTTGGGCTCATTTAGAAAGAGTTTAGATGGAGTTTAGTAGGCCCACATGGTCAAATCCGGAAATTAGGGTGTAATTAGGGTAAGGAGGATAACTTGTTTATCAAGTTGGACATCTCCTATAAATAGGACCCTAGTGTATTTGTTTAGGCTGGCTGATTGATTATAAAAGGGTCAGGGGAGTTCAAGGTGTTCACGAAATTCTCTAGAAGAGAATTTCGAAATTCTACAAGTGTGTTGCAATCAGTTTGTGCTTAGTCAAGTTCTCTTTCCATCGAATCGGTTTGTTTTTATTATCGTGTTTATCGTTATTATTTAATATTTTTTCGATTATACTTGAATCACTCGATTGTTTGGATACCGCACTCTCAATCGAGGTTGGATATCGTGTTAGGACCGTTTTCGGGACTTACAATTAGTATCAGAGCCAAGAAACGCAAGTTTCGAGGCTCTCGCGATATCAGATTCAAGTTTTGATCAACTGACAGTTTAAGGTTTGTGGTGATTTTCGCAGTAGAAAGATTCGGAAGATTGTTTTTGAAGGTTACAAGTCAACACAGAAGTGTTCGTGGAGCTTTGTTTGTGTTTGAGAGGCTTTTCGACCCTACCAGATACTTTTCGATCAGGTCTCTGATCGAAAAGACCCTTTTCTGTCGCGCTATTTCGATCGGAAAGTCCCCTTGTGACTTTTCGATCAGCCATCTATCGATCGAAAAGTCACCTTGTGACTTTTCGATCAGCCTATTTCGATCGGAAAGTCCCCTTGTGACTTTTTGATCAGAGCATTTCGATCGGAAAGTCCCCTTGTGACTTCTCGATCAGCCATCTGTCGATCGGAAAGTCCGCCTTGTGACTTTTCGATCAGCCCATTTCGATCGGAAAGTCCCCCTGTGACTTTTCGATCAACTTCTCTTTTCGATCGGAAAGTCCCCACTGAGACTTTTCGATCCGCTGACACTTTTTGATCGAGAAGTCTGCTTTTCGACCGACCCCCTGTCTGATCGAAAAGTACTTTTCGACCCAACCAGTTTCTGACCGTAAACCTCACTTTTCGATCCAAATTTTCCCTGGTCGTTCATTCAAAGAAGATCATGGCACACATTCTGCCAGTTACCACTTCATCTTCCAACATCAATGAGATATGTTGTAATCCCAAGTGTGAGGCTAAAGACTGGGAACGTAAGTTCATTAATGAAACCCAAAATCGTGAATTATATGCTAGAGATCTTAGGGACTATAAAAATAAGAGTAAGATCTTTAGAGAGAAACTGGAAGCTGCTAAGTTGGACATTAAAAATCTTCAATCTCAAGTGAGTGATAAAACTACAATCAAGTCTCCAACTTCAGTTCCTATCAAGATTGAAAGGCCCAAAACTACAATCAAGTCTCCAATCTCATCAGTGGGCTCATGCAGTGGCAACACTACTTTCTCTAAGAAGTCAGAGGGCCCAAAAGTTCAAATGCCCTGTTCTGCTCAGTTTTCAACGAATCAGAAAAGATTGAACGGAAATTCATCAAGGTCAGAAAGATCTGATAACTGGAGACCTGGAGTCTTTCCGAACATGCAACCGAATCTCAATGCCTCTCCATCAAAGCCATACAGCTCAAATGGCTACACGTCTGATTTCTACCTGAAGAAGCAGACCTGTTATAACTGTGGAGTTCCTGGTCACATTGCTAGAAACTGCTTGCATCGTCCCTTTGAACCTTATTACCCGCTGAGTCATAAGGTTTCATCTCAGGTTTCAATAAAGTCTAAGCCGATGAAAGTACAACCACCAAAGGCATTGAAGACTGTTAATCCTAAGGTTAAACCTTCTGATGGAAATTGGGGAGCTGCCAAAGAGCACAAAAAGCTCTTAAATCAAAAACAGTTTTTTCCAAATTATGACAATTTTCATAAAAAGGTGAATAGATCAAAACCTCAAAAGGTTGAAAACCTTAAAGTTGTCAATCCAAAGGCAACTAAATCAGTTTTGAAAAATGATTTTAAAAAGAAAAAGGTTGAAATACCTAAAGTCACTACTTCAAAGGTGACTAAAACAACTTTCAAATCACCTGGAATTTGGAAACCAAAATCAAAGGCAGCTGCAGCTCAAATGCCTGATTTCTCAAAGGAAATGTTTTTTAAAAGAAGTTTCATTTATTGATGCTTCAGGAATACCCAGAACCACAATGGCCTGGGTACCTATGGCTAACTGATCTCTCACCTTGTGCAGGAACAGTCAAGGAGGACTTTCATTAACCTTGTTTGCTTGTTTGTGATAGTGATTGTTCCAGGCACAGGATAGGAGGCATCTCTCTACTACATGACATGAAGATTTCAATGGAGGGTATGTTTCCTTGTGAGAGGTAAATCTGAAAAAAATCAGCAGAAAAGGTAACATTGTCTGAATTGTTTGTTTCTTGGCTAGTTTTATGTGAAGTATGGTTGTGCATGAAACAAAACCCATTTCTGAAAATTTTCAAAAAATAAACTTTGAAGGTTAGCTTGGCCAGCTTTAGTACATATTTGGTATTGTGTCAGTGTGTGCTTAAAAGAAAAAAAAAGGGAAAAAGGTGTGTTTTGTTAAAAATCAAAAAGCAAGGGGAAGAATAGAAAAGATGAAATAGTAGACCCCTCAAAAACATTGTGCTTTTTAATTTTTAATCTTTTGTTTGTGCGTTTGAGAAGGTGGGAAGTGAAATAAATTTCTGTCTTGGAGATGGCTGACACGCGTAAGGCAGACGTGAAAGACATGATCCATGGTGATATGTTGGTAGGCTCGGCTCTTTAATCTGAAAAGGTATGCGTTACACACTTAAAGATAAAGTGTGGCAGTTTGTTGGGTAACAACACTTAGGTTAATTGCATTTCTATTTGACTGCATGTTCAAGTTCCCGATACACACGCTTGTCTCCAAGAGTGTGAAGTTGAGCTCAAAAAGTCGGTCTCCCCTCTGCTTTGCGTGAGCAATGACCTGGGGATGCTTCAAGTGTATGTAAGGCTCTCCTCTGCTTTGCGTGAGCAATGACCTGGAGTTGTCCATACATACATGCTTGTAGATCATCAATAAAAAAATTAAAAAAATTAAAAAAATAATATACACCCAAAAGATGCCAAAGAGCACATCAAAAGAGACCCTCAAGAGTCCAAAACCCTCAGCCTTTGTCACTGATGAGAGCATTATTAAAAATGTTTCAAAAATTCAGTTGACTTTGTATATTATCCCAAAAAAATCTATGTGATCTATTCTTTCTTTTCTCAACCAAGTCTCGAGCTTAATTTCAAACTTCTGATTCAGGCTGTGAAAATATGTGGTAGGGAATTTATGTGCTTGATAGTGTGTAATAACATGTACCTAAGATTTGTTGAAACCCACTTGCTGTTCATAATTAATACACCTTAAAAGATAATAAAGTGACAAACAGCCTGATAAAGAAAAGGGTTAGAGTTTAAAGTGGATCAGTATATTGGCAATCACCTGGACATGTTCGAGTAACAGAAGCTGAAAAGGGTTCCTCAGTCAGATTCATACGGTTTGATCCCATAGAAACCTTCTCATTTAGTAACTTGGTATGTTTAGTTTTATTTTTAATTTTCTTTTGAGTTATCTTAAGTTTTTATTGTTTATTTTCAACCATGGCCAGGTTAATTTAATGGCTTAAATAAAATTTTTATGGGTTTTATGCAAGAAAGTTTGACCCTCCCTCAGAACCTCAGTGGGAGATAATAAAAAGAGTCCTCGGGTTCAGGGAAAGTTGTTTGGTTAAGTAATGCTAACCCGAAAACCAGTCATCATTGTCTGGTTAGTGTTTGTTCCATGTTGTGCTTGACAGGTTAAGTGAAAAAAAAAACTCATGAAAAAAATTAAGGACTCAGTTGATCAAAGCAAGAACTCTGATGCTGATCAAGTTGAAGAACCAGCCGGAAAGACTTACCTTATGCTTAGGGGAAGTTTGTTGGTTGTTCAAGAAAAGCTTCCAAAGACTCAAAAGACACTGTTTACGAGTTGAGGAGAAGCTAAATGCCGTCAGTTCAAAGATCTACAATCAAGAATGCCAAGATAGAGGTTTTCAAAATTTAACCTCTGAAGTTAATGGCAAGTCAAGACAGTTACTGATGATTCAGCAATGACTCAACGGTTTTCAAGAAGTTACAAGTATTTGAGAATCCTCCTCTCATTACATGTTCGTCATTTGAAGTCCAAGCTAATGCTGATTGAGATAACACTCCCTAAAGTCATTTGTTGTTGCCCATTGAAGATTGTTAAAGAACGGAATCTTCACCAACCTATGCTCAAGCCAAGGTGAAGACTGCAAGTCTGAAGATTGAAAGTAAAAGACATTTAATATCACAAGACAATGGGAAGATTGTAAGGGAATAATTTGTGGCTTGTGTATTAAATCATCACTTGGCGGACTATTTTGAAGGCCTATGTGATAGAATAGGTGTCAATTAGTTGGGTTATGGGTATATTGGGTCATTGGGCCAATTTAGACATGTTTGGGCTCATTTAGAAAGAGTTTAGATGGAGTTTAGTAGGCCCACATGGTCAAATCCGGAAATTAGGGTGTAATTAGGGTAAGGAGGATAACTTGTTTATCAAGTTGGACATCTCCTATAAATAGGACCCTAGTTTATTTGTTTAGGCTGGCTGATTGATTGTAAAAGGGTCAGGGGAGTTCAAGGTGTTCACGAAATTCTCTAGAAGAGAATTTCGAAATTCTACAAGTGTGTTGCAATCGGTTTGTGCTTAGTCAAGTTCTCTTTCCATCGAATCGGTTTGTTCTATTATCGTGTTTATCGTTATTATTTAATATTTTTTCGATTATACTTTAATCACTCGATTGTTTGGATACCGCACTCTCAATCGAGGTTGGATATCGCGTTAGGACCGTTTTCGGGACTTACAGGGTCTATTTCAACGACACAACAAAACGTTAAGCGATTATACATTTAAGACAACATGGTTTTAAATAATTATGATGATCGAGCTTAAAACTAACGCGAACGAACGAAATAAAAGTCGTTAACCAACGCTCGTACAAAAAAAACTGTAATCCGTATCAACTTTCTGAAAAAATGAAAATAACCGACTCAGCTTATATATTTTTATGTACTAAAAATATAACCAAACCTCCTTGTTGTCAAGACTCAACCAAAACCGAAACCAATGACCCGTTCGGGCCCAATTTGGCCCAACAAGCCTAAAAACACGTCGAACGAAACCGAAACTTAAACCGATAATCCAAAATCGATTAACCGAGCATTCGACCCGACTCGGAGAACCGATCCGCAGCCTAACAGGCCAGGCCGAGCCCGGCGCCCTCTTTTTCTTTCGGCCCAATACGAGCCCACGACCCATTTCCCTGTCGTTTGATAACTTCGACCCAATCAACAAACCCAAATTCATATGGGTTATTTGTGACACCCACTCCCAGACTTGGCTCTAGAAGGGGTCACTCATCGGATTTACTCATGAACGCAAGGTATAACAGAGATAACTAAAGCAACGGAAATTAAAAACTTTTTATTTATTTATAATGCCAAGTACAAGTAAGATAAAATTACTACAACGGTTAACGATAACTATAAAAGACAACGATTAATAGATATGCATCTATCCACATTACTTAAGCCAGCATGCCCGTATAGCCTTCTCCTAATAGCTTGCCCATCCACTCTGCTCAAACATGAGCCTTTCCCTTGATGCTCGGATATTTAACCTCACCTAATATACATGCTTTAAAAGGTCAGCTTACGCTGGTGAGTTCTAAGTATTAAAACTTTATCTTAACCTCGAAAGGTTACTTCAAACATTTGGGTCTAACAGCCCCTTCTTTATAAATGTTTAATGGGTGGAAGACATAACAGAATTATACCAAACATAACATTTAAACCTTCAGTACTAATAATCATTTAATACTCTAGAATACCTTGGGCCTCCGGGACCCATCCTCTGTGCAAATAATCATTTCATATAAAAGAGTCATACGAAACATTATAAGCAAAACCTCTTTTTATTAAGCATTGTCTATATGGGACTACTGCAGCCCCTTTTGGGCCACCGTCGCCTCCCGACCTCTTGAGCAACCGTTGTTACTCCAGTGGCTTTATATCCACTGCTTGGATTGTACAACCCCCCTCTTACCCTCGTCTTAGACAATTTTGCTTCGTTAAAACATCTTCAAAAATAACCCCAAGGGTCATTTCATTTACTTAAAAAAACTTATTTTAAACTTTACTTCAAAATTTTAACATCTTCATTACCCATTTATTATAACCTTTCCGAAAATAGTTTATAACAGGTATTAATAACTTTAAAACAGTTATAGATATTTATAACATTTCACGTATGTGCATTAACACAAAACTAGCAAATGTATCACAAATACTTTTCAAGTAATAACATTGCATGTATACTAGCCCGAAAACATTAAAACATTTAAAACATTTAAAAGTGGGCTCATAGAACTCACTTTATTCTCTTAAGCCAATTAATTCAGCCAGAACCTCAATTTAACCTAATTGCATATTGTATGATGTTAACGCAAGGTTTTATATGATAAACACTTCTTATGTTTATTTTAACACTTTATTAACTTAATAATATATATTATTAAGTTTCTTTACTTCTAATGGTCAAAATGACCAAAATGCCCCTGGAGGCATATTATCTTCTTTTATTGATAATTATGAAGACGCGCATTCCTATAAGTAGACACTCACTCAGGGATCACCCAGGGAGGTATGCCATTTCCTAGTAGGGATCTATGCGACACCCTCGCTATGCCAGAAACCCTAGTGTCCAGGTGCTACCCTTCCGGTCCGCACGAACTTCTAATATCCGATCAACTCGGTATTTTTAATACTTGATTATTTATCCAATTTTATTCCATATATACTTATATTATATGAAAACATGTTATCATGCCAGAAATCAAGCCCCCATACCCTTTGGATTATTTTATATTAAATAATCATATTTAGAAACCCTAATTTCATGAATTTCTCGTTTTAATATCAAAACTCATTTTTGATTTAAACCAACTTAGGGTATCATCCATTATAACATTTTACAATATTCTTTAAAAGATCAAATCTTAATTCAACATCGTTTAGTCAATTTGGGAAGAGTAACGTTATGAAAACCCTAATTTTGACGCGTTAACAAAATCTTAACCAAACATTTTCCAATTGTGCAATAAACTTAGGGCTTTCTTGGTATACATCATTTTTGGATTACCTACAAAATTTCAGACCCTAATTCCCACCCGATCACCCGATTTGAGCAGAATAACCTCAAGAACCCTAATTTTACATCATTTCTAGAAAGCATACTTAGATATCGAATTAGAAAAAAACTGAAAGAGATTATTTTAGATCATACCAAATAATGGGTGACTGCAGAAATTCAGCTCCTAATTCCTTCCAGTTTAAGAGAATTGCTCCGACGAAGTTTCTGCTAGGTTTAGAGGGTTTTTGTGTGATATTTGAGTGAATTGGCGAGTTAATCCGTCGATTTGAGGCTTGAATTTATAGGTGAAGATGCGAAATATGGTTCCTACACGTCTTAAGGTGACTAAGGCTCAAAATCAACACGTTTGGATGGTCAATTTAGTCAAATCGTGGGTTGTAAGTCGAAGAAACGAGTTCTGGGTTGAATTCTGGTCGCAAACGGGCCGCGTACCGCGAGCCCTCCCTCGCGTACCGTCTGGGAAGTTTCATAGAATGACAGTTTTGGTCCCTGAACTTCTATTTTACGTTTTAAGCCCCTGTACTTCTACGAACTGTTATTTTATGCTATAAAACACTTAAGGGTACATTTATAAAATTTCCAAGGTTCGTGACATGCTCGATGATATACGTATACATACGTTTCATATCTTTCAATTATTGACACTTTTAGTCCCTTAACTTTTGTTTTAGGCTTATTAGCCTTGTTCCTTTGATGTGGCTATCATTTTATGTTCCATAACCTTATTAAACATAATTCTAACATTCTCGAGGGTTCGGGTTATGTATATTAATATATATATATATATATATATATATATATATAGGGAAGGGTTCCGTGTAGACCCCTTAAATTTTGTAGACCCCGTAAACCCCTATAAAACTCAATAAAAATAAAACTCAGTGTTGTAAATTTGATTTTTTTTATTACGATAAGCTTTTAAGAACCAAAAAAATAAATTAATTAATTAAAAAAAAACAAAAAACATTAAAAATCGAACATTTTAAGACAATGAGTTTTAGAATAATGAGTTTTAAACGCAACACTGAGTTTTATTGAGTTTATTGAGTTTTAAACTCATTGATTTTTAAAACTCATTGTCTTAAAATGTTCAATTTTTAATGTTTTTCGTTTTTCTTTTTTTTAATTGCATTTTTTTGTTCTTAAAAGCTTATCGCAAATAAAAAAAAACTAAATTAACAAAACTGAGTTTTATTTTTAGTGAGTTTTAATGAGTTTTATTGAGTTTTATAAGGGGTCTACGGGGTCTACAAAAAATAAGGGGTCTACATGGATCTTAATATATATATATATATATATATATATATATATATATATATATGTATATATATTTATACATATATTTACATAGTTTACACTTTCTCCCCTCTAATTTTGCAGTATTCATCATTTTATGTCACGAATCATGTAAGGACATATTCTTACTATATTTTAAGCCTTAAAATACTTACGAGAACTATAAACACGTATATATCCGTATGGCTTATAACTTTGCTTAAATTATGCTTTTGGCCCTTTTATTTTTCCGTTAACTATTATGGTGCAATTCTATACATGTTTTCCTATCAATGGTTTATGCTATTCACATAAGCATGTATTCATGATTTAAACACGTATACGAGACATAATCATTCATGTTTCATCATTTCTAAATCTGTTTATCATATAAACACGTGTTTTATTCATTCATTACCATTTCTAACACGTATTTACAATAAAGCACTTAGGTAAACATATTAAGATACGTAATTACCTAAACGGAAATATCGGGGTGTTACAACTCTCTCCCCCTTAAAAGGGTTTTGTCCTCGAAACTTGCTCAACTCGAGAATAACTCGGGATGAGACTCTTTCATTTCATCTTCTCTTTCCCATGTTGACTCAGAACCTTTCCTGTGCATCCACTGCACCCTAACTATAGGAACTACCTTGCTTCTAAGCTTTCTTTTGCTACGATCTAGGATTGCAACTGGTCGTTCGATATAGGATAGTTTGTCGTCTACCTCTATCTCTTTTAACGGCACAATTTTTTATTCGTCTACCACACACTTTCTTAAGTGTGATACATGGAATGTAGGGTGGATCCCAGACAACTCCTCAGGCAGATCCAAACGATAAGCGACTTCTCCAACACGTTTGGAGATTTTAAAAGGTCCAACATACCTCAGTCCTAGCTTACCCCTCTTGCGAAAACGGATAATGTTCTTCCAAGGAGAAACTTTCAACAGAACATAGTCACTAACATTGAATTCGATTGTCCTTCGTATTTTATCAGCATAGGACTTATGTCGATCATGTGCAGCCTTCAGTCGTGCTTTGGTTATGTCGAGATCGTGAGCCATATTCTCGATTGATTCTTTGCTTCATATTTCTCGCTGGCCGACTTCACCCTAACATACAGGAGTTCTGCATTTCCTACCGTACAGGATCAAGTAAGGCGGCATACCAATACTTGAATGATAACTGTTGTTGTAGGAGAAATCTGCTAATGGTAAGTGATCATCCCAGCTTCCTCCGAAATCGATTATACAAGCACGTAGCATATCCTCCAGAGTTTGAATCGTTCTTTCGCTCTGGCCATCTGTCTGAGGATGATACGCCGTGCTAATGTGTAATCTCGCACCCATATTCTCGTGGAATTTCTTCCAGAAACGCGAAGTAAATCGAGTGTCCCTATCTGAGACGATAGTTATTGGCACTCAGTGACGTGCGATGATTTCTTTAATGAAGATTTTGGCTAGCATTTCTGAAGTATGCTTCTCGTGAATGGGTAAGAAGTGAGCACTCTTTGTTAATCTATTCACTATCACCCAAATGGTGTCATAACCTTTAGCTATTTTGGGTAGCTTGGTTATGATATCCATGGTGATATGTTCCCATTTCCACTCTGGAAGTTCCAAAGGTTGTAACTTCCCGTACGGCTTCTGATGTTCGGCTTTAACCTTTGTGCAGATTAAACATTTGCTCACCTATTGCATGACGTTGAACTTCATTCCCGGCCACCAGTAGTCTTTCTTCAAGTCTTGGTATGTAACATCCCAAAAATTTCTATAATTTAAATTTCCCGTCAACGTCTAGTTGAATTAATTTTTCATAGCTAAAATTTAATCTCTAGAGTTAGTGGAATTTACTATATGAGAAATATGGGGTTAAATGGGTAACTTTTGTGTTTTGATTAAAAATAAAACAAGGATGAATCTCTAGGGGCCAGAACTGTAAATGAGTGATAAAAAAATAAACAAAAGGGTTGAGAGGGAGGTGAGGTCGTGATTTGCGACCTGGAAGAAATCCCAGACCCCTCTCCTCTTCTCCTTCTCGTGAATCTGCATCTAGGAGGCCCCAAGTAGTGATTTTATGCAATAATAGTGAAATTGGATGTGCATTGCTCCCCTAAGTTCATTCGTGCAACAAGTATGTGAAACCCCAAATCTTTGCATGTGTAGGTCACGAAAATTAGGGCCTCAAATCTGCAAATTTGGTGATGTAATATGAATCTCGTGATGTTAGAGAACTTATATGTGGCATAAATTCCTAATTTGGTTAACAATTTGTGAAGTAGTCACCAATTACGTATTCTTGAACTTTTATGTCAAGTGACTACATATGATGTTGTGAAATTGCTTTCATTGCTTGGTTTCATGTTTGAATTTGGTGTTAAATGGTTAATTGATGATAGGTTGGTGATGGATTTCACCAACAACATGTAAAATGGTTACTTGAGGGTTCATGGGATTGGGTTATGTGTGCACACATAAGTATCCACACAAGGTGTTTGATAAAATGCCTAAAAGAGTCAAGATGTGATAAATGCAACAAATTTGCTAGTATAGATGTGGAATGATCATAGGAAACGTTATGTTCACTAAAGTGACCCATCTTGGATGAAAATATAAACCATGATAACATTTGATGATAAATGTTTTAAACTTTAGAGCAATGTTATGGAACCATGTAACTAGATGAAAACATGATACAAAAACTTGTTATCGAAAATGTGGTAAAATGCTACTATGATTAAGATCCTAACATTGTTAGTGACCCATTAGGCAATCAAGGTGATCAAGGGAATAACTCCAGAGTTGGAGGAAGCGGTGGATCAAGCTCGAAAGGTAACATTAGTTATGTTACATGATGTAGATAAGTAAATGTGTTTTTGCTATTTAGAATAATAAACTATGAAGTGTATAACGGGCGACGAATGGTTCTAGGAACCGTGAAGCTCAAAGCCAATAGGTTCTTCAATGATAAACTTGACCATAGAAAGGATTTGGATGAATCGAATAACGTATGAAAGTTATAATGGCTAAAATGGGCTTGTAGAGCTTATGCCAAGTAACAAAAGAATGGAAATCATAAATGGTTAGAGAACCATAGATTCCAAGGCTTAAATATGGTCAAGTGAGGCATTTGGGGTAAACCAAAGGCAACGACCCGTCTTAACGGGTCAAATAATGGTACAAGGCTTATTTGGTCCATTACTATAATGATTTAGTGAACTAAGGATAAGTATAGTGGAATTTATGTGAACTAGGCACAAAACTTGTAGTAACGGTAATGCATAAGGCTAAACTCATAACGGTTGTGTAGGACTAATTGATAGTTTTGCATATAATTAGCACATTGCCATATTTCCTACATTATGATCTTAGATGTGAATTACATGTGTTGGGTGAATTCTGGATGACAACCCTTGATGGTTGTCACAAGAGATCCCTTAGTGGGACAAATGGGTCGGATGAATCCCGTTCATGCAAATTGGGTTGGTAATCGACCAAGGTATGTTTAAATGACTAAAACTTGCATTTAGAGTCAATTTATAGGTGTTGGAACTATTAAAAGATGGTAAGAAACCATCTGGGTGAGTTCTGTTGCAAACAGGGTATGACAGCTGAAAATTTGGCTAAGTATAGAACAGGCCGGAATTCGGCCAAATCCCTGGAAATGTGGCTCCAAGCGTATCGCTTGGAGCTTGTCACACCATAGGCGATACGCCTAGTAGTCCAAGCGTATCGCCTAGAAGGTGGGTGATTCTAAGCGATACACCTGGAACACTTATCCGTCTTTACTTATTGTTATCCATTTATGATGACCTTCATATTCGTTTATGCACTAGAAACTCACTATTAAAGTGAGTATGTGCAGGTAAGGGGAAAGCTTAACGGAAGCTCATCAAGTTCTAGAAGAACCGATCACCTAAGCAAGGAACTACCCATTCTATTTCGACGAACGACTTTTGTATAAGTTGATTAATATTTTGGATGTCAAACTTAGTATGGGCGTATTTTGTAAATGTTAACCACAAAGTTGGTGTTTTATGCATATTAAACCTTGTAATTGTGAAAAATTTTCTGGGACCTAATCTGAAACGAAGTAACGGTTAAGGTTTGGCATCAAATTGAACTTGGGTGTTACAATTTGGTATCAGAGCCATGGTTTAAGAGAATTAAGTACTCGGGGAGTACTTGAACTCAAACCTTGAGCTCAAGGGAACAGGAAAAGCGATCAGTTCAAGCTTGATGAAGCGTCCGGGTAAGGTACATAACCTTAAACCGAGTATTAAAATTGCATTAATATGAGTGAATGTTCTTATATACCTGTAAAGGCAGAGCTATTAGCTATCACTCGGGAAACGCACGGGGAGGTGTTTTTACACCTGAACCGGGAAGTGTGTGAGTGAAGTGTCCCAGGTAGAAGCGGGGTAATGCTAAGGCTAGAAACCTCGTATAAACCTGGGGGAAGATATTGGCTATGACCAATATAATATATGTACGAGTAAAGTGTCCCAGGTAGAAGCGGGGTAATGCTACGGCTAGAAACCTCGTATAAACCTGTGGGAACGGGATATCAGCGATAACCGATATAATGTATAAAAACCTTGTTGCGGTAAGGGTAAATAAAAGTTGTTAAGCTAATGAAAAACCTTATTCTGCAGATCAATGGACCATGATGGCGGTGATCTTGCAGAGGAGCAGAGACAACGGGCCTTGAAGGCCCAAATCCTTGAAGAAGTGGGAAATACCATTCAGGCAGCTATTCCCGAGTATGTACATAATATCCAGGAGGATCTATTGAGCACCTTGAACGAGAAGTTCGAGGAATTGAAGAATGCCCTCCTAAATAAAGGGGAGGAAAGTACGCCAAAGAAGAAGGGGAGTTCCTTCAAAGACTTTATGGCGTGTAAACCCCCGCAATACATGGGTGACCCCGATCCAATAGCTAGTCACCGATGGGTGACCAATGTGAAGGGGGTAATAAAAAGAAGCCATTGTGAGGCTGCGGATCAAGTTATCTTTGCAACGGGTCTACTAGTAGATCGGGCAAAAGATTGGTGGGACGCGAAAGTCCTAGAAAAAGGGCAAGCGGTGACAGATGCCCTAACCTGGACAGGATTTAAAGAATTATTTCTTGAACATCACTGCCCACCCTCAGCGGTCAATGAATTGAAGCAAGAGTTCCTTAAGTTGGAGCAAGGGGAGACTCAAACCGTCAATGAAATCACCGGCATTTACCTAGATAGGGTAAAATTCTGCTCAGATGTGCTACCCACTGAAGGGGCACGGATGTTCTTCTACCGAAACATGTTGAAGGCAAGGATAAAGAATTTCATGCCTCTAGATCGGTTCACCACAGTGGAGAAAATGAGTAACGCCGCTCGGGCGCGAGAAAGCGATATTAACCGGGAGGAAGCCCGGGAGGCAAGAAAACCTACCGGGGGAAATCCGAATCCCCCTACAAATCCAAAAGTGGGCGACTCGTCCAAGAAAAAGGACACTAGAGGGGGCGGTTCAAAATGTAAAGTTTGTGGAAAAGGGCACCCGGGAGAGTGCATATTCAAAGACCGCCCATGTTTAAAGTGTGGAAGGAAAGGCCACGTTATCTCCAATTGCCCGTCTGATGAACCACGATGTTTCAACTGCTATCAGACGGGGCATAGAAAATTTGAATGCCCAAAACTCAAGAAGGAGGGGGCAAAAAGTGGGGCAAAAGTGGAAGTGCCGAAAGCTACGGGTCGGGCATTCCAACTAACGGCCGAAGAAGCCAAAACAGACTCCAATGTGGTGGCAGGTACATTTCTTGTTAATTCGATACCTGCACATGTATTATTTGATACGGGAGCTAATAGATCATTTGTTTCGTATGATTTTATTAAGCATCCTTCGTTTATAATTGAAAAATTACATGTACCCCTAGAGGTAGAAATAGCTAATGACAAAAGTATTCTTGTTTTTGATGTATGTCGGGGATGCAAAATCTCCATCGATGACGAGGAGTACTTGATAGATCTCATTCCAATGGCGATGAGAGAATTCAAGGTGGTGGTGGGGATGGATTGGCTATCCCGCAACCACGCAAAGGTCATTTGTGACCAGAAGGTAATAGAGATATCTTTGCCAATGGGGAGTAAAGTCACCATTCATGGTGAGAAACAAAATGTTCTGATTATATGCTCGATGATGGAAGCTAGGAAGCTTATGTTGCACGGGTGCCAAGCCTATCTGGCTATGGTGGCGGATACTAGAATTCAAAGTCCCGCAATAGATGACTTACCCGTGGTACAAGAATTCAAGGATGTATTTCCGGATGATTTACCGGGGTTACCACCCGATCGAGAGGTGGAGTTTAAAATTGACTTAGTGCCAAATGCTAAGCCGGTGGCTAAAGCTCCGTATAGGTTGGCACCGGCAGAACTACAAGAATTGAAGACCCAAATATAGGAGTTGTTGGATAAAGGGTTCATTCGTCCGAGTGTCTCTCCGTGGGGAGCACCGGTGTTGTTTGTGAAAAAGAAGGACGGTAGCATGCGGATGTGCATAGACTACCGGGAGTTAAACAAACTCACGGTGAAGAATAAGTACCCATTGCCCAGAATTGATGACTTATTTGATCAACTTCAAGGGGCAAAATGGTTCTCGAAGATAGACTTACGTTCAGGGTACCATCAACTGAAGGTGAAAGAGGAAGATATTCCTAAAACGGCCTTCAGAACAAGATACGGCCATTATGAATTTTTAGTGATGTCCTTCGGGCTCACTAATGCACCTGCGGCCTTCATGGTTCTCATGAATCGGGTGTGTAAGCCGATGCTTGACAAATCGGTGATTGTGTTCATTGACGACATTCTGGTATACTCCCGAGACGAAGTGGAGCACGCTAAGCATTTACGGGAGGTACTAGAAAGGTTAAGGGAGGAAAAGCTATATGCAAAATTCTCCAAGTGTGCCTTCTGGTTAAAAGAGGTGAAATTTCTAGGCCATGTCATTGGCGCCGAAGGGGTTATGGTAGATCCGGCAAAGATCGAAGTCGTCCTCAAATGGGAACCCCCAAAGAATCCGACGGAGGTGCGGAGTTTTCTAGGGTTAGCGGGCTACTATCGGAGATTTATTCAAGACTTCTCGAAGATAGCCCTTCCCATGACTAAACTAACCCGAAAACACACCAAGTTTGTGTGGGGTGAAGATCAAGAGAAGGCTTTTCAAAGCCTTAAGCAAAAGCTAACGCAAGCACCGGTTTTAACCCTCCCGGAGGGAACGGAAGATATGGTGGTATACTCCGATGCGTCGAAATTGGGTCTTGGTTGTGTTTTAATGCAACGGGGCAAGGTGATTGCCTACGGTTCAAGGCAACTAAAGGTGACCGAGCAAAATTACCCAACCCATGATTTGGAGTTGGCGGCGGTGGTGTTCGCCTTAAAAATATGGCGACACTACCTTTATGGGGTGAAATGCACCATTTTCACCGACCATAAAAGCCTCAAGTATTTCTTTGACCAAAAAGAGTTGAATATGAGGCAAAGAAGGTGGCTCGAGACCATCAAGGATTATGATTGTGAAATCCACTATCTCCCGGGCAAGGCCAATGTGGTAGCGGATGCCCTTAGTCGGAAAGGGGATTACGCACCTATAAGGGTGCGATCGATGAAATTGGTGGTGACATCCGATTTGATCACAAAAATCAAAGAAGCCCAAGTGGAGGCTATAAAAATTGAAAACCAAAAGAAAGAGCGAATCGTGGGCCAAGTGAAAAACTTGGTAGAAGAAGATAGTGGGCTTAGAACCCAATTCGGGAGAATTTGGGTTCTAAACACTTGTGAAGCAAAGAAATTGTTGCTTGATTGTTGATACCTGAAATGTGCGTCGTGTGAAGTATCGAGCGAAGACCAAGTTCAAGCCAATATAGGGTTGGCCGAACTAGGTCCGAACCTGGAGTTCGGACCGGCCGAACCTGGAGTTCGGACCGGCCGAACCTGGGGTTCGGTGGGAGTTCGGCCGATCGGGTATATATAGTAGTTTGGGCTTTGTGTTTGTGAGTTCTGAGCATGTGAGCGAATCTTAAGTGTGTGTTTCTGAGTGTGTAATCTCTGTGTCAATTCTTTGTGTTTACACTGGTTGTAATTGTTCGTTTTGATCAATAAAACAATCGGTTATTTACGTTTCGATGTCCGATTAGCTAGATCGAGTAGACGATCCGATGCTCACGCATTTTCAAGTGGTATCAGAGCTTTCTGGTCCATTCTACTGATCTGTGGTTGCGATTTTTCGGACGTTTGAACGTTTTTGAAGTTTTCTCGAGTTTCATTACGTGTTTTCTATCATTTCTGACGTGCATTTTGTGTCAAAATTGTTTCTAAACCATTTCCTATTGGTTTTTCTGATTCACCATATCAAGTTTCATCAAAATCAGTCCGTTTTCACGAGTTTTCGAAAAATGTCTTCGAGGTTCGGAGGTTACTGGGCAAGCTCGGAGTAACCGCTCCGAACTTGAGGTTCGGAGGTGTCTCGGAGAGTGTTCGGCGAGAGTTCGGTGGTGTATCGGTCTAGGTTCGGTGAGATTTGAGGTTCGGAGGTAGATCGGAGTCTTCATAGGTTCGGAGTACGTTCGGTGAAGGTTCGGTGCTCGTTCGGAGTTTGATTTAGGTTCGGACTAAGTTCGGAGTAGGTTCGGACGGCAGACTAGGTTCGGAGCGAGTTCGGAGGACAGGATTTTTCAACTTTGTAACAATGTCGGATTTTCAAGCTTTTGCCGCAATGCAAAGTGCGATGCAAACTATGTTAAATTTTGACAATGAAATTGGAACAAGTCAGAAAGTTCCCAAATTGTTAAAGCTTGAAGATTACCAAAATTGGAAGAAACGGTTTTCTGCTTATATTAGCACGAATGACATTGATTTATGGATTCCAATTCGAAAGTTGTATGAACGACCAATGGAAGATGGAGATCTTAAAGAAATTCAAGACTTCGATGGTGATGAAAGAAAAAGTTATGAGCTTGAAAAGAAAGTTTATGGATATCTTACTATGGCGTTACCTACTGAATTGCTTCATCAATTTAGTACTTGCAAGAAATCTAAGCAATTTTGGGATGCTTTATCCGCAAGATGTGAAGGAAATGCTGATTATAAGAAGAGTCAAAAGAAAGTTTTGAACAAAGAATTTGATAACTTTCAGAATTATGACAACGAAAACATTACTGCTCTAGTTTCAAGATTTTCACATTTGATTAGTGAATTGAAAGTTGTAGGAATTGAAAAATCTGATGCTGATTTAAAGGAAAAGATCATGGAAGCTTTACCTGAAAAGTGGGAAAATTATGTTTTGCTACTCACTCATGACAAGGATTATCCTGCTTTAACATTTCACGAGCTTACTGGAAAACTTCATGCTCGGGAAATGGAAATGTTATACAACAAAAAGTCAAGTGTTACTTTACAGAATCCGGAATTGTATCATGGTGAAAATTCAGCAAGCATGAATGCTAAAGCTAAACCAAATTTAAATTCTGCACCAAGTGTTGCTTTTCTAGCTGGAGCTTCAGGAAATTCTGATAATAATTCTTCAAGAGGTTGCAATTTCACAATTCCAAATTTTACAAATCAAAGTGCTTTCTCGGCTGAATCAACGGAGGATTGTGCCAAAATGATTTCTGCATTGATTTCATCGTCTTTTGGTTTGATTCTCAAAAATGTTGCTGATGCAAAGTTAACCAGTGAGGATCTTGAAGAACTTGATGATGATCAATTAACTGAATTGGATGTTTCGTGGCAATATGCTATGTTATGTCAACGGTCAAAGAGGTTTTTCAAGAAACATGGAAGACGTATTTCTGGTGACAAATTGGGATTTGACAAGTCAAAACTAAAGTGCTTTAAATGTCAACAACTTGGACATTTTGCCAAAGAATGTCAACAGAAATATGATATTCCACAATCATCCAAGCCTGGTTTTACTCAACCATCCACAAGTAACACAAACAAGACAACAGCATTGATAGTTCAAAAAGATGGTGTTATAGATTGGGGTAAACAGTTTAGGTATGATTCATCAGCTTTAATAGTTACTCATGTTCAACAAGAAGATTATTGTTCAGATACAAGTTCAGATACTAGTTCAGATACTAGTTCAATACCAAGTTCGTATGCATCTGCTGAAAACTTGGAGAGTTTGATGAAGGAAAATGCTTTGTTGATGAATAAAGTTCAACAATTGACTGAAGAATTTGAGGTGATTAAATCTGAATTGAAGATTTCTAAAGAACGTGAAAAGAGTTTGGTTTTGAAGAATGAGGATTTGACTACTGAAATCAAAATGTTGAATGAAGTTTTAGAAGTATTGAAGCAAGATAAGAAGAATGCTGAAACTTCGAAAGCTGAAATTTGTGAAGAAAAGGGTGCGTTAGTCAAAGAAGTGAAGAAATGGAAGGAAGAGGCAGAAGATGCTGCAAATGATTTTCAGAATTTGTTTGATAAATCAAAGATTAAGCTTGATTTGCTTACTAAGAGTATTGAAGAATCTGATGCTAAAATCAAAGCATATCAAGTTGATATGGAAAAGTTATTAGATGACAAGCGGGAGTTGGCTAGGGTTAATAAGGTGCAAGCTGCAAATCTAGAGATTCAGAAGCGAAATGAGAATAAACTGAAGAAGGAGTTACATGAAGGACTTGATAATCTTCGCTTACAAAAATTTGAAACTCACAAAGTTGCCAAGCGTTTGATTGCAAAAGAAAAGGAATTTGCAGAAGCTCAACATCAAATTTCTGATCTCAAAATTCAAGTTCTTGATGCTAAAAGATTGCTCAACAATGTTTCTAATTCTCAGGTTTTCACAAGCTTCTTAGCAAATGATGCAAATTTTGAAAGGATGTTTGATAAAACTGCATCACCCCCTGCTCATATCAAGGAAGCTGTCAAACAAGTGAAGGAACAGGTTGATGATTTTGATTATTCAAAGATATCATCTTCTACTTCAGAAGAAGTCAAGGTTGTAAAGAAAAAGAAAAACAAGAAAAACAAGAAAAAGGTCTTGAAATCTGAGATTCCTCCAGCACCAAAGTTTGTTTCGGGTTCATCTTCTACTGATAATGAGAAATCGGCTACATCAAGTGACAAGATTCAGTCTCAACATGAATTTGATGAGACAATTTTCTATGAACAAAAGAAACTTCCTGATGTGAAAGCCGAATTCACAAGATTGGCTAAGAATGGACACCAGAGTTCAAATTCTGAGGAGAAGATTTCTGGTAAACAAGTTGGTTTGGGATTTCAAGAAAAGCATGTTCAAGTTGAGAGGGGTCCAGCATCTGAATCACCAAATCTCAAGAAGCTTAAGATAAAGCAAGTGAAGAAGGAGGTTTTCAAAGCTGAAAAAGTTCAACCTGAGAGATTCTACAAACTCAAGGGTTCTGATCAATTGTTTTCTGATAAAGAGTTTCCTCTTCACTGCGTGGATGCTCGAAAGATTTCAGAGGTTTTTGTGAAAGCTGAAATGTCTTCTGCAGGTTCTCAATCTCGTAGCCCAACTTCTAAATGGGTGCATGATCATAGGCATCAGGTATATGATTCTCATTCTGATCATGTTAGAGATATTCGTGTGTGTAATTCTGTGCAGGAACATCAAACGTGGGACAAATCGACACGTTTATGTTATGTTTGCCGTCAAAGAGGGGACATGGCAAAAGATTGTCCACTTCCTGCTGAATCAAATTCAAGGTTTCACAAGAAACCAGTTTTTGGTAAATCTGCCAACAAAAAGTTCTTTGATGAAAAAGGCAGAGTTTTTGATGAATTTGAACCTACATTCTTTCAAAAACAAAAACGTTTTGTTCCAAAGTTTTCAAAGGATCAAAATGTAGGTTCGTCATCACAGTCACCTGTGACTGTTTCATCGAAAACTAAATTACCAAAACAACAGGAATGGAAACCTAAGGTGGTTTCAAAGCAAAATCAGGACACTGGTCGACCAGAAGCGATTCGCTTCGGGTCATTTGTGAACTAATCAGGTTGTCCAGTGTGCAGGTACTTCTAGAAGACCTATCGACGATTGAAAAGTTGTTGATGGAGGAGTATTCTGCTTAATTTAAATTTAATGACAAATTTTTCTCATATGCAAATTTTCTGAAGTCTAAAATCTGAAACATATCCGTGTTGATTGATCAATTTTCTTTGCTTACGTTTTTTCTCAAAAAAGCCAAAAATAGAGTTTTGTTTTTGTGTAAAATGAAAATCCAAAAATAGAGTTTTCATTTTAAGGGGGAGAATTGTAAGTAAGGGGGGAGTTATTGAGAAAATGCATGGTATGGGGAGAAGGTGAATACATGCAAAATATATAATGAAGGAAGGTGAATACATGCACAATATAAAAATTGTGAGAAATTGATCATTGGGAAATGATGGTACATTGGCATACGTATCTGAATCATGGATAAAATAGATGAAAGGGCCATAAGATCATTGTTTGATGTGCTTGGTAGGCTCGACAAATCAGAAAGTATTCAGATGTGATATACATTAAATGCTAATGCTTGACAAAGTGGACAACATCTTGATGCGTATTTCATGGCACAAAAAGAAAAATAATTGTGACAATAGTAATGAGAAGTCACTGTGTACACATGTGTTCATTTTGCAAAGATTTAAACTTGTTTGATTTTCTTTATTTTGTCAAACGATCGGACTGTGTCTGCGTATCGAAAGATCGACCTGATCGTTGTTCGTTTGACGTTCTGCTTTATTTCTTTGGTGTTTCGTATAACTCATCGGACTTTCTCTGCGTGTACGGGAGTACCGACCTGATTGTTGTTGAGTTATACAATTTCAACTTGTTTTATTTTCTTTATTTTGTTAAATCCGAGGCCTTATCTGCGTATCGAAAGATCGACCTTAAGGTAGACGATTTAACGTTCTTATTTCTTTTTGCATGGAACACAGTTGACTGTATCATGAAAAATATTATGCAATGTGAAAGTTCACAAATGCAATCACACAAAAGAAAAAGAAAGAAAAACAGAAAATGTCTGAATATATCTGATAGTGTGGGGTACACTGGTTAAAGCAAATCTAATCAATACCTTAACATATCCAGATGTTATGAGTATGATTCTGTCTGAGCTTAAGATGGACAAATTATACCGGCAATCGACATGACTTGTGTGCTTCAATTAATTGAAATTGAAGTGTACTTCAGTAGGTTATGATCAATATGATCCCATATAGTGATCTTTCTCATACCAAAAATAGCGTTTGATTCTGTGTTGCAATTTCATTTCATATCAAGAAAAGTACAAAAAGATTTTAGGTGTGTTTTAATATAAATTTCAAAAAGCCAAAAAGATTTTGTTTCAATTTTATTTTCGATCTGATCAACACGTGATATAAAATCAATTTTCAAAATCATATCTTGGAGTCTCGAAGAGACGTTTTGCGCCAAGATTATTTAAGTTCTGATGCAGGATGCTGTAGTGCAAGATATCATCAACTTCAAGTCTTCTGAAGATGTTGATAAAGACCAGAGATATACTAGATATCATCAAGTATTCAAAATCAAGCTATGATTGAGTTGAGGAGGAGTTTGTTCGAAGATTCATTTCATTGGATAAACGGATTCTTTTCTTGAGGGGGAGCTTGTTGAAGATACATATTTGATGATGTTGAGAAGATAAGTGAAGAGATACTGCACACGACGAGGGGGAGTTTGTTGATACCTGAAATGTGCGTCGTGTGAAGTATCGAGCGCAGACCAAGTTCAAGCCAATATAGGGTTGGCCGAACTAGGTCCGAACCTGGAGTTCGGACCGGCCGAACCTGGGGTTCGGTGGGAGTTTGGCCGATCGGGTATATATAGTAGTTTGGGCTTTGTGTTTGTGAGTTCTGAGCGTGTGAGCGAATCTTAAGTGTGTGTTTCTGAGTGTGTAATCTCTGTGTCAATTCTTTGTGTTTACACTGGTTGTAATTGTTCGTTTTGATTAATAAAACAATCGGTTATTTACGTTTCGATGTCCGATTAGCTAGATCGAGTAGACGATCCGATGCTCACGCATTTTCATTGATGAAGCTCACAAGTCGCGATACTCGATTCATCCGGGGGCAACAAAAATGTACCATGACTTGAAGCGCGACTATTGGTGGCCCGGCATGAAGAGGGACATAGTCAAGTACGTGGGAAAATGTTTGACTTGCTCACAAGTCAAGACGGAACATCAAAAGCCTTATGGAAAGCTCCAACCATTGGAAATCCCAATGTGGAAATGGGAGCACGTAACTATGGATTTATTAACCAAATTACCCAAAACACCCAAGGGATATGATGCTATATGGGTGGTGGTTGATAGATTGACCAAAAGTGCTCATTTCATACCAATTAGGGAGACTTACTCTTCCGAAAGAATGGCGAATGTGTATATTAATGAGATTATATCGCGCCATGGAGTACCCGTCTCAATCGTGTCCGATCGGGATACCCGGTTCACCTCCCAGTTTTGGAGGGAATTTCAGGAGTGGTTGGGTACAAAACTTTTACTTAGTACCGCCTACCACCCACAAACGGATGGACAAAGTGAAAGAACCATCCAAACACTTGAGGACATGTTGCGGGCATGTGCTGTTGACTTTGGAGGGAGTTGGGATCACTACCTTCCACTCGTTGAATTTTCCTACAATAATAGCTACCACTCGAGCATTGGGATGCCGCCTTACGAAATGCTTTATGGTAGAAAATGCCGAACACCCGTGTGTTGAGGTGAAGTGGGTCAACGAGAACTGGCTAGTAAGCAAGTGGTTAAATTAGCATTCGAGAAGCTCGACATGATAAGGGCCCGTTTGAAAGCGGCCCAAGATAGACAAAAGTCCTACGCGGACAAGAGACAAAGGCCTATTGAATTCAAAAAGGGGGACATGGTCTTGTTGAAAGTGTCCCCATGGAAGGGTGTAATCCGCTTCCGAAAGCGGGGTAAACTAAGTCCTAGGTTTATTAGACCTTTAAAAATATTTGCCCGAGTGGGCGATAATGCTTATCAATTGGAATTACCGGAAGAATTGAGCGGAATCCACAACAAATTCCATGTGTCCAACCTACGAAAGTGCTTGGCGGATGAAAGTGCTTATGTGCCTCTAGATGATTTGGTTGTGGATAAGAAGCTTAACTATGTAGAAAGGCCGATTGCGATCCTTGAACGCAAGGTGAAGAAGCTACGAAACAAAGAAGTGAACCAAGTATTGGTTCATTAGGAGCATAGAAAAGGCTCCGACTTGACGTGGGAACTAGAGGATGAAATGCAACGCTACTACCCTCATTTATTCGGTATGTAAATATTGTTTCGGGGACGAAACCCCTTTAAGGGGGTGGAGTTGTAACATCCCAAAAATTTCTATAATTTAAATTTCCCGTCAACGTCTAGTTGAATTAATTTTTTATAGCTAAAATTTAATCTCTAAAGTTAGTGGAATTTACATTATGAGAAATATGGGGTTAAATGGGTAACTTTTGTATTTTAGTTAAAAATAAAACAAGGATGAATCTCTAGGGGCCAGAACTGTAAATGAGTGATAAAAAAATAAACAAAAGGGTTGAGAGGGAGGAGAGGTCGTGATTTGCGACCTGGAAGAAATCCCAGACCCCTCTCCTCTTCTCCTTCTCGTGAATCTGCATCTAGGAGGCCCCAAGTAGTGATTTTCTTCAATAATAGTGAAATTGGATGTGCATTGCTCCCCTAAGTTCATCCGTGCAACAAGTAAGTGAAACCCCAAATCTTTGCATGTGTAGGTCACGAAAATTAGGGCCTCAAATCTGCAAATTTGGAGATGTAATATGAATCTCGTGATGTTAGAGAACTTATATGTGGAATAAGTTCCTAATTTGGTTAACAATTTGTGAAGTAGTCACCAATTACCTATTCTTGAACTTTTATGTCAAGTGACTACATATGATGTTGTGAAATTGCTTTCATTGCTTGGTTTCATGTATGAATTTGGTGTTAAATGGTTAATTGATGATAGGTTGGTGATGGATTTTACCAACAACATGTAAAATGGTTACTTGAGGGTTCATGGGATTGGGTTATGTGTGCACACTTAAGTATGCACACAAGGTGTTTGATAAAATGCCTAAAAGAGTCAAGATGTGATAAATGCAACAAATTTTCTAGTATAGATGTGGAATGATCATAGGGAACGTTATGTTCACTAAAGTGACCCATCTTGGATGAAAATATAAACCATGATAACATTTGATGATAAATTTTTTATAAACTTTAGAGCAATGTTATGGAACCATGTAACTAGATGAAAACATGATACAAAAACTTGTTTGAATGCTTGATTTCCATCTATATGAAATCGTATATATATATATATATGTGTAGCATAGAAATCATGTTATCGAAAATGTGGTAAAATGCTACTATGATTAAGGTCCTAACATTGTTAGTGACCCATTAGGCAATCAAGGTGATCAAGGGAATAACTCCGGAGTTGGAGGAAGCGTTGGATCAAGCTCGAAAGGTAACATTAATTATCTTACATGATGTAGATAAGTAAATGTGTTTTTGCTATTTAGAATAATAAACTATGAAGTGTATAATGGGCGACGAATGGTTCTAGGAACCGTGAAGCTCAAAGCCAATAGGTTCTCCAATGATAAACTTGACCATAGAAAGGATTCGGATGAATCGAATAACGTATAAAAGTTATAATGGCTAAAATGGGCTTGTAGAGCTTATGCCAAGTAACAAAAGAATGGAAATCTTAAATGGTTAGAGAACCATAGATTCCAAGGCTTAAATATGGTCAAGTGAGGCATTTGGGGTAAACCAAAGGCAACGACCCGTCTTAACGGGTCAAATAATGGTACAAGGCTTATTTGGTCAATTACTATAATGATTTAGTGAACTAACGATAAGTATAGTGGAATTCATGTGAACTATGCACAAAACTTGTAGTAACGGTAATGCATAAGGCTAAACTCATAACGGTTGTGTAGGACTAATTGATAGTTTTGCATATAATTAGCACATTGCAATATTGCCTACATTAGGATCTTAGATGTGAATTACATGTGTTGGGTGAATTCTGGATGACAACCCTTGATGGTTGTCACAAGAGATCCCTTAGTGGGTCAAATGGGTCAGATGAATCCCGTTCATGCAAATTGGGTTGGTAATCAACCAAGGTATGTTTAAATGACTAAAACTTGCATTTAGAGTCAATTTATAGGTGTTGGAACTATTAAAAGATGGTAAGAAACCAGCTGGGTGAAATCTGTTGCAAACAGGGTATGATAGCTGAAAATTTGGCTAAGTATAGAACAGGCCGGAATTCGGCCAAATCCCTGGAAATGTGGCTCCAAGCATATCGCTTGGAGCTTGTCACACCATAGGCGATACACCTAGTAGTCCAAGCGTATCGCCTAGAAGGTGGGTGAATCTAGGCGATACGCCTGGAACACTTATCTGTCTTTACTTATTGTTATCCATTTATGATGACCTTCATATTCGTTTATGCACCAGGAACTCACTATTAAAGTGAGTATGTGCAGGTAAAGGGAAAGCTTAACGGAAGCTCATCAAGTTCTAGAAGAACCGATCACCTAAGCAAGGAACTACCCATTCTATTTCGACGAACGACTTTTGTATAAGTTGATTAATATTTTGGATGTCAAAATTAGTATGGGCGTATTTTGTAAATGTTAACCACAAAGTTGGTGTTTTATGCATATTAAACCTTGTAATTGTGAAAAATTTTCTGGGACCTAATATGAAACGAAGTAATGGTTAAGGTTTGGCATCAAATTGAACTTGGGTGTTACATGGTACATCTTTGTCGAACCTGGATGGATTAAGTAACGTGATTTGTGTGCTTCGTCCATTATCTTGGTGCGAAATCCACCAGTGAGAGGTACCCACATTCTACTGAATCGAATCTTCACTCCGTACTTGTTTTCTTCAAGGCTTGCTGTTTGGCCGACCATTCTCTCTTTCTTGACATTCTCTTCCTTGAGGGCTTCATGCTACTCGTTACGAAGTTGGACAAGGAAATCAGGAGTAACGATTAATCTATACGACAGTGCTCGAAGAGGTGGATGTTCATCCTTTCTGCTCAAAGCGTCTTGATGTGCTCGGAACGACACTAAAAACACTAATAAAATAGACCTAAAACCTAGACCAAAGACACACCTAATTTTACCGAAATAACCTAAACCGAACCGAACCCTAAGGCAGTGAACCTGTCGGATTATAGTAAAGCTAAGGCAAGACCGGAATATCGAACCTAGGACACTTCTAATAACAAAACTTAACCTAGACCTAGAAAATGGGAATACTGAGAAATTTGGATTTTTGATTTGATGATTGATTTAACTAACTTACTAATACTAGCGACCGACAGCAGAACAAACCTTGAGAAGACTACCGAATGAGAGAAGACACCACCTAGACCTTGAATCCCAATTAACATCTATGACCAAACCTGACCTTGACAATTCTGATGGATCCTAGTTCACCTTTTAAGTCATTCCTAGCACTTGCTTCTAACGCTCGGACAGGAGTTCACCTTTTGAGTACTTCCTACCTCAACTAGACCTAACCACCTCTGAACCTAATCTCGGGCACCTTAGGCTAACAGGAGCTACCACTAACCAACGATAATGACTCGGAATAGCAAGCTAGACAAATAACCTAGGGAATTTCCTTTTGGGACAACTCGATCCTAAGCAATTAACCAACCCGACTACCCGATAGATATCACCCTTTTAAGTCTATTTAGCTAGCAACACACAAGATTCAAATAACCAATTATTAACTAAACTTATGACTAAAATTAAGCAATCATGTCAAAGTGCAAGATCGACCTACAAGTTAACTACTTTACCCAAACCGGAAGACATCCGCAAGCAAAGCAAGATATAATTAATAACTAGCAATCCAATTCAAGTATATTCATGCATCATCATAGAAAATTAATGGGATTTAATAGAAAACAAACATCAATGAAATTGTCAAAAGTCAAGCTTAGTCACAAATATCAAAAGTTCATCATAATAGTCTAGGTGATGATACACGTTTAGCCAACCACCATAGTCATAGCAAAATCACAAACAAAGTCAGAAACTTTAACTAAGAACATGGTGACAAACTCAACAAATTCAAGAAACAAAGATTGAGAACGAAACCGTAATGCGAAATTGATTGACTTTATACTCCCGAATTGATCTCTCCTTGAATCCACCTTCTTTTCCTTCGAAAATCGCCTCTCAGTCGTCCTCTGGTCGAACACAGGTGTAGAATGACGAATACAAACCCTAAAATCGATTTTATACGGAATTTACTTCTTTTGCGGGTTTTAGACCTCCAAGCGTATCGCTTGGAGGTGTATCCTTGCTAGGCGATACGCCTACAGCCATATCGCGACAAAACAGTCGGTCAAACCGACTTATGACTTCTGTTGACTTCCTCCTACGCGTATCGCCTACTGGTCATCAGGTCCCAGGCGATACGCTTGGGACTGCTTGTTCAACAATTCCTCTTCTTTTCTTCACTTCTTTCTAACTTTCTCTCGTGGCCTCGGAAATTCATCAAATACCTACAAAACTTAAAAAAACATAAACAAGACCCCAAAGACTCAAACTTATCTAAAATCAACTAAAACTAATGAAAACCGACTCAATTAGACTCAAATACATAACAAAAGACTTAGGAAAACCGGATGTGTTTGCAACACATCAAACATCCCCACACTGACTCTTTTTTCGTCCTCGAAAAATACTGCAATGGAATCACAACCAGGAAATTGACTCTAAGCATTTAACATTTAAATTTAACAATCCTTCATACAATTCCACATTCCATAACTTAATAACCCACTAACTACAATTGCCGATATTTCTATCCGACTAAACCCAACCACCGACCTTTTCTTTCGCCCCCATGTGTTTATGAAATTACCAGATATAAGTTCAGTCTACCTATGGATCCCACTAAAGAAAGCTCTAGTTCAACCTACTACCGAATCATATTCAGTCAAAGCAAAGGGTAATAATGATTTGCATTTATATATTTTCTCCAACCCCCCTTAAACCAGATACTAAGATGTCCAAAGAATAACTAAGAATTGATATGCAACTTTTTTGAGCATTTATTCTCTAATTTATCATTTTTTTTCTCAATATTTTTCCATTTTTTTTATATAATTGGTCACTTTTACCTAACTTACCAACGGACATCATCAGAGGTACTTTTTCACAAGGTCTTACCCCCGAAATCATACGTGAGTATTCTGCCCGCGAGATCCAGAACATCATCAGAGGCACTTACCACAGGATACCATCCCTAGTTCGTACATGAGTATTTTGTCCCTTCACTCAAGTTCATTAACCAAATTATTAACTACATGCTCATTTGAACTCTAAGGACATAGGAGTATCTAGCCTAAAGCGGTCTCTTTCCTCCTAATCATCAGGTTCAGAATCCCTATCACTCCTAAAATGGGAACCCACTAGCAGACTGATTAGCATATTTATACAACAATAAACACACAGGCTATTTAAGCTACTCCTAGGTCAGCTGGGCCTACCGACACATCATAGACTAGTAATGTTTTCCATTCATACCATACTTTACCACTTTTCCCATATTATTAACCTTAAGTCATTATTTAACATTTAAGCACACAATTAGACAATCAATTCCCAGTTTCCTATCATTTTCCATTTAATTGCAGCCAGAATCTTTGACATTTTTGAACAATTTTTCAATTTTTTTGAATTTTTCAAATTTTGTTAACGACTCAAATATAACACACTCAAAATAAACTGACTCAAGACGCAAGTCTCCCATCCCCACACTTGAACCACACATTGCCCTCAATGTGGAACGGAACAAAAATAAAGCAGAATAAAAATAAACACACTAAAAATAGAATAAATAAAATAAAACAAGTTGAAACGTGTTCACCTGAAACTCCAGAGACTCGGCACATCGACCGCAAGCGAACCATCGCAAATCCGGTAAACAGAAATAATAGAAATTGTAAATTGAAATTTTTTTCTGACTTACCTCCTCCAGGCGTATCGCCTACAACCATTGAATCTCCCAGGCGATACGCCTGGAGCTGCAAACATCCGGACTCTTCTTAACCTGCAGGCGTATCGCCTATAACCAACCAACCTCCAGGAGATACGCCTGGAACGCAATTTCCAGGGAATTTTTGGAATTTGACCCCAAAAATTTTCTATATCTTTTCTCCACAGAAGGCCTATGGTCGAAATTTTCAGCAAAAACCTGCACTTTTGGCCTGCACAACTCCCCTATTCCAAATCTTGAATCTCCAGAATTACCTGCAAACACCAAAAACACAAAACCCAAAAGACGCAAAATGCACGGAAAATAAAAAAAATTGCAGGAATTTCAAAACACAACTACACAATATACAAACCGGGCACTTATCAATTTAGCACAAAATCATGAAAACAACCTCCCAAACCATCCGGAGGCTTCGATTTCACATCTCTAAACACAAAATTACCGGCTTTCACCCGGTTTATACCCATCCAACCATCTACAAACTTCCTAACCCATAAAGCAACTAACTTTAGCAAATGCAACAAGTATTTAACCTTCCAATGCTTGTATCGACCCCGAAGAAACTTAACTTGTTCTAGGAAACTCAAAGACGGGTCATGTTCACTAATAACCACAAGCAACCTCCCCACACTTGGTCTCAGCACCACTCTATCATCAAACTCACCTATGTCACCAAGTGTGGCTCTCCTACAACCATTCTCAACTACCAACAACTCTCCAACCACTAATTCATCTCCGGGTTCTACTAACGGGTCAAAATGCTCATTTTCTTCAATTAGCTCATCTAACCCCCTGGGATCCTCCCCACACTCATCCTCAACTATCGGTTCACTCTCCAACCGATTCCCAACTACCAAATCCTCACATGTGACATAACTCACACAACTATCCACCATAGACATAAAAGATCCTAGAAAGTACACGGACTCGTGGTTCTTGTCACTAGACCTACCAACCTTAAACTCAACCGACTCATCCTCAACCCTCAGAGTGATGGTGCCCGCGAAAACATCAACTAACGCCCGGGCGGTCCTAAGGAAAGGCCTACCTAAAATCAAAAGGCAGCTAGCATCATATGCACTGTCAACTACCACAAAGTCTATAGGGAACAAAAATTTATCAACTTGAACAAGTACATTTTCCACTATTCCCTTGGGTCTAACAACCGACCTATCTGCTAAAGAAATTGTCATCCTAGTCGGTTCTAACTCGCCTAATCCTAGGTGCGTGAAAACAGAATATGGCATGACATTAATACTAGCACCTAAATCAGCTAAAGCACGTGTAACAGAAGAATCACCAAAAGAGCAAGGAATTGTAAAGGTCCCTGGGTCATTAAGTTTCTAAGGCAATTTATTCTGTACTATTGCAGAGCATTGGGCATCAAGTGTAACATCAGAAAAACTTTCAAGCTTCTTCTTACTACTTAACATATCTTTCAAAAATCTAGCATACTTAGGCATTTGACTCAAAACTTCAGTGAAAGGTAAAGTAATCCTAAGTTGTCTAAGAATATCAAGAAACTAACTGTACTCACGCGCATTCTTCTGTTGAATCAGACGTTCAGGATAAGGCACCTGCTTCAAATCATCGGCCGTGATCGGGTGAGGCGCAAATCGAACTCTCTTCTTCTCTCTCACCACTTCCCACTTCAGCGGCTTCTCTCCATCCAGAGGCTTCTCTTTCACTCCCTCAGCCTCGACGTTTGGTGCGGTACTTGCTGGCGTTACGCTCTCATGCACCCTCCCGTCAGGCGTCTCCAACACAATCTCTTCATCAACCGGCTCCTCCTCAACTACCGCCGGTGATGGACTCTCCAGAACTCTCCCGCTCCTCGTAGTAATGGCATTGACATTGGCATTGGGGTTCTTGTAAGTACCACCGGAAAACTGACCCCCACGGGAATTGAGCTCCTTCAGCTGCTTTGCGATGTCACCAACTGAACGCTGCAAATCCAAGAAAGAAGCTTGTTGATTCCTCAGTAACGTATCATGCTCAGCTAGCTTCTTTTGCGTTCCTTCATCTCTTGCCATAATCTGCTGCAGGATCTAGGTCTGGTTAGCAATAAGCTCTCTGATCTCCTTAAAACCAGCCCCTTTATCTCCTCCACCATAGTTATTCCTGGTGGAAAACCAGGTGGGTTACCTCCCTCTCGCCATCCTGAATTTTGGCCACTCCTCCACCCAGACTGGAAAGAATTACCGAACTGGTTTCGGTTTCCAATGTAGTCCACCTGCTCAGCGGGAGCAAGCGGGCAGTCTCGGGTGTCATGAGCGCCTCTACACAGCTTACATTTGGCTTTGATATGGAGTTTGATTTCTTCTAAAGTCCTATAGATGTTCTCTAACTCCTTAGGCGGCATGGTCTCTGAGCCAATGTGACTGACACTCCGGGTAGATGTAGATGGTATAAGTGATCTAGTCGGGGCCAAGGTGGCTCTCCGACCTCCGGGTGCCTGCTGTTCAGCAAGTGCAAATCTCTTGAAAAGTGATTTACATTCGTCAACTGTGAGCTTCTCCATCATATGTCCTCCAGCCGAAATGTTGAACTCCTTCTGAACAGAATAAGGAAGTCCATTGTAGAACTTCTCTATGATCGCCCAGTCCGTCAACCCGTGTTGCGGACACTTACTCAGAAGAGTGTTGAATCGCTCGTAAGCTACAGAATAAGGCTCGTCGGGATCCATGCGAAAACTGTGAATTTCCTCCCGAGTACGCGCAGCCTTGGCCGGAGGATGATATTTCTTCAGGAATTTAGCAGTCAGATCGTCCCAGGTGGCGATCGAATTTGGCGGAAGCGTCTCAAGCCACTCGGCGGCTCGAGACATAAGGGAGAATGGAAACAACCGCAGATAAATGATTTCGTTCGCGACTCCCGTGAGTCCGAACGTGTTGCAAATTCGAGTGAAGCGCGAGATATGCATCGGTGCATCTTCGTCCTCACGTCCATGAAACTGAATGGAATGCGTCAAAGCGTTGATGACGTGGGACGGAACTTGCCAATTCGCGGTGTTGGCAATATCAGGCTGAGCGATAGCAAATCGGGCCTCGGTGACTCCGGCGCTGGCCTGCTCCTGGACGGTGCGACGTGCCGCCATGGATGAAAGATCGGGGAATGGAATGGGTTTGGTGTCGCGTGCGATTTGTGTGGAAGAGGATGGTTTGGAATGAGCGGTGGAAATGATGAAAGCCTCTAGCTCCGTGCGAAGAAGGCGAAACCGTTCACGAATATCCGCGTCGGGATCAGAAAATGGTGACAGCTCAGGAGGACCTCGTGAACGGGTGTGTGGTATAAAATGGAGAAACGACTCAAAGAAAAATTAAAAGAAAAATTAAACCTAAAAATCTAGACTCAAGAACGGAAATCCTAAGACTCTAGACACGGAAAAACCGAAAAGACTCAAAATTTCCTAACGACGACCTAAGTTAATCTTGCTATTGCCAAGTGTCCCCGGCAACGGCGCCAAAAACTTGATGTGCTCGGAACGACACTAAAAACACTAATAAAATAGACCTAAAACCTAGACCTAAGACACACCTAATTTTACCGAAATAACCTAAACCGAACCGAACCCTAAGGCAGTGAACCTGTCGGATTATAGTAAAGCTAAGGCAAGACCGGAATATCGAACCTAGGACACTTCTAATAACAAAACTTAACCTAGACCTAGAAAATGGGAATACTGAGAAATTTGGATTTTTGATTTGATGATTGATTTAACTAACTTACTAATACTAGCGACCGACAGCAGAACAAACCTTGAGAAGACTACCGAATGAGAGAAGACACCACCTAGACCTTGAATCCCAATTAACATCTATGACCAAACCTGACCTTGACAATTCTGATGGATCCTAGTTCACCTTTTAAGTCATTCCTAGCACTTGCTTCTAACGCTCGGACAGGAGTTCACCTTTTGAGTACTTCCTACCTCAACTAGACCTAACCACCTCTGAACCTAATCTCGGGCACCTTAGGCTAACAGGAGCTACCACTAACCAACGATAATGACTCGGAATAGCAAGCTAGACAAATAACCTAGGGAATTTCCTTTTGGGACAACTCGATCCTAAGCAATTAACCAACCCGACTACCCGATAGCTATCACCCTTTTAAGTCTATTTAGCTAGCAACACACAAGATTCAAATAACCAATTAATAACTAAACCTATGACTACAATTAAGCAATCATGTCAAAGTGCAAGATTGACCTACAAGTTAACTACTTTACCCAAACCGGAAGACATCCGCAAGCAAAGCAAGATATAATTAATAACTAGCAATCCAATTCAAGTATATTCATGCATCATCATAGAAAATTAATGGGATTTAATAGAAAACAAACATCAATGAAATTGTCAAAAGTCAAGCTTAGTCACAAATATCAAAAGTTCATCATAATAGTCTAGGTGATGATACAAGTTTAGCCAACCACCTTAGTCATAGCAAAATCACAAACAAAGTCAGAAACTTTAACTAAGAACATGGTCGCAAACTCAACAAATTCAAGAAACAAAGATTGAGAACGAAACCGTAATGCGAAATTGATTGACTTTATGCTCCTGAATCGATCTCTCCTTGAATCCACCTTCTTTTCCTTCGAAAATCGCCTCTCAGTCGTCCTCTGGTCGAACACAGGTGTAGAATGACGAATACAAACCCTAAAATCGATTTTATACGGAATTTACTTCTTTTGCGGGTTTTAGACCTCCAAGCGTATCGCTTGGAGGTGTATCCTTGCTAGGCGATACGCCTACAGCCATATCGCGACAAAACAGTCGGTCAAACTGACTTATGACTTCTGTTGACTTCCTCCTTCTACGCGTATCGCCTACTGGTCATCAGGTCCTAAGCGATACGCCTGGGACTGCTTGTTCAACAATTCCTCTTCTTTTCTTCACTTCTTTCTAACTTTCTCTCGTGGCCTCGGAAATTCATCAAATGCCTATAAAACTTAAAAAAACATAAACAAGACCCCAAAGACTCAAACATAACTAAAATCAACTAAAACTAATGAAAACCGACTCAATTAGACTCAAATACATAACAAAAGACTTAGGAAAACTTGATGTGTTTGCAACACATCACGTCTGCAACAACGTTTGCCTTTCCTGGATGATACATAACTCATAGTTGTAATCTTTGATTAATTTTAACAACCTACGCTGCCTCATATTAAGATCCTTTTGCTCGAAGAAGTACTTTAAGCTCTTATGATCAGTGTAGATGGTGCATTTTACTCCAAACAAGTAATGCCTCTAAATTTCGAGGGCAAACACAATGGGTGCCAACTCCAAATCGTGAGTTGGATAGTTTGTCTCGTGAGGTTTTAGTTGTCGTGACGCATAGGCAATTACCTTACCCCGCTGCATCAACACACAACCTAAACCCAAATATGAAGCATCATAATAGACTACCAAATCATCAGGCCCATTCGGTAAGGTTAATACCGGTGCCTAAGTCAATCTGGTTCTTAACTCTTCAAAAGCGTTCTGCTGTTTCGAACCCCAAACAAACTTGACGTCTTTCTTAGTCAATTTGGTTAGAGGCGTCGCGATCTTCGAGAAGTCTTGAATGAACCTACGGTAATAACCAGCTAGTCCCAATAAGCTACGAATCTCCAAGGGTGTTTTTGGCGGTTTCCAGCTCATTACCGTTTCTATCTTGGAAGGATCTACGAGTACACCATTTGCGTTTATCACGTGACCAAGGAATTGCACTTCCCTTAGCCAAAATGCACATTGGGAAAATTTGGCATACAATTTCTCCCTCCTCAAGGTCTCTAGCACTTCCTTCAGATGCATAGCATGATCAGACTCACTCCTGGAATAGATTAGGATGTCATCTATGAACATGATCACGAATCGGTCCAACATGGGTCGGCACACCCTATTCATGAGGTCCATGAATGCAACGGGTGCATTAGTCAACCCAAATGACATTACTAGAAATTCATAATGACCATATCTTGTTCGAAAAGCCGTCTTCGGAATATCTTCGTCTTTGACCTTCAACTGGTGGTAACCTGACCGTAGATCAATCTTGGAGAACCAACTTGCTCCTTGTAGCTGATCGAATAAATCATCTATTCTTGGCAGAGGGTATCTGTTCTTTACCGTTAGTTTGTTCAGCTCCCTGTAGTCTATGCACATTCTCAGGCTTCCGTCTTTCTTCTTCACGAAAAGAACCGGAGCACCCCATGGTGAGATACTCGGTCTGAGGAAACCCTTGTCAAGCAACTCTTACAGTTGTGACATTAGTTCCTTCATTTCGGATGGAGCTAATCGATACGGTGTCTTGGCTATGGGTTTGGCTCCCGTCACCAAGTCAATTTCGAATTTTATTTCACGTTTAGGAGGAATGCCCTGCAGGTCTTCTGGGAATACATCTGGAAATTGGTTTACTACCGGCACATCCTTTAACTGTTTTGGTTTTAAGTTTGAGTCAATGGTGTAAGCTAAGATTGACTCACACTCGTGACTCAAGAAAATTTTGCGCTTTAATCATGGAAATGATCATTACTACAGAACTGTTGCGATCCCCATGTATGGATATGACGTATCCAGTTGGCGCTTGAATTTGAACTTCTTTCTGATTGCAGATAATCTGCGCGTCGTGTTCCGCGAGCCAATCCATTCCCAATACAACATCGAAACCGGCTAAGGTCATAGGGAATAATCTAATAGGCAATTTATGTTCTTCTAATTCTATCAGGCAATTGTTTATCATATCGGAAATTATAAAACTTTTTCCTGAGGCGGTCTCAACTTCGAAAGGTTTCTCAGCCCTAATAGTCGGTCTATCGAGTAATACACAGAAATCATGTGATACAAAGCTTCTACTGGCACTAGAATCAAATAACACAGATGCAGGCACATTATTAACTAAGAACATACCTGAAACTACATCAGGTGTTATCTTAGCCTCAACAGCATTCGAACTCAGATTCACTGTTGATTTAAACGTCTTGGGTTTAGTCACCTTAATCAAATCTCTCACGCTTACCGGAAAACCATGAACATAACGTTTCACTCTTTTAGACTCGGGGGTGACTAGATTGGGTAACAGCCTTGCCATAGCATTGTACTTCGACGTGTACTCCCGGTGTGTAATCGTTCCAGCTTCCAACACTAAGAAACTCCTCTCTAACTGATTCAGTTCTCCCTTAAGACAGAAACCTTCTAGGACAAACCTCTTCAAGTCGTTCCATCTCATTGCAGCAACTGCTTTCGCACCTTCTGTTTGCTTGATCATTCCCCACCAGTGTAATGCTTCTAAGACGAATGAGTGGGCAGCATATTTTACAGCCTGGGCTTCGCTGCATTCGCTGATATCGATAACTGCCTCCATCTCGTGAATCAATTGGAATGTAGCTAATGCATCCTTCTTGCCATTGAACGAAGGGGGTTTGCAACCACAGAATGTTTTCAACGAGCATCCAATTCTAGGTTGAGCAACCTCAGCTTCCTCATTTGTGGGTCCACCACCACCGCCACCGCCTCTGCCAGCGACTCTTCGTGCACCACCTCTACCAGCGGCTCCTCCTACACCGGCTCCACCGACAGCTCTAGCAGCGGCTCCGATGGCTCCTTGAAGCTGAGCTATCATGTTAGGCAATGTTGCATGAAACATGTTAGCCATTTCCGCAGCCATAGCGGCTCGTTGTTCTTCAGTAAGTACGTTTCCTTCCTCAGCATTATTGGGTTCAGGGTCTGGTTGCGCACACCTTCCAGAACCCGCTGGTCTACCGACTGGTCTACCGGCTCTTCTTTCGCCTTGTCCTTCTCTTACAATGATCTACAAACAGTTCAGAATTCATATGAAGTCGAGTTTCTATATTTTGAGGGCATGATGATTAGATAAATGCAGACATCATACAATTACATAGTCATGATGCTTTCAAAACCCAATTACTTTCATCATACTCCTCCTTAGTGTCTATTCCTCTTCTTTCTAACTTTACCGGTGATTCTAATTCAAACCGGTTTATTTCCCGCATTTTGGCCACATAATATTTAGTACCCTAGATACATATATATGGTTAATACCTAACGGCAGTAGCTAATTGTAATTGGATACCTACCAAATTTACATATCCTATGTCCTACTTATTATGTTCCTAATGCAACCTCATCCTTTTATGGGCACAAGCTATTCTTCTGACATTCTATCTTATCTTACTATTTATCCAGAGTCCTAATTTAAGTCTAGATACTGATTATAGTACCTAAATCTCTTAAACCAAGGCTCTGATATCAACTTGGGACGCCCACTCCCAGACTTGGCTCTAGAAAGGGTCACTCATCGGATTTACTCATGAACGCAAGGTATAACAGAGATAACTAAAGCAGCAGAAATTAAAAACTTTTTTATTTATTTATAATGCCAAGTACAAGTAAGATAAAATTACTATAACGGTTAACGATAACTATAAAAGACAACGATTAATAGATATGCATCTATCTAGATTACTTAAGCCAGCATGCCCGTATAGCCTTCTCCTAATAGCTTGCCCATCTACTCTGCTCAAACATGAGCTTTTCCCTTGATGCTCGGATCTTTAAACTCACCTAATATACATGCTTTAGAAGGTCAGCTTACGCTGGTGAGTTCTAACTATTAAAACTTTACCTTAACCTCGAAAGGTTACTTCAAACATTTGGTTCTAACGGCCCCTTCTTTATAAACGTTTAATGGATGTAAGACATAACATAATTATACCAAACATAACATTTAAACCTTCATTATTAAAAATCATTTAATACTCTAAAATACTTTGGGCCTCTGGGACCCATCCTCTGGGATCCAGCCTCTTTAGCAACCGGGTCTTCAGGTTGTTCTTCCTCTTTCTTTTTCAATTTCTCCTCAGCTTCAGCACTTTTCTCTTTGGGAAATACTTCGAAATCATCACCAGTCTGATTCTTGGTAATATTAGAATATAGATCTGGATATTCTTCTTCAGTAATATCCTCAATCTCAATTTCTTCATCAAACATATCCTCTTCAGATTCTGGTTCAGACGATTTGTATTTATCAGGTGCAGCTTCAGAAGCTTTCTTCATCTCCTCGTCATTTAACTCAAAAACTGCTTTAATTTGTTCATATGTCAGTTCACCAACAAACTCACCTTCTTCTAGTGTCTGAAGCATCTGTTTGAACTCATCCATACTTGTCGTAGCTTGATTTGACGGAATTGAAGTTATTGGTACAGCTTCTCTTGAATCAGACTCCCCCTGGGATGTAGAAGCCCCAGCACCCGAACAAGTGTTTCCGGTTGGGCCTGAACCTCCACCAACATTCCCTTGAGGATCTTCATGATCAGGATCATCGTTCAAATACTTCAAATAATCCTCTTGGCAACCAGAACCAGACCCAATCTCACCTTGAGCTTTAAATTTCTGCATCAAGAATTTTATTTGCTCACTCATCTCGAGAAGCATAGCACTCTGGGTCTGACTAGCCTTATTCAAACATTGAATCTCCTGATTTTTGGTCCATTCTCTACGTTGCAGTTGAAAATACTCGCCTTCTAGTGAAGTAATCAACTTCCCCTAAGATTCAGTTCTGGCTCTCAACGCATCATTGCATGTTCTTAACTCAGTAATGACCTTTTCTTGTTCATCAGACTTAGCTTTTAAACCATCAATCTTCATCAGACTCAGACGGAGCCTTGTCTTCATAAACACGACCAATGTAACGGCCGTTGTTCTTCTTTAAACTGGTACGATAAGCCAGATGCTCATCACTACCTTTCTTGACCATCTTGTTCTTTGAACCAACCCGTATATAAACAAACGGGTCGTTTGTATCTGAGACATCTTCAGAGTTAGGCTCAAGGAACTCATCATCATCTAATTCTTTATCTTCATCAATCAAGGTATTAACAGCTGGTGGCTCAGTCACGCTGACAGTTGCAGGAACTTCTTGTGCTGAGACCACCGGTTCAGAGATAGATGGTTGAGAGACAACATGCTCTTGAACTCCCAGATTTTGTACTATAGGTGGTGTCTGGGTCATCGTTCAAATACTTCAAATAATCCTCTTGGCAACCAGAACCAGACCCAATCTCACCATGAGCTTTAAATTTCTGCATCAAGAATTTTATTTGCTCACTCATCTCGAGAAGCATAGCACTCTTGGTCTGACTAGCCTTACTCAAACATTGAATCTACTGATCTTTGGCCGATTCTCTACGTTGCAGTTGCAAATAATTGCCTTCTAGTGAAGTAATCAACTTCCCCTGAGATTCAGTTCTGGCTCTCAACGCATCATTTCTTGTTCTCAACTCAATAATGACCTTTTCTTGTTCATCAGACTTAACTTTTAAACCATCAATCTGAGCCTGTTGATCAATCAAGGCACTGTCAAGAATACTAACTTAAGAAAATGATACGGAGCCTTGATCAAGATTGAAATTCACATCTGGAGATGCAGTTGAAGCTGTAGCAGTTGAGAAGACAGGAGTTGTTGGTGTTGAACCAATAGGTTGATTAACATACTGAGCACGAGCACTTGCTGAAGGTGTTGTGCTAGCTGATGTAAACCTTGTAGCATTAATCAAATCTTGTAAAATGTTAGACTAAACATCAGCTGGAGCTGTAGAAATAGTTGTAGTAGTAGTCGTGGATGCTGCAGACACTGATACAGCAGGAGCATCTGAAGAAGATACCCTGGGACGAGGTTGGAAAATATATTGTTGACCTTTCTGCTTTTTACCTCTCCCACCAGCAGCAATTGACTTCTTCCTCCGTTTTGAAGGAGTGACAGAAGAAGTAGCAGTGATTGGCTGCTTGCCCTTACCAGGAGCATCATCATCGGGATCATAATCTTCATCAGGCTCAGATGGAGCCTTGTCTTCATAAACACGACCAATGTAACGTTCGTTGTTCTTCTTTAAACTGGTACAATAAGCAGATGCTCATCACTATCTTTCTTGACCTTCTTGTTCTTTGAACCAACCCGTATATAAACAAACGGGTCGTTTGTATCTGAGACATCTTCAGAGTTAGGCTCAAGGAAATCATCATCATCTGATTCTTTATCTTCATCAATCAAGGTATTAACAGCTAGTGTCTCAGTCACGCTGAGAATTTCAGGAACTTCTTGTACTGAGACCACAGGTTCAGAGACAGATGTTTGTGAGAAAACAGGCTCTTGAACTCCCAGATTTTGTACTACAGGTGGTGTCTGGGTCTTTCGTTTGGGTCTTTTAGTTCTTGACTGTTGTGGTTGCTGATTTTGTTCCACAATCCAACTATAATCCAATTCTTCAGAGTCACTGTCTTGTGTATGACGAGGTGCACCCTGAGCTGGTGCCACATAAGTGGGATTAGCCAAATGACCAATCGATCGCTTCAACTTTGGAATATCATCCGGTGCCTTTTTCTGATATGAAGCCAATGCACTCACACTTGTCTCATTGATATGCTTCAATTCAAATATCTGAGCTTTATCCTTCACCAAACTTGGATACAGATAATTTAAAATCATCTGAAGAAACCTCGGATACAAAGCTACTTTCTTTTTCCTTTGAGTTAAATTCTCTCTCATGTAAAAGAAATTTAGACCGGCAATGTTGTAAGGACGGTTCATTATCAAAGCATTCATCAGCGATATCATCTTTTGATTAAGTTCATCAAGCCCCGCAATCCTGTTCCCTAGACCATGTAAAAGAACATGGGCCAGAAACTTGTATGGCACGCTCAAAGATGACTTATATATCCACTCACGGCTTGGATCATCAGTGTACCAAATTCTTTTCAGCAACGCCACATTATCAGCATGAGAAATTTCCAAAGAGACTACTGGTGTATCATCATTCAACTACAAAACCCTTCTAACATCTGCTTCAGAGAATGTAATAGTTTGATTTTGCACAGTTGCAGTAATCCTAATGGACCATCAGAAATACTTCTCGCAGTAAACCAAAATTCCACAATAATATCCCGATACACGTCACACTTTTCTGTAATAGCATGATGTATCCTCGATCTGCGTAGAAAATCAAAAGTTCCTGATCCACCAAATTTCTCCAGCTTCGAACGAGCGACACCGAGATGTGCATAAATGTTATGTTTATCACCGAGATTTAAATCGTTCAACATTTCTGAAAACACATAAAATTAAAAAATTCGTTAAATTCAATGTGATTATAAAAAACGTTCACCAAAAATATCAGTTCGTTGTCATTCGTGTAAACAACCGATTTTTTCTATAAAAAAGAAATCAAAGTTGTGAACCTGGTCCGAACCTTGTCCGAACATGTTTTTGGTTGCCGAACCTCATCCGAACTTGACCTGGTCAAAGGTCAAATGTTAACCTTCGGTCAACGTCCGAACCTTGTTGGTCAATGACGAACTTCAGACGAACATCGTCCGAACTTCGGGTTCGACGGATGAGGTTGAGGTTCGGCACTAGACGAACACTGAGAGGTTAATCTTCTCAAAAATCTCAACTAGATCGAATTAGATCATAAAATTTGAACCCTATGTGCGGTTTTTTATTACGAGTTCATAGACACAAGTTTTATCATCTGCAATCGACTCTAAGTATGTCTAATTTCAGATCTATGACTGTAAAAACCCTCTACACCATTTTGAACACAAATCACCACATTAAACGACCAATCAAGACACCCAAACACACCAATGTAGTCGGAATTATGATTCCTACCTTAATCCAGTCACCAATCTCTCAAACAAGCAGTTAAACAAAAATTAGAAATTTTGGCAGAGGTTTGTTAGGAGTTTGTGGTAAAGAGAAATCGTGAACCTCTGAACCTCAAGTTTGGCCTTTTATAGCCAGAGAGTTCGGCGCGTCCGAACTTCCTCCGAACTCTAAGTTCGGCGGAATCAAACCTCCAAATTCTTTCCGAACTTCTCATTCGGTGACGCCGAACTCTATCCGAGCTCGGACTTCGACGTGTCCGAACTCTGTCCAAACTTGGATTCGGCCCTTTTTCCAAATTTTTCAATTTTTATCCCTTGATTTTGAAGAATCTCATATTGAACCCCAAAAGTTTCAAATTTTATCAATTTGCATCAAACTTCGTTCAATTCAATGACGAAATTACTGATTCCATTCCCATTTGGTTGTAACCGACATAATTTTGATTTTTCACTATCGGTTAATCGAAAATAAAGAAAAAATAAAATCTTTTTGATTTTATAACATTCTCAACACACCTAAAATCTTTTTGGTTTTTTACAAAATTATGCTAAAAGACACCTAAAATCATTTTAGAAATTTTCAGATATGCAAAAACAAATAACCAAACAAAAATGAAATAACAGAATCGAAAAGCATAATAACTTAAGCTTTTTGCGAGAAAGATCCAGACGCGAGATCATATCAGCCAATATGCATCAGACAGACTTCAATTTCAACTTTAATCAGCATTCAAGTCAAGTTGGCAGCAAATACAACTTTTCAGTTTATTTCAGTTCAGGCAGATCAGTTTTTATAGCTTTCTGATATGTTAAGTTGTGATTTAACATTCATTGAAAATATAATAGCCCACACAATCCGAAATACTGGTAATCTGGCTTATTCTATTTTTGTATTTTTCACAGAATTTGAATTTCAACAGAGATTTATCGTCCAAGGTGTTTCATGCAAAAATAAAGCAGAACCCTAAACAAATAACAATCAGGTCGGTTAGTAGCCACGCAAAGAAAGTCCGGTTGTTTAGGAAAATAAGAAATAGACAATAAAGCAAAAATTGTATAATCCAACAACAATCAAGTAGGTACTCACGTACACGCAGAGAAAGTCTGATGGATTATACGAAACACCAAAGAAAATAAAGCAGAACGTTAAACGAACACCAATCAGGTCGATCTTTCGATACGCAGAGAAAGGCCAATCATTTGACAAAATAAAGAAAGTCCAACCAGTTGAAATTCTTGCAAAATGAAAGCATGCATACACCAGAACCTCTCTTATTCTGTTTTTTGCTATTTTCATTTTTTATTATTGCCAAAATCACACAGCATCCATCATGATGTGCCTCACAATTATCAAGCAGAAATTTTTAGTTGATATCATACTAGCATATATCAGATTTGCCTTCACACATTCAACTAACCAAACAAGTACCTACAGCCTTTATTTCTAATTTATCCATGGTTGATAACATATGCTGATGTAATATCATTTCTCGCTTGGTCGGATCAATTTCTCAATTTTTGATTTTTCAGTTTTTTTTTGCTTTTTGCATTTTTCAGTTTTTTTATACTTTTTACATTTTTCAATTTTTTCAATTTCTGATGTTCTCCCCCGAAAATACAAAACTCTATTTTTGGAATTTATATAAGAAGAAAAGAAATCAAAAACAAAAATTGATCAACCGACAATTACTAGATAGGAAATTTTTGTATGCCGTTGATCTGCAAAAGATATCAAAAGTGGGTTTTGTCAAATGCCTTAGTAAAAAGGTCCGCTTTTTGAAAATCAGTATGGATCTTTTGCGGATCAATCAAGTATTTCTCATAGCAATCACGGATAAAGTGATAGCGAATATCAATGTATTTTGTTTTAGAGTGATGAACGGGGTTCTTAGTAATACAAATGGCAGCCAAATTATCTATATGTATAGGCGTAGTAAGAAACTGCAAACCGTAATCCCGCAACTGCTGTTAAATCCATAAAACCTGTGATCAGTAACTTGTAGCTGCAATGTATTCAGCTTCTGCAGTGGATGTAGCAACGGATATATGTTTTATACACTACAAAGACACCAACCTATCGCCTAGGAATTGACAACCGGCCGTGGTTGACTTGAAACTAATCTTTCAGCTGCCTTAATCTGAATCCGAGTAGGCAGATAATTCGAACTTATCATCATGAGGATACTAGATCCCAAGATCTGTGTTACCCTTCAGATAAGCTAGAATTCTTCGAACTACATTCAAGTGTGATAACTTTGGAGCCGCTTGGTACCTGGCACACAAACAAACTGCAAACATTATGTCAGGACGAATAGCTGTTAAGTACATCAATAAACCTATCATTGCCCTATACAAAGTGGCTTCAACATCTTCACCATCATCATCAGGACAAGGGCCATGTGACAGCTGAATTGGTGTTCCCGAAACACGAACGTCTTTAGTTTTGAATCGGATCAAGACATCCTTCACATACTTCGTTTGATGTATGAATATCCCTTTAGCAGATTGTTGAACTTGGATGCCCAAAAAGAAAGACATTTCTCCCATAGAACTCATCTCAAACTTGGCTTGCATTAACGTCTCGAAATCTTTTGAAAGATATTCGTTTGAGCTATCAAAAATAATATCGTCGACATAGATTTGTACCAACAACAGATCCTCCCCCGTTTTCCGACAGAACAAACTGTAGTCTACCAACCCACGCTTGAATCCATTTTCCAGTAGATAAGTTGACAAGGTCTTATACCAAGCTCGAGGAGCCTGATGAAGACCATAAAGTGCTTTGTCCAACTTATAAACCTTCTCCGGATAATCAGGATAGTAGAATCCCGGAGGTTTTTTAAGATAGACTTCTTCCTTCACTTTGCCATACAGAAATGCACTCTTAACATCCATCTAGAAGACTTTAAATCCACGATGTGCCGGATACGCCAAGAAAATTCTGATTGCTTCAATTTTTGCAACAGGCGAGTACACATCGTTAAAGTCAATTCCTTCCTCCTGAGAAAACCATTGAACAACCAAACGGGCCTTGTTAGGCACTATTACTCCTCGATCGTCCCGTTTGCATTTGTAGTTTACTTCCGACTGGTAAATCGACCATGTGCCACACTCCAAGCTTTTGAATTTATAACAACTCTTCTTGCATTGCCTCCACCCACGAACTATCTTCTAATGCTTGCTTAACATCTGTTGGCTCGATCTGGGACAGAAAGCATGAATGAAAGGCCTCATCTTGAATACCCGATTCCCTGCTTGTAAGTAAAGCATTGTTCTCGATTTGATGTCTCGTTCTCACTCCTTCATTTAAATCACCTAAAATATTATCTTGTGGATGATAGGTGTTTATCCGGAGCGTCTGATGAGTAGGAATAATAACGCTCTCTTCCAGATTCGAAACATTCTTAGCCACATCGATGTTATTAGAACTGCTTCCTGGTTGTGAGATAGCTTGAACAACTTCAATCTCGGGTTGACCAGAATTGTTTGTGGGTTGAACAACTTGCGTGACAGAGTTATCAACCGGATCTGAGGTAGCTTCATGAAACTCATGTTCATCATCACTTGAAAGAGCATGGACGTGGCAGATCGTACTCAACTCATAGCATTTGATAACAATTCGATAACAAACGAGAGTAAATAACAAGCTCAATCTTATTAAAACCAAGAACAGAGATTCAATACAGACTCAGAGCTAAACACTATCAGAAACACACACTTAGCAAAACTCTCTTCCATAATTCAAACCTATCAACCTATATATATACCTTAATTTTGTTCGAACCCTACTGGTCGTCCGGACCTGGAGTTCGGCCAGGGTTCGGTCAAGGTTCGGCCAGGGTTCGGCAGGCTTGAACTTCACTTCTCCAAAACTTCGTCTGATCCAGCATGTTGCCATCTTCGGGTACTAATAGTTTAACATCTTCATTACCCGAAAATAGTTTATAACAGTTAATAACAACTTTAAAACAATTATACATATTTATAACATTTCACATATGTGCATTAACACAAAACAAGCAAAGGTATCTCAAATACTTTTCAGGTAATAACATTGCATGTATACTAGCCCGAAAACATTAAAACATTTAAAAGTGGGCTCATAGAACTCACCTTATTCTCTTAAGCCAATTAATTTAATCAGAACCTGTGACACCTCATCTGAAAACCTAGGTCAAACCTCTTTACTTTGACTTTTTAATTAAGTATTAATGTGCATTAACTGATCTGATTATTGTTTAAACTATTAATTACTATGCCTAATTGTTAACTGATGACGTAAACCTAATCCCGCGTTTGTACTTGAAGCGTATATCCATAAATTTCATAAAGATTCCATGGATTAATTATGGAATTTCAATAAAAAGAAAATAAATATAAAATGTATTTTTATATTTTATCCGGAACCGGTGTCGTACACTTGTATAACTGACACGACAAACCGATAAGCGATCGTATCTTTAAAACTTTTCGGTTTTAAACGATCTGAACGATCGAGCTTAAAACTGTCACGAACTGACAGACTGAAAACGTTAACCGTAACCCGTGTACAAACTGAAAACTATATCCGATTTCTGAAAAAAACTGTTATAACCGACTCGAACTACTGTTTTTATGGAAAAAAAAGCATCACAAACCGAAAACGTTGTCAAGACTTAAGCCAAACCTCAACCTTTAACCAATTGGGCCCAACTTGGCCCAATAAGCCTAAAACAATTAAACCGAGCCCGAAACCTTAACCCGTTGCATAATCTTGACAAACCGATTGATCGTGGCGATTTGTAAACTCAACCTTTAATATTTACCTACTTGTGTTAAATCATTTGATAGAAGCCGGAGTAATCTACCCACACTACCCACTGACCGTTCTTTCAGCATCGACTTAATGCCCATTGATTGAGGAAGTTTCAATGTAGTTATTGGAATGGATTGGTTATCAAAGAACCATGCAGAAATTGTGTGTCATGAGAAAATGGTTGGAGTGCCGTTAGCATATGGCAACACTCTGGACGTACAAGGCGAAAAGAGTGGAGCCGAATTAGACATCCTGTCTTGTAGGAAAGCACAGAAAATTCCTCCGCCAGGTATGCCATACCATCCTAGCTCATGTCACTGAGAAGAAACTGAAAGAGAAGCACATCGAAGACGTTCCTGTTGTATGTGAATACCCAGGAGTCTTTCCAAGAAGACTTTCCAGGCTTACCTCCAACACAACAAGTGGAGTTTCGCAGCGACCTAACACCTAGAACCGCCCCGTTACCAGGTCCCCTTACCGACTGGCACCGTGTGAAATGCAAGACTTACCTAGCCAACTGCAAGAGTTACTAGATAAGGGATTTATTCATCAAAGCCACTCCCCGTGGGGTGCTCCCGTGTTATTCATGAAAAAGAAAGATGGAATGTTCAGGAAGTATATCGACTACCGAGAGTTGAAGAAAACTGACTGTGAAGAACCTTTACCCACTTCCAAGGATTGATGACTTATTTGATCCACTACAAGGATCATGCTCCTATTCAAAGATTGATCTAAGGTCGGGGTACCATCAACTCCGAGTTAGAGATGAAGACGTCTCGAAGACAGCGTTTAGGACACGCTATGGTCATTACGAGTTCCTCATGATGCTATTTGGTTTTACTAACGCACCGCCCGTATTCATGGGCTTAATGAATTGCGTGTGCAAACCATACTTGGATAAATTTGTTCTCGTGTTCATCCATGATATTCTTATCTACTCGTGTAATAAGAAAGAATACGAAGAACATTTGAGACTCATCTTGGAACTACTGAAGAAAGAAGAGAATTACGCGAAGTTTTCCAAATGTGACTTTTGGATTCGCGAAGTACACTTTTTGGGTCAAGTGATAAACGACCAAGACATTCACGTTGATCCGGCTAAGATTGAAGCAATTAAAGATTGGAGTACTTCTACGACCCCAACCGAGATTCGACAATTCTTAGGTCTCGCTGGCTATTACCGCTGATTCATTAAGAATTTCTCCAAGATAGCCTAGCCACTCACCAACCTGACCCAGAAAGATAAGAAGTACATCTGGGATGATAAAATTGAAACCGCTTTCCAGTTGTTGAAGCAAAAAAACTTCGCAACGCCCCAAATCCTGTCCTTACCTGACGGAATCGACAATTTCGTTGTATATTGTGATGCTTCGCATCAAGACTTAGGTTGCGTACTGATGCAGCGTGAGAAAGTCATCGCTTACACCTCTTGACAACTGAATATTCATGAGAAGAATTACACGACTCACGACTTAGAACTTTGAGTCGTTGTCATTGCCCTCAAAATCTGGAAGCACTACTACTATGGGACACGGTGTGTCATATTCACCGATCAAGAGCCTCTAGCACATCTTTAACCAGAAAGAGCTGAACATGAGATATCAATGATGGTTTGAACTGCTTAACGATTACGAATGTGAGATTCATTATCACTCGGGCAAGGCTAACGTTGTAGCCGATGCTTTAAGCAGGAAAGAACATGCCAAACCGCGTCATGTTCGAGCCTTAAGTATGAACATACGCTCAAATCGAAGCTCTCAAGCCAGAGAATCTGGAAAACAAATGCCTGTCTGGTATGGAGAAACAACTGCATGAAAAGCCTGATGGAACCATGAAATTTGTGGATACACTATGGGTACCTAGCTTTGGAGGCATGAGAAAGCTAGTGTTTGATGAAGCCCACAAACCAAGATATTCCATCCACCCAGGATCGGACAAAATATATCACGGTCTGCGAGTTTAATTCTGGTGGCCTAACATGAAAGCCGAGGTAGCTACCTACGTTGGTAAATGCCTGACATGTTCAAAGATCAAAACCTTATAACATGTATTGTCTTGGAAAGATAATAATTAGGTCTAGTAAACTAGGAATGAAAGCTCCTTGTTTGCATTGGAACTTTCGAGATCCAAGGAAGAATTTGATCGAAAGCTAATCGACCCGAACCACTCCGTAAGACCAATGGAGTCCCCGACACATTTCATTTTTCGACAAACTGAAAACTCAAGTATGAGCAAAGCTTAGGCTTATTATGTAAGGCAAATCACAATTGTGGGTGCACACATAATTGTAATTTGAACTGCATGAAAATCCTGGTAGAGCTCATTCATGAGAAATCCTGACTTGTCTGGAAACCTTCATACTCAAAACTTCGTTCATCCTTGTGTCAATCCTCATTCTTTTATCAGACTATTGAGATTTATCTGCCGACAATCGTCGCAAACCCTTATCCTTTAAAAAGGGTGACCGCGTCATGTTAAAAATGTCACCTTGGAAAGGTGTCATCAGTTTCGGCAAACGAGGAAAGCTTAACCCTCGTTACATTGGTCCATTTGAAATCACTGAGACAATCGGACCAATAGCTTACCTCCTACGGCTTTCCATATAGGTAAGCAGTGTGCATGATGTCTTTCACGTTAGTAATCATAAGAAATGCTTATCTGACGAAACGCTTATCGAAAGCCAAGTTGACAAAATGCCTCAGTTTATTGAGGAACGTGTCGAGATACTTGACCGAGACCTAAAGAGAACAAAGCATAGCCACATTCCCACTGTCAAAGTGCATTGGAACTCATAGCAAGGTTTAGAGTACACTTGGGAGCGCGATGACCAAATGCGTCTAAAATACCCTCTTTTCTTTTCGGAAACGTCACAAACAACCAGTGATCAAGAACTGAATTTCGGGATGAAATTCTTCGAAGTGGGGGAGAATGTGACACCTCGTTCGAAAACCTAGGTCAAACCTCTTTACTTTTACTTTTTAATTAAGTATTAATGTGCATTAACTGATCTGATTACTGTTTAATTTGTTAATTACTATGCCTAACTGTTAACTGATGACGTAAATCTAATCCCGTGTTTGTACTTGAAGCGTATATCCATAAATTTCATAAAGATTCCATGGATTAATTATGGAATTTCAATAACAAGAAAATAAATATAAGATGTATTTTTATATTTTATCCGGAACCGGTGTCGTACACTTGTATAACTAACACGAAAAACCGATAAGCGGTCGTGTCTTTAAAACTTTTCGGTTTTAAACGATCTGGACGGTCGAGCTTAAAAATGTCACGAACTGACAGACTGAAAACGTTAACCGTAACCCGTGTACAAAACTGAAAACTATATCCGATTTCTGAAAAACTGTTATAACTGACTCGAACTACTGTTTTTACGAAATAAAAGCATCACAAACCGAAAACGTTGTCAAGACTTAAGCCAAACCTCAACCTTTAACCAAATGGGCCCAACTTGGCCCAATAGGCCCAATAAGCCTAAAACAATTAAATCGAGCCCGAAACCTTAACCCGTTGCATAATATTGACAACCGATTGATTGTGGCGATCTGTAAACTCAACTGATACACAACGGACCCGGGCCTCGAACCGGCACCCCGATTGGAGCTGTACGGCCCATAACCGACAAACGGCCCAATTTGATTTTCTTTTAAACATTTAGGCCCAATATAAAATCCAAGCCCAATGGATTAAGTTTTAATAATATTGGCCCACCAAATTTGGCTTAAAATTTATAAATGGATTACCAACTTTTATATATTTTATTTTTACAAAAATTGTCATGAACTTGTGTAATTTTTATCCAATGATTAATATAAAAGTGGTGGATTATTTCACCTTAAATAATTATAAGTTTTATAAAACTTTACACTCCACAAACCTATTATATATAAAATATGACAAACTTTTATAAAATAAAACCACCTACATGTTAAAAGTTTATAAAAACTTGAGTATGCGATTTTGTGGGAAACTTGTGATGATTATCTTGACCACATCCCACTCCTCTTTACCACACCATTCACCAACCTTACTTACCTCCACCACATCAACCACCTACCTCCCTTCTTTCTTTTTTTTCTTTGCCGTGAACCAACACCACCAAACAAACATTTCAATTTTCTTTTCATCATAAAGAAGCAATCCCACCCACCTTGGCTCCTTCCTCTTTTTCGGTGAAACAACCAACCAGCGCCGCATATTGCAGCCACCACCACCATAAACCCCCGCCACCTTTCTCCTTCTCCTCCCTCAAGAAATTGTCGGCAGCCCCCTCTCCTCTTCTCTTTCTTCTCCAGCGAAGACCACAGCCGCCGCTCCTGCCCTCCTTGTTCCTCCCGTTTTCTTTTTTCGGGTGACCACCCAAGAGCACCGCCCCCACTCCTCTCCTCTTTTCTTTTTCCTCGGCACCACACAACCACTCGCCACCACCCTACTTCCTCATTCTTTTCTTTTTCCGGCAGCCCAACACCACCGACGGCTAGTGCTGCAGCTGCGCCACTGCTTCGCTGTTGTGAACCATCACCCCCGTCCGCCACCTTTATCCTCACCATGGAATTTATTATATAAAATGTATACATTTTATAAAAATATAATTTCTAGAAAACACAAAACTTAAATGCTTGTTTTGGATTTTATAAAAATAAACTGGATTAATATATATATATATATATATATATATATTTTATATCAAAAATGGTAAAAATTCACATTTATGACTTTGGACTTAAAAGTAAAAGTCTTGGATTTTATACAAAAGTGAAAACTGTTTTATGTTTGTGAGATATTCTATAAAAAGTCTTTTATAAAAATCCTAACTTTATTTGATAAATAAAGTTATTTAAAAATGATTATATAAAAATAAAATCAAAAGACTTATAGAAATTATGAAAAACATATTTTAAACATTTTTGATTATTTTAAAAGAATCAAAATAATCAAAACGTTTTAACCGAATCAAATGATTTTTAAACGTTTGAAATTGAAACGAAATCTTTAAAACTATTTAAAACGTCTTACGACGTAACGAATCGTAAATAATTATTTTCAACAAATAATTATCCTTATGAGTTATAGGAACCCTAATTTGAGTTAAAATCATTTTGGTTTGTAAATATAATTATTTTAAAAATTATTATATTTTTATTAACTTAAAAACCTAATTTTCATAACATAAGTTTACATATTAAAATAACCTTTAATATTTACCTACTTGTGTTAAATCATTTAATCTCTAACTTGTAATAATTTAATAAAATTATTTCGACAAGTTAGAATAACTATTTTGATAATAATTGTGAACCCTAGTTATATATATTATAACTTAAACGCGATCGATTATCCAATCGATCGAGCGAATCTAAAAATAATAATAAATATTATTATTAAAACAATATTCAAGACTTGATTGAACTGGCCTTCATGATACGTTATCGCATGTTCATTACTTGTATTCAATTTACATAAATGCCTTTATACGTGAACATTCGCATTTACTGATTTCGTAAACTGATTAACTAACGGGTTTTCAAACGCTACAAACGGGATTATACGTCAAGACTTGACCGGTATCATTTGGGTAACGTTCGTTACTCAAATTATTATGTGGACCCTTATGCATATTGTCTTATGTTTTATTAGTTTTATTTGGACTTTACTTGCTAGTTGCCACTCGGTAATCCATCATCATCACTGAATCATGTGAGTTTCACGGCCCCTTTTCTTTACAACTGTTTTACACTTATGGGGGAGAAATCTTGAACTGATAAAATGCTTTTTACTTAATGTTATGGTTTACCTGTTAGCCGTTTGACTACATGTTCCATTCCGTATCCCAAACAACTGGTACTTTATCGTTATAAACGTTTGTACAACTGAAATCCCACTATTAATTGAATTCGATTAGTTCTGCTCGAAACGATAACTAGTGAATAGATCTATTTGGGTTGACAAACCTGCCTCGATTGGTAGCTCCAATTCTGACTTCCGGACTTTGTCTTGGGGTACACGTCAATTACTCTACTCTGTTCGGTATTCTTGGGATAGAATGCCATGAGCGGGTAATCCGTTAGTATTCGAATTTGAGGTTCATGGGAGATCTTATAACCACGACAGTAAACCAACGTAACATTTAAGTATACCGTAAACTGTTTTACCAACATACTGTAAACTGTTTTTTACAAACTTACCATAGAGTCATAAACCTGTGAACCTCACCAACTTTATGTTGACCTTTTAAACTCATGATTTCTCAGGTATCTAAGCTTATTATGGAAGACGTGCAAATGGGGCTTCACTGTAACTTTCGACCCTGCTTTACCGGAGTCGTAGTCCCGACCTATCTTAAATAAACTGATTTATGATTTCAATATCAAACTAAGACTTTTATTCAAATGTAAGACAATATCATTTCACCACAACTTTCCGCTGCAACATGAATGGTATTATGATTTAAATGACGTTTGAAGTTAGTAGAAGTTGTTCTGTATATCGGCGACTATGATTCCATCTCGCTCACACCCAATCCATTGACCGGGGTGTGACAGAACCTCCTTTACGTCTTCCAATTTAACCTAATTGCGTATTGTATGATGTTAACACAAGGTTTTATATGGTAAACCCTTCTTATGTTTATTTTAACAACTTATTTACTTAAAAATATATATTATTAACTTTATTTACTTCTAATGGTCAAAATGACCAAAATTCCCCTGAAGGCATTTATCTTCTTTTATTGATAATTATGAAGATGCGCATTCCTATAAGTACAGGTGCCTACCCTTTCGGTCTGCACGAACTTCTAATATCCAATTAACTCGGTATTTTTAATACTTAATTATTTATCCAATTTAATTCCATATATACTTATATTATATGAAAACATGTTATCATGCCAAAATTCAAGCCCCCGTACCCTTTGGATTATTTTATATTAAATAATCATATTTAGAAACCCTAATTTCATGAATTTCTCGTTTTAAGATCTAAACTCATTTTTAATTCACACCAACTTAGGGTATCATCCATTATAACATTTTGCAATATCCTTTAAAATATCAAAGCTTAACTCAACATCGTTTAGTCAATTTGGGAAAAGTAATGTTATGAAAACCCTAATTTTAACCCGTTAACAAAACCTTAATCAAACCTTTTCCAATCGTTAAATAAACTTAAGGCATTCTTAAAATACATCATTTTAGGATTACCTACAAAAATTTAGACCTTAATTCCCACCTGATCACCCGATTTGAGCAGAAAAACATCAAGAACCCTAATTTTACATCATTTCCAGAAAGCATACTTAGAGATCGAATTACAAAAAACTAAAAGAGGTTATTTTAGATCATACCAAATAATGGGAGACTGCAGAATTCAGCTCTTAATTCCTTCCAGTTTAAGAGAATTGCTCCGACGAAGTTTCTGCTGGGTTTAGAGGGTTTTTGTGTGATATTTAAGTGAATTGGCGAGTTAATCCGTCGATTTGAGGCTTGAATTTATAGGTGCAGATGCGAAGTATGGTTCCTACACGTCTTAAGGTGACTAAGGCTCAAAATCGACATGTTTGGATGGTTAATTTAGTCAAATTGTGGCCTGCAAGTCGAAGAAACGAGTTCTGGGTTGAATTCTAGCCGCAAACGGGTCGCGTACCGCGAGCCCTCCCTCCCGTACCGCTTAGGAAGTTTCACAGAATAATAGTTTTGGTCCCTGGACTTCTATTTTACGTTTTAAGCCCCTTTACTTCTACGAACTATTATTTTATGCTATAAAACAATTAAGGGTACATTTATAAAAGTTTCTAAGGCTCGGGACACGCTCGATGATATACGTATACATACGTTTCATATCTTTCAATTATTGACACTTTTAGTCCCTTAACTTTTGTTTTAGGCTTATTAGCCTTGTATCCTTTGATGTGGCTATCATTTTATGTTCCATGACCTTATTAAACATAATTCTAACATTCTTGAGGGTTCGGGTTATGTATATTAATATATATATATAGGTTTCGGATCAAATGCGACACCAAGTTTTCCCTAAGTCCGGTGCGGCACATTTTGGGCCTTTAGATCAAGTGGATGGATGGATAAGATTGAAGGAGATGAGAGAGAAGGAGTGGAGGGAATCTAAAAACTGGAAGGGTAAATCTGGAAAAACATATTTATTCAAGTTCCCCCCAATTTTTAAACGACAATAACTTTTTCATACGACATTATTTTCGAAAACGAATTTCACCATAATTCTAGTCGTGATTTTATCTTTAATTTGAGACTAGGTTTGCTCGATTTGGAGAAAAAAAAAATTTCACGTTTTTTACGACGTTTTCCAGAACGTTTTTTTTTTTTTTTTTTTTGGATTCTCCTAGTAGCGATTTATGACCCTGCAAACTTTCAGACCTTAATTCGAAGTGTAGGCATTTTTTTTTTAATTTTTTAGTTCAGTTTTGTACACTGTGCTGGTCTATGCTGGTCAGTGCTGGGTCAGTGCTGTGCTGGTCATGCTGGTCTGTGCTGGCTGTGCTGGTGGAATTGTGCTCTTGTGCTGGTCTGTGCTGGCTGTGGTGGTGGATTTGTGATGTTGTGCTGGTCAATGCTGGTCTATGCTCGTGTACACTGTCAATGTTTTTAAAAAAAATTAAAAAAAAGATATCTACGCTTCGAATTAAAATCTGAAAATTTTTAGGGGCCTAAATCGCACCTAGTACTACTCAAAAAAAAAAAAAAAAAAAAAAAAAAAACTGGAAAAAAACCCGGAAAAAACGTCAAAATTTTTTTTTTCTTCAAATCGAACAAACCTAGTCTCAAATTAAAGATAAAATCACGACTAGAATTATGGTGAAATTCGTTTTTGAAAATAATGTCGTATGAAAAAGTTATGGCCGTTTAAAATTTTGGGGGGAAATGAGTAACTAACAAATATACTTATGGGGGAAGAAATCTGGAATTTTCCTTTATTACCCCCTGCCGCACCGGACTTAGGCATGGAAAACCCCTCTAATTAATAAAAAAAAAAAAAAGGTATCACACCTTAGTCAAGAGTCTATGGAAAAGGGTTCCACCTGTCTCACTATGTCTACAATGACTACTATATATATATATATATATATATATATATATATATATATATATATATTTACATAGTTTACAGTTTCTACCCCTCTAACTTTGCAATATTCATCATTTTATGTCACGAATCATGTTAGGACATATTCTTACTATATTTTAAGCCTTAAAATATTTACGAGAATTATAAACACGTATAATATCCGTATGGCTTATAACTTTGCTTAAATTATGCTTTTGGCCCTTTTACTTTTTATTAACTATTATCGTGCAATTCTATACATGTTTTCCTATCAATGGTTTATGCTATTCACATAAGCATGTATTCATGATATAAACATGTATACGAGACGTAATCATTCATGTTTCATCATTTCTAAACCCGTTTATCATATACACATGTGTATTATTCATTCATTACCATTTCTAACACGTATTTACAATAAAGCACATAGGTAAACATATTAAGATACGTAATTACCTAAACGGAAATATCGGGATATTACAACTCTCTCCCCCTTAAAAGGGTTTCGTCCTCGAAACTTGCTCAACTCGAGAATAACTCGGGATGAGACTCTTTCGTTTCATCTTCTCTTTCCCATGTTGACTCGACACCTTTCATTTGCATCCACTGCATCCTAACTATAAGAACTACCTTGTTTCTGAGCTTTCTTTCGCTACGATCTAGGATTGCAACTGGTCGTTCGATATAGGATAGTTTTTCGTCTACCTCTATCTCTTCTAACGGCACAATTTCTGATTCGTCTGCCACACACTTTCTCAAGTGTGATACGTGGAATGTAGGGTGGATCTCAGACAACTCCTCAGTAGATCCAAACGATAAGCGACTTCTCCAACACGTTTGGAGATTTTGAAAGGCCCAACATACCTCGGTCCTAGCTTACCCCTCTTGTGAAAACGGATAATGTTCTTCCAGGGAGAAACTTTCAACAGAACATAGTCTCCAACATTGAATTCGATTGGCCTTCGTCTTTTATCAGCCTAGGACTTCTGTCGATCCTGTGCAGCCTTCAGTCGTGCTTTGATTATGTCGAGATCGTGAGCCATATTCTCGACTGATTCTTTGCTTCCTATTTCTCGTTGGCCGACTTCACCCTAACATATAGGAGTTTTGCATTTCCTACCGTAAAGCATCTCGTAAGGCGGTATACCAATACTTGAATGATAACTGTTGTTGTATGAGAACTCTGCTAATGGTAAGTGATCATCTCAGCTTCCTCCGAAATCGATTATACAAGCATGTAGCATATCCTCCAGGGTTTGAATCGTTCTTTCGCTATGGCCATCTGTCTGAGGATGATACGTCCTGCTAATGTGTAATCTCGCACCCATATTCTCGTGGAATTTCTTCCAAAAACGTGAAGTAAATAGAGTGTCCCTATCTGAGACGATAGTTACTGGCACTCCATAACGTTTGATGATTTCTTTATGAAGATTTTGGCTAGCATTTCTGAAGTGTGCTTCTCGTGAATGGGTAAGAAGTGAGCACTCTTTGTTAATCTATTCACTATCACCCAAATGGTGTCATAACCTTTAGCTGTTTGGGTAGCTTGGTTATGAAATCCATGGTGATATGTTCCCATTTCCACTCTCGAAGTTCCAAAGGTTGTAACTTCCCGTACGGCTTCTGATGTTCGGCTTTAACCTTATCGCAGGTTAAACATTTGCTCACGTATTGCATGACGTTGAACTTCATTCCCGGCCACCAGTAGTCTTTCTTCAAGTATTGGTATATCTTTGTCTAACACAATTACTCAAATTTTGGAGATAGCAAAATCATACTACAATTTATTTCATTTATATCAAATATGGACGAACCCTAAAACATCAAGCAACCGTCACTAAGGTTCGACCAAAAACAACTCGCATGATGATCAAAACTCATTAAAAACATGAAAGTTCTTTAATCGGATATCATGAGAGCCTCGAAACGCTTGTTTCTTGGCTCTGATACCAATTGTAGGATCGAAATCAACGACCAAACACGATATCGATCTCGTATACACGTGCGAAATCCGTGTAGACGAGTGATTCAAGAACAGAGATGGAGAAAACGAATTAAACACAATATAAAACAAAATACCGATTACTTAGATGCACACGAATCAACGATTCGTCTGGTACACCCACGGTTGAGAGCAAATCGAAAACTCTAAAACCTCTTGTCTCACTCCAATGGCCAACCCTAAACTAGGAGGCTTATGTGTGTTTATATAGACACACACATAAGCTTACATGGGCTTATTTCAGTCTAAGCCCAAACCCAACATTATTACTAACTATTACAAGTCCAACCCTTGCAAACCCATTTAATATTGCAAGCCTCATAATTCTAGCCTCTACAATCTTCCCCTAGGCTTGTGATATTAAATGTCTTCAACTTTTAGTCTTCAGCTTTGCTATCTTCTTTTGGCTTGAACTTCATTGGGCAACAACGAGAGACTTTTGGGAGCTTTCTCTAAATCAGCATTAGCTCGGACTTCAAATAACGAACAAGTAATGAGAGGAGGATTCTCATGCACTTTCCTTTTTTAATGAAACTTTCGTCCTTGCTAAATCAACGGTAACTGTCTTGACATTGCTTTGTCTTCAGAGGCTAAAATTTTAAAAGCCTCTATCTTGGCAATCTTGACTGTAGTTCTTGAACTGACTGCACTTAGCTTCCCCTTAAATTATGAATAGTTTCATCTTGATATTTGGAAGCTTCACTTGAACCAACAGACTTCCCCTAAGCCTTAGCTTCTTCAGTAGGGTAAGTTGTTTTCCGGATGGTTCTTCAACACAAGTAGCAGCAGCAGCAATACTTTTATCAACAATGTCCTTGAATTTTCTTTTCCATGACATTTCTTTTGCATTTAAGCTGCAATGCACAATATGGAACAAACACTAACCGGACAATGATGACTGGTTACTGGGTCAGCGGGTGAATAACATTATTTAACCAAAACCCTAACATAGGTTACGGGTTTCCTATGAATACTTCCCTTAAACCCGAGGACACTTCACACTTCCCCTGAGATAATACATATCTCCCCCTGAGATAGTGCCTATTATCTCAACTTCTTATCTCACCTTCTCCCCCTAAAAAACGTGTCACTTTTGGGAGGGGGCATAAATTCTTGCACAAAACCCACAAAACCTTATTAAAAACCTTTAAGTTAACCTGGCCATGGTTGAAAAACAAACATTAAAAACTTAAGAATACTCAAAAGAAAAATAAAATTAAAAACAAACATACGTAATTACTAAGAGAAGGTTTTATTTGGGATCAAACCCTCTTTGTCTGAACTGAGGAACCCTTTTAATCATCTGTTACTTGAACACGTCCAAGTGATTGACAGTATATTGATCCTCTTTAAACCCATGTTCTTTTTTTTCAGGTTATTTGTCACATAATTATCTTTAAGGTACATTACTTATGAACATAAGACAGTCACACACAAATGCTAGGTAATTAAAACGTGCAGTCTATCAAGCTTGATCATTCCCTACCACATATTTTCACATACCCGTATCTAGAGTTTTGAATCTTTTCTCCAGACTTGGTTGAGAAGAGAAAGAACAGATCATAAGAGATAGGGATAATATACAAAGACTTGTACAATTTCAACTCAAAGGCATTTTTCAGTCTAGTGGTAACCTTTCATTAAACACATAAGCTTAGTTGCAAAGTCAGGGCTAAAAGGTTTTGGACGCTAGAGGGTCTCTTTTATTGTGCACATTGGCATCTTTTGTGGTGTAAATTATATACAGTGATCTGCAAGCACGTTAATGCAGACTAACCAGGTATTTGCTCACGCAAAACAGAGGAAAGTCTGATTAACACGTCAGCCATTCTACACCGGGTCATTGCTCACGCAAAGCAGAGGCAAGACTTGACTAACGGCTTTGACATCCCTAGGTCTTTGCTCACACAAAACAGAGGGGACGACGACTTTTTGAGATTTTCGATTCAACACTCTGGAGTCCGGCGTGTGTATCGGGAACAATCTCACAGTCAAATAGAACTAGCAACGTAACCTAAGTGTGTGTTTCTCGTCAAATGACATACTTTATATTTAAGTATTGTGACTCATACCTTTGTTTTTGGAACTGAGCCTACCGAGCATATCAAACTAGATCATGTCTTTCACTTTTGCCTTACGTGTGTCAGTCATCTTCAGAACGGATATATTTCATTTCCCCCCTTCTCAAACACACAAACAAAAGATTGAAAATTAAAAAGCACAATTCCATAATTTCTATTTTTCCTCTTGCTTTTTGATTTTTAATCACAGTTTTTCATATTTTTTGTTATTATTATTATTATTATTATTATTATTATTATTATTTTGTTAAATTTTTTTTATATTTTTTTAATAATAATGAAACGACACACTGACACACAACGACACAAATGAAATTTAAACAAAATTGACCAAGTTAACCATCAAAGTTATCCTTTGAAATCATAGCAAGTTGGGTTTTGCTTCATGCTTTACCATACTTCACATCAAACAATCAAGAAACAAACAATTTAGACAGTGTTATTTTTTCTGCTGATCTTTTCAGTTTTACCTCTCACAAGGAAACATACCCTCCATTGAAGTCTTCATGTCATGTAGTGGAGAGATGCCTCATATCATGTGCCTGGAACAATCACTATCACAAACAAAACGTTAATGAAAGTCCTCCTTAACTGTTCCTGCATAATGTGAGAGATCAATTAGCCATTGGTACCCAGGCCATTGTGGTTCTGGGTAGACCTGAAGAGTCAATAAACGAAACTTCTTTTAAGAACATTCCCTTTGAGAAATCAAGAATTTGAGTTGCAGTTGCCTTTGATTTTGGCTTCCAAATTCCAGGTGATTTGAGAGTTGTTTTAGTCACCTTTGAAGTAGTGACTTTAGGTATTTCAACATTTTTCATTCCTGGTTTCCTTTTCAAAACAATCTTAGTTACCTTTAGAGGGGTAACTTTAGTTTTGTCAACTTTGTGTTGTTTTGAAATTAGTTTCTTCACATTTTTATGAAAATTTCCATAATTTGAAAAAAAACATATTTTTGATTTGAAAAGTTTCTCTGCTCTTTAGCAGCTCCCCAATTTCCATCAGAAGGTTTAACCTTAGGATAAACAGTTGAAAATGCGTGAGCATCGGATCGTCAACTCGATCTAGCTATCCGGACATCGAAACGTAATTAACCGATTGTTTTATTGATCAAAACGAACAATTACAACCAGTGTAAACACAGAGAATTGACACAGAGAAACACACTCAGAAACACACACTTAAGATTCGCTCACACGCTCAGCACTACCGAATACAAAGCTCAAACAACTATATATACCCGATCGGCCGAACTCCCACCGAACCCTAGGTTCGGCCGGTCCGAACTTCAGGTTCGGACCAGGTTCGGCCAACCCTATATTGGCTTGAACTTGGTCTTCGTTCGATACTTCACACGACGCACATTTCAGGTATCAACAAACTCCCCCTCGTCGTGTGCAGTATCACTTCTCTAATTTCTTCAACATCATCAAAACTGTATCTTCAATCAAGCTCCCCCTCAAGTAAAGAATCCGTTTATCCAATGAAATGAATCTTCGAACAAACTCCTCCTCAACTCAATTGTAGCTTGATCTTGAATACTTGATGATATCTAGTATATCTCTGGTCTTTATCAACAGCTTCAGAAGACTTGAAGTTGTGATGTCTTTCACATAGCAACCTGCTCAAACATTTAAATAATCTTGGCGCAAAACGTCTCTTTGAGACTCCAAGATATGATTTTGAAAATTGATTTTATATCACGTGTTGATCAGATCAAAAATAAAGCAGAAACAAAATCTTTTTGGCTTTTTGAAAATTTATATTAAAACACACCTAAAATCTTTTTATACTTTTCTTGATATGAAATGAAATTGCAACACAGAATCAGATGCTATTTTTGGTATGAGAAAGATCACTATATGGGATCATATTGATCATAACGCACTAAACTACACTTTAATTTCAACTAATTGAAGCACACAAGTCATGTCGATTGCTGGTATAATTTGTCCATCTTAAGCTCAGACAGAATCATACTCGTAACATCTGGATATGTTAAGATATTGATTAGATTTGCTTTGACCAGTGTACCCCACACTATCAGACATATTCAGACATTTTCTGTTTTTCTTTCTTTTTCTTTTGTGTGATTGCACTTGTGAAATTTCACAACGCATAATATTTTTCATGATATAGTCAACTGTGTTCCATGCAAAAAGAAATAAGAACGTTAAATCGTCTACCTTAAGGTCGATCTTTCGATACGCAGATAAGGCCTCGGATTTAACAAAATAAGAAAAATAAAACAAGTTGAAATTGTATAACCCAACAACAATCAGGTCGGTACTTCCGTACACGCAGAGAAAGTCCGATGAGTTATACGAAACACCAAAGAAAATAAAGCAGAACGTCAAACGAACAACAATCAGGTCGGTCTTTCGACACGCAGAGAAAGTCCGATCGTTTGACAAAATAAAAAAAATCAAACAAGTTTAAATCTTTGCAAAATGAAAACATGTGTACACAGTGACTTCTCATTACTATTGTCACACTTATTTTTCTTTTTGTGTCATGAAATACGCATCAAGATGTTGTCCACTTGGTCAAGCATTAGTATTTAGTGTATATCACATCTGAATACTTTTAGATTTTTCGAGCCTACCAAGCACATCAAACAATGATCTTATGACCCTTTCATCTACTTTATCCATGAGTCAGATACGTATGCCAATGTACCATCATTTCCCAATGATCAATTTCTCACAATTTTATATTTTGCATGTATTCACCTTCCTTCATTATATATTTTGCATGTATTCACCTTCTCCCCATACCATGCATTTTCTCAATTACTCCCCCTTACTTACAATATTCCCCCTTAAAATGAAAAACTCTATTTTTGGATTTTTCATTTTACACAAAAACAAAACTCTATTTTTGGCTTTTAGAGAAAAAACGTAAGCAAAGAAAATTGATCAATCAACACGGATATGTGTCAGATTTTAGAATTCAGAAAATTTGCATATGAGAAAAATTTGTCATTAAATTTAAATTAAGCAGAATACCCCTCCATCAACAAATTTTCAATCGTCGATAGGTCTTCTAAAGTACCTGCACACTGGACAACCTGATTAGTTCACAAATGACCCGAAACGAATCGCTTTTGGTCGACCAGTGTCCTGATTTTGCTTAGAAACCACCTTAGGTTTCCATTCCTGTTGTTTTGGTAATTCAGTTTTCGATGAAACAGTCACAAGTGACTGTGATGATGAACCTACATTTTGATCCTTTGAAAACTTTGGAACAAAACGTTTTTGTTTTTGAAAGAATGTAGATTCAAATTCATCAAAAACTCTGCCTTTTTCATCAAAGAACTTTTTGTTGGCAGAGTTACCAAAAACTGGTTTCTTGTGAAACCTTGAATTTGATTCAGCAAGAAGTGGACAATCTTTTGCCATGTGCCCTCTTTGACGGCAAACATAACATAAACGTGTCGATTTGTCCCACTTTTGATGTTCCTGCACAGAATTACACACATGAATATCTCTAACATGATCAGAATGAGAATCATATACCTGATGATGATGATCATGCACCCATTTAGAAGTTGGGCTACGAGATTGAGAGCTTTCAGAAGAAATATCAGCTTTCACAAATACTTCAGAAATTTTACGAGCATCCACGCAGTGAAGAGGAAATTCCTTGTCAGAAAATAGCTGCTCAGAACCTTTGAGCTTGTAAAATCTCTCAGGTTGTACCTTATCAGCTTTGAAAACATCTTTCTTCACTTGCTTCTTCTTAATCTTCTTCAAATTTTGTGCTTCAGATGCTGGAACCTCTTCAGCTACAACTTTCTTCTCTTAAAAACCTAAACCCACTTGTTGACCAGAAATCTTCTCCTCATAATTTACACTCTGGTGTCTAGGGGTGTCAAAAATACCCGAACCCGATTAACCCGACCCGACCCAAACCCAAATAAGGTAATTAGGGTCGGGTCTAATAGGGTCTAAAATGCTTAATCGGGTTATTCGGGTTAACCCGACAAACCCGAATTGTAGTTAGGGTCGGGTTTCGGATTAAATTTTTTAAAAAGTTTGGGTTTCGGGTTAACCCGAATAACCCAAATAGTACTGGTTTAGATTGAAATTATATACAAATAGATATTTCACCAGCATGCTATAACGTTTAATTAAACAACAAAAAAAATAACGTGTATGAAACCAACAAATAATAAAACAAATATATAGTGAAAAATGATGTTGATTAGTCCACAAACTTAAGCAACTTATATGATCACCAGTACACAGAATAGGTTTTCCAAAACATCTAAGATTGCTTCCTCCTCTAAAATATCTAGAACATATAAACATTAGGAATATAGAAAATATACATGTTAAGATAAAATAAACAAAGCTAAAAAAATCTTGCATGTGGCCATGTATCTTCTTCACGTATACAAAGTGAAAATATCAACATAGACAATATTCGATATTCATAAGAAATGGTCATTAGACAATGAAACGACTTTGAAATTAGAAGTTTTATATGAAAAGGAAAATAATGACAAATTTTACTTAACATGGAAATCATTGTTCGTCACTTATGCACCAATCAACTTCCATTACAAAGGCAAAATAAAACCCGACTAACCCGACCCTACTAACCCGAAACCCGACTAACCCGAACCTTAATAGGGTCGGTTTGCGGGTGAGATTTTTTTTCTTAAAAACCCGACTAACCCGACTCTAATAACCCGAAACCCGATCGGGTTGACCCGATTAACAGCCCTACTGGTGTCCATTCTTTGCCAACCTTGTGAATTCAGCTTTGACATCAGTGATTTTCTTTTATTCATAGAAAATTGTCTCATCAAACTCCGGTTGAGACTGAATCTTGTCACTTGATGTAGCCGATTTCTCATTATCAGCAGACGACAAACCAGATACAAACTTTGGTGCTGGAGGAATCTCAGATTTCAAGACCTTTTTCTTGTTTTTCTTGGTTTTCTTTTTCTTTACAACCTTGACTTCTTCTGAAGTAGAAGATGATATCTTTGAATAATCAAAATCATCAACCTGTTCCTTCACTTGTTTGACAGCTTTCTTGATATGAGCAGGGGGTGATGGAGTTTTATCAAACATCCTTTCAAAATTTGCATCATTTGCTAAAAAGCTTGTGAAAACCTGAGAATTAGAAACATTGTTGAGCAATCTTTTTGCATCAAGAACTTGAATTTTGAGATCAGAAATTTGCTGTTGAGCCTCTGCAAATTCTTTTTCTTTAGCAATCAAGCGCTTGGAAACTTTATGAGTTTCAAACTTTTGTAAGCGAAGATTGTCAAGTCCTTCATGTAGCTCCTTCTTCAGTTTATCCTCATTTCTCTTTTGAATTTCCAGATTTGCAGTTTGAACCTTGTTAACCCTAACCAACTCACGCTTGTCATCCAACAACTTTTCCATATCAACTTGATATGCTTTGATTTTAGCATCAGATTCTTCAACACGCTTAGTAAGCAAATCAAGCTTAATCTTGGATTTATCAAACAAATTCTGAAAATCATTTGCAGCATCTTCTGCCTCTTCCTTCCATTTCTTCACTTCTTTGACTAACTCACCCTTTTCTTAACAAATTTCAACTTTCGAAGTTTCAGCATTCTTCTTATCTTGCTTCAATATTTCTAAAACTTCATTCAACATTTTGATTTCAGTAGTCAAATCCTCATTCTTCAAAACCAAACCCTGTTCATGTTCTTTAGAAATCTTCAATTCAGATTTAATCACCTCAAATTCTTCAGTCAATTGTTGAACTTTATTCATCAACAAAGCATTTTCCTTCATCAAACTCTCCAAGTTTTCAGCAGATGCATACGAACTTGGTATTGAACTAGTATCTGAACTAGTATCTGAACTTGTATCTGAACAATAATCTTCTTGTAAATCATGAGTAACTATTAAAGCTGATGAATCATATCCAAAATGTTTACCCCAATCAATAGCACCATCTTTTTGAACTGTCAATGCTGTTGTCTTGTTTGTGGTACTTGTGGATGGTTGAGTAAAACCAGGCTTGGATGATTGTGGAATATCATATTTCTGTTGACATTCTTTGGCAAAATGTCCAAGTTGTTGACATTTAAAGCACTTTAGTTTTGACTTGTCAAATCCCAATTTGTCACCAGAAATACGTCTTCCATGTTTCTTGAAAAACCTCTTTGACCGTTGACATAACATAGCATATTGCCACGAAACATCCAATTCAGTTAATTGATCATCATCAAGTTCTTCAAGATCCTCACTGGTTAACTTTGCATCAGCAACATTTTTGAGAATCAAACCAAAAGATGATGAAATCAACGCAGAAATCATTTTGGCACAATCATCTGTTGATTCAACTGAAAAAGCACTTTGATTTGAAATATTTGGAATTGTGAAATTGCAACCTCTTGAAGAATTATTATCCGCATTTCCTGAAGCTCCAGCGATAAAAGCTACGCTTGGTGCTGTATTCTGATTTGATTTAGACTTTGCACTAATGCTTGCAGTATCCTCTCCATGATATAATTCAGGATTTTGTAAGATAGCAGTTGACTTCTTGTTGTTCAACATTTCCATTTCCCGAGCGTGAAGTTTTCCTGTAAGCTCATGAAATGTCATTGTAGAATAATCCTTGTCATGTGTGAGTAGCAAGACATAATTTTCCCACTTTTCAGGTAACGCTTCCATGATCTTTTCCTTTAAATCAGCATCAGATTTTTCAATTCCAACAACCTTCAATTCACTAATCAAATGTGAAAATCTTGAAACTAGAGCAGTGATGTTTTCATTGTCATAATTCTGAAAATTATCGAATTCTTTGTTCAAAACTTTCTTTCGACTCTTCTTATAATTAGCATTTCCTTCACATCTTGCGGATAAAGCATCCCATAATTGCTTAGATTTCTTGCAAGTGCTAAATTGATGAAGCAATTCAGTAGGTAACGCCATAGTAAGATATCCATAAACTTTCTTTTCAAGCTCATAACTTTTTCTTTCATCACCATCAAAGTCTTGAATTTCTTTAAGATCTCCATCTTCCATTGGTCGTTCATACAATTTTCGAATTGGAATCCATAAATCAATGTCATTCGTGCTAATATAAGCAGAAAATCGTTTCTTCCAATTTTGGTAATCTTCAAGCTTTAACAATTTGGGAACTTTCTGACTTGTTCCAATTTCATTGTCAAAATTGAGCATAGTTTGCATTGCACTCTGCATTGCGGCAAACGCTTGAAATTCCGACATCGTTGGAAATTTGAAAAAAAATTATGTCCTCCGAACTTGCTCCGAACCTAGTCTGCCGTCCGAACCCTCACCGAACTTAGTCCGAACCTAAATCAGACTGCGAACGAGCTCCGAACCTTGTCCGAATCAACTACTAGCTCCGAACTCTCACCTAACCACCTCCGAGCCTTCACCGAACGAGCTCCGAATCTATGTAGACTCCGATCTACCTCCGAACCTCAAATCTCACCGAACCTAGACCGATACACCACCGAACTCTCGCCGAACGCTCTCCGAGTCACCTCCGAACCTCAAGTTCGGAGCGGTTACTCCGAGCTTGCCCAGTAACCTCCGAACCTCGAAGACATTTTTCGAAAACTCGTGAAAATGGACTGATTTTGACGAAACTTGATATGGTGAATCAGAAAAACCAATAGGAAATGGTTTAGAAACAGTTTTGACACAAAATGCACGTCAGAAATGATAGAAAACACGTAATGAAACTCGAGAAAACTTCAAAAACGTTCAAACGTCCGAAAAATCGCAACCATGGATCAGTAAAATGAACCAGAAAGCTCTGATACCACTTGAAAATGCGTGAGCATCGGATCGTCTACTCGATCTAGCTATCCGGACATCGAAACGTAATTAACCGATTGTTTTATTGATCAAAACGAACAATTACAACCAGTGTAAACACAGAGAATTGACACAGAGAAACACACTCAGAAACACACACTTAAGATTCGCTCACACGCTCAGCACTACCGAATACAAAGCTCAAACAACTATATATACCCGATCGGCCGAACTCCCACCGAACCCTAGGTTCGGCCGGTCCGAACTTCAGGTTCGGACCAGGTTCGGCCAACCCTATATTGGTTTGAACTTGGTCTTCGTTCGATACTTCACACGACGCACATTTCAGGTATCAACAACATTCTTTATTGCCTTACGTGGTTGCACCTTCATCGGCTTTGACTTTATTGAATCCTGTGATGAAACCCTAAGACTTTGCGGATAAAATGGCTCATAGGGGTGATGCAAACAGTTTTGAGCAATGTGACCTAGAACTCCACAGTTAAAACATGTCTGCTTTTTTAGATAAAAGTCAGATGTATAGCCATTGAAAGCAGTTGGCGGAGTTGGAGCAGCATGAAATTGAGTCTGCGTCCTTGGAATGAATGCAACTCCTGAATTTTCATAATGACCTGATGCAGAAAAGTTGCCATTCAGTCTTGTCTGGTTGGTAGAGAACTGAGTAGAACCAGACTTTGCAGCTTTTGAATTCCTTGCATTGTTTGATGATGATGCATTACTGCCACTACAAGAGCCCACTGATGAGATTGGGGACTTCGGAACCTCCTTCTGCTTATCTTTACTGTTCACAGTTGTAGAAGGCCCAGTTGGAGACTTGTGGTGATTTTGGGCCTTTCAATCTTGATTGGAACATGAGTTAGAGGCTTGATGGTGATCTTGGGCCTTATACTCTTAATGTCAGATGATAACCCATCATCCTGACCCAAGCCTTTGAACTTAGTGGTGAATGAGGGTTGCTCTTCACCTTCAATCGGGATGAACATAGACCCTGTGGTCATGAAGATCTTACCATTGGGCCTTGTAGTCATCACCACTCGTTCTCGCTTGACCTCATCCACAACTTTGGAATAAGGAGTCTCGATCTTTGGATAGGGAACTAACTTTTCTTCATCAGCGCTCTTCACTTCACTGGAGCTTGAACCTGCACACTCAGTAATGACAGTAGTGTTATTCTCACAATTTGACTGAGTTACTTCTGTGGCTTTCTTTTCATCTTTATGCACCGGTTGAGGTCCATATACCATGGTTGCTTCATTCTGGGACTCTTTCAACAATTCATCTGCCGTTTGGGGCAGTTTGATGTATTCATGTTGTAGTAAGTGAGCAACAACATGATAAGGACCTAATGATTGCCCAGAGGCGCTCTCTTGATTGCCACATGTAGTTGTTTCTCTAACTGTTGATTGTTTTTGTGCTTCCTCGGCAGTGAAGGGCAATGTGACAGATTGATTTTGTAACGGGAAAGAAACATTTTCATTCCAAAGACCATATTTATCTTTTACCTGCTCCAATCTCTCTCCTGATTTAAATAAAGCATGATGCGAGTCCATCATTTTCTTTTGTATAGCTTGATGTTTTTCAATGGTAGATTGGGTAGTGCTAAGTTTAGTTCTAAGATCTAGAACTTCCCCTTTTAGTTCTTCTATCTTAGTGTCAGCTATTCTAGCCACACACTTGTAATCACTTAGACTATGTTCAACATGTTTCAGTTCTTGTTTGGCTGCTTCATATTTTTCCTTAAATACTCTAGTGCGTTCCTTACATTCTCTAACTTCTTTTTCAGTTTTCTCATGATTCAAACACTCATAGTAAAATTTAGATTGCCAATCTTTAATTAAAGCACAACAAGTGGGGTTTGAACATTCTGAAGGTTGAGAGTTAACACCAGAAGTACTTGCTTGGATGCATGTCATAATCTTCTTTGGATAACACGAGAAAACTCAGTAACCGAAAACCCTTGACTTGGCCGAAAACCCAGAACACGGTTGAAAACACCTCTTTGATCGAAAACACACCACGAGGTCTAGAAAAATTCAATGAACAAAACCCCGTCAAAATAAATTTGCACCAACTTAAATTGAGTGACCATTTACAGGTTCAAAAACAGGATGATGTGGACCACATATTCTATATAATTCCCAATGGCAATTCTGTAAATTGTTTTAAATTCAAAATTTACGTAATATCATTCAGAAATCACAATGGCACGTTCGTAAATTATGTAATCTTCAAAGTGTTAAAATCAAATTGGTCGCGAGAACCTGCAACTCAAAAATTTGAGCTTCAAAACACCCGTTTTAAACCGAGGATAACATCAGACGTGAATCAAATTTGAACTCGAGCATGTGGAGGCAACCGAGAACTGCAGATGGAGTCCGAAAACATAAAGATCCAACCGAAAACCTCGAGATGAACTGTGAATCCAAGCCGAAATCACAAAAATAATCCGACCGAGAACTCAATTGCCGGAACCGAAAACACAAATTTAGATGAACCGAAAACTCGGTGGTCCGAACCTTAAACTCGATGGACTAAACCGAAAACTCGATGAGCCGAATCGGAAACACCAATCGAACCGAAAGCTTGCCAAATCTGGATCGAGAACTCGAAGCCGAACCGAAATATAGTGAAACCGAGTCGGAAACAGGGGCGGACCCAGTAAGGGTCCAGGGGTAGCGCCTGCTACCCCTGAACTTTTACCCCGACGTGCAAATTTTTTTTTATAGGTTTTCGGTTTTTCGCGACCCCTGAAATGAATTTTTCGCATCCCCTGGAAGAAATTTTATGGCTTTTACTTAAAAATATGATCAAAAGCCTCTTAAAAATATGATTAAAAGCCCGTTAACTACCTAAAAAAAATTTCGAGGACGCTGCCCCCGAACCCCCGTTAGTCCCCGCTACCTCTGATATTCTTTCCTGGATCCGCCACTGGTCGGAAACACCTATTCGAACCGAAATCACGAGGATCCGAACCGAAGACTTGGTGAGCCGAGTCGAAAACTGATGATGTTGAATTAAATGCACCCGATCTATTTTTTTTTTTTTTTTTAATATTCGGATGAGTTCAATTGATTCGAGATGCCAAGCCTCGATTGTAACAGTGAATTACTAAAATAAAATTAAAGCAAATAAACTCATGCAATTAAAGTTGAGATCTAAAACAATTTTGTCAAAGTTAACTAAAGGATATGAATCTAAATGTTTTTTTTTTTATTTTAAGAAACAGAATTGACGGACTTTGACCACGAGAAAAAAAAAAGGTGAATCACTTTGCGAATGGAATTAGCCAAAACACAATTACTCGAATTTTGGAGACAGCAAAATCATACTACAATTTATTTCATTTATATCAAATATGTACGAACCCTAAAACATCAAGCAGCCGTCACTAAGGTTCGACCAAAAACAACTCGTATGATAACCAAAACTCATAAAAAAACATGAAAGTTCTTGAATCGAATATCATGAGAGCCTCGAAACGCTTGTTTCTTGGCTCTAATACCAATTGTAGGATCGAAATCAACGACCAAACACGATATCGATCTCGTATACACGTGGGGAATCCGTGTAGACGAGTGATTCAAGAACAGAGATGGAGAAACGAATTAAACACAATATAAAACAAAATACCGATTACTTAGATGCACACGAATCAACGATTCGTCTGGTACACTCACGGTTGAGAGCAAATCGAAAACTCTAAAAACCTCTTGTCTCTCTCCAATGGCCAACCCTACACTAGGAGGCTTATGTGTGTTTATATAAACACACACATAAGCTTACATGGGCTTATTTCAGTTTAAGCCTAAACCCAACATTATTACTAACTATTACAAGCCCAAACCTTGCAAACCCATTTAATATTGCAAGCCTCATAATTCTAGCCTCTAAACTTCCCTTAGCCAAAATGCACATTTGGAAAATTTAGCATACAATTTCTCCCTCCTCAAGGTCTCTAGCACTTCCTTCAGATGCATAGCGTGATCAAACTCGCTCCTGTAATAGATTAAGATGTCATCTATGAACACGTTCATGAATCGGTCTAACATGGGTCGGCACACCCTATTCATGAGGTCCATAGATGCAGCGGGTGCATTAGTCAACCCAAATGACATTACCAGAAATTCATAATGATCATATCTTGTTCGAAAAGCCGTCTTCGGAATGTCTGTCTTTGACCTTCAACTGGCGGTAACCTGACCGCAGATCAATCTTGGAGAACCAACTTGCTCCTTGTAGTTGATCGAATAAGTCGTCGATTCTTGGTAGAGGGTATCTGTTCTTTACCGTCAGTTTGTTTAGCTCCCTATAGTCGATGCACATTCTCAGGCTTCCGTCTTTCTTCTTCACGAAAATAACCGGAGCACCCCATGGTGAGATACTCGGTCTGATGAAACCCTTGTCAAGCAACTCTTGCAGTTGTGACAGTAGTTCCTTCATTTCGGATGGAGCTAATCGATACGGTGTCTTGGCTATGGGTTTGGCTCCCGACACCAAGTCAATTCCGAATTTGATTTAACGTTTACGAGAATTGCCCGGCATGTCTTCTGGGAATATGTCTGAAAATTGGTTTACTACCGGCACATCCTTTAACTCTTTTGGTTTTAAATTTGAGTCAATGGCTTAAGCTAAGAATGACTCACACCCGTGACTCAAGAATTTTTGCGCTTTAATCATGGAAATGATCTTTACTGCAGAACTGTTGCGATCCCCATGTACGGATATGACGTCTCCAGTTGGCGCTCGAATTTGAACTTCTTTCTGATTGCAGATAATCTGCGCGTCGTGTTCCGCGAGCCAATCCATTCCCAATACAATATCGAAACCGGCTAAGGTCATAGGGAATAATCTAATAGGCAATTTGTGTTCTTCTAATTCTATCAGGCAATCGTTTATTATATCCGAAATTATAAAACTTTTTCCTTAGGCAGTCTCAACTTCGAAAGGTTTCTCAGCCCTAATAGTCGGTCTATCGAGTAATACACAGAAATCATGTGATACAAAGCTTCTACTGGCACCGGAATCAAATAACACAGATGCATGCACATTATTAGCTAAGAACGTACCTGAAACTACATCAGGTGTTATCTTAGCCTTAGCAGCAGTTATGGTATATGCTCTACCCCTTGCCTTCGGAATCTCACTTGCTCGCAGTGGTCCTAGATTTTAAACTAATTTGTGAAAGTGCGTGAGCGTACGGATCTTCTACTTAGTCGTGATGAAATCAATGTAAACGTGTAAAAGACAAAGAGTAAATACAAATGAGCTTTGTATTAACCACAGAGAACCACAGAGTACACTTAGAGAATATGACACGGAAGCTCCCTCTATTCTATACAAGATGAACTATTTATACAAGCTGAAATACGACTGGCCGAACCTCAGGTTCGGCCACACGTTCGGCCATGTCCGAACTCCAGGTTCGGCCTGAGTTCGGACCTCAGTATCCTTGTGTGATCCATCTTGCATTCAATACTTCACATGACGATCAGGACTATGTATCAACAAACTCCCCCTCGGCATGTGAAGTAACTTCTCCTCTAATCAAACTTGTATCTTGTATCTTCAATCAAACTCTTCCTCGATCTTGACTATGAGTTCAATCTTGAATACTTGATATTGCATCATGTGTAAACTCTTTATCAACAAACTTCAGAAGACTTGAAGTTGTGATATACTCTTCCCACTTAGAAACCTGCCAACATAAATAATCTTGGTGCAAAATGTCTCTTCGAGACTCCAAGATATTTTGGTTTTGAAAATGATTTCGTATTTCGTGTTGATCAATCGAAAACAAATCAGAAACAAAATCTTTTTGGCTTTTAGTAACTTTATATCAAAACACACCTAAAATCTTTTTGGTATTTTCTGATAAGAAAAGTAAAGACATTACAGAATTAAACACTATTTTTGTCTTTTTGTGAGAAAGATCACAACTTGGGATCATATTGGTCATAACATGCTGAACTACACTTCAATTTCGATTATTGTAGCACATAAGCCATGCCGATTGCAGATATAATTTGTCCAACTTTAAACTCTGGCAAAATCATACTCATAACATTTGGATATGTTAAGATATTGATTAAGTTTGCATTGACCAGTGTACCCCACACTATCAGACATACTCAGATATGCTTTGCTTATCACATTTTGTGATTTCACTTGTGAATTTAATCACATAATGGTTGTAACCATGATATAGTCAACTGTGTTTCATGCAAAAAGAAATAAGAACGTTAAATCGTCTACCTTAAGGTCGATCTTTTGATACGCAGATAAGGCCTCGGATTTAACAAAATAAGAAAATAAAACAAGTTGAAATTGTATAACTCAACAACAAAGAAAATAAAGCAGAACGTCAAACGAACAACGATCAGGTCGGTCTTTCGACACGCAGAGAAAGTCCGATCGTTTGACAAAATAAAGAAAATCAAACAAGTTTAAATCTTTACAAAATGAACACATGTATACACAATGACTTCTCATTTTATTTTTCACATATCTTTTTCTTGATATATCATGAGATACGTATCAAGATGTTGTCCACCAGGTCAAGCATCAGATTTAGTGTATATCACATTTGTATACTTTCTGATTTGCCGAGCCTACCTTAAACATCGATCAAATGGTCTTATGGCTTGTTCATCTACTTTATCCATGAGTCAGACAATGTCAGCCAATGTACCATCATTTCCCAATCATGTCGGATACAATTTCTCATTTTTCAATGTTTTTGGATTTTTGCATTTTTCATTGTTTTTGTCTTTTCCAAATTTCTCCCCCTAAAAATGACAACTCTATTTATAGATTTTCATTTTTACGATTTGAAAAGAAAAAAAACACACTATTTTTGTATTTTGGCAAAAGCAAACTGAGTAAAAACAAGAAAAATTGACCAACCAACACGAATACTAGCAGTGTAGCCTTTTGAAAACAAAAGTGATTTTGAAATTCAATATAATTATAACAGATATTTCACAATCAACAATTTTTCAATCACCGAAAGTCTTCCTGAAACACCTGCTTGACACCAAATAAAACATTAGTTGTGCTGGGATCGACCCGATTCAATATCGTCGGGTCGCCCGGTGTCTTCCACAAAGTCCTTGTTGGCCTTGGAAACAACTTTTCGTTTCCAGATTTGTAAAAGTTTTAATTTTTTATCAGAACCGGAATCAGATTCAACCGACGAACTTGATTTAGACCAAGACGATTGACGAGTTGACTTAAGCTTAGGGGACCATGGTTCATCAAAAACTTGACCTCGGGTATCCACATATTTTGCATTTTTGTGGATATATGCAGTCGTCGGACAATCAGCAGCTAGATGTCCTGGTTGACGACATACATAACAAAGTCGTTCTCTAAGATTGTTTGAAAATTGGTTTGATTTTGAAAAACCAAATGAATGATCAGAATCAAAGTTATCAAAGAAACCATCAGAAGAATCATACCTAGGAGATGGACTCCTTGAAGAAGACGATCTTCCAGAATAACAAGAAAATTCTTTCAGAGATGATAATTTCTTTGCAACTTTAGCTTTAGCAACCTTGTCAACTTTCACTGGTTTCTGTACAGCAACTGGGACTTCCTTCACAACAAAACCCAAGCCTTTGTGCTTGTAACCAGAAACCTTTGAAGAATTTGAAGAAGAACCTGAAGCTTTTCTCAACTTAGCTTCACTAGTGAATTTAGCCTTGATATCCTTCAGCTTGTTCTTTTCAATTAAAACTTTTTCTTCTTCAGTTGCAGATGAAGAACTTAAAGCAACCTTATCAAAAACCTTTTCATTTTCTAACAAATCAGATTTTGAAACAAATTTTGGAGCTTCACCCAATGGCTTCTCCTTCTTTTTAGACTTGGACTTGTTCTTCTTGGATGGAGTGACAAACTTGGAATAATCATGCAAGTCATCTTTTGGATCAATCTGAGCAGCAGTAACTTCAATTAAATCCACTGGTTGAGGTACCAAGTGAACATCTTCCTGCTTAGAACCTTCTGAACTCTGATCCTGCTTGTATAAGAAGTTAAGCAATGTTGGTGACAAATTGCAGTTTTTCACTTGTCGTTTCAACTCCAAAATCTCCAATTTCAAATCATTAATCTTCTGTTGACCATCAAACACCTCTTGTTGTGACTTGATGAATTTTGCATTGAGATCATCATATTCATAAGTCTGTAACTTTCTGATCTCACATTCAGCATATAATTCTTCAAGCACATTTTCTCTCTTTTGTTTGTAGATCTCAACATCTTTTGTTAACACTTCATTCTTATCTCTATAAAGAACATTCTCATCTTGAAGCATAGAGATCTAATTTTGAAGCTTCTCAACGGTAACAGCAGTTTTAGCAATAAGAGCCGTAGGTTCTTCATATTTTTGCTGAACCGGATAACTCTTCTCAAACAAATTCTCAAAATCTTGAGCGGCATCTAATGCTTCAGCTTTGGCTTTCTCACAATCTTCAGCCAAATGAGCTTTTTCCTTTAAAACATCTTCATGAATATGAACCAACTCATAATATTTCTTTTGAAAATCCTCGAATTCTTTCTTTAACACCCCAATTTCTTCAGTTGAAATTTGACGACTTTGTTCAAAACTTGCAATCTCCTGGATCAATTTTTCACATTTAAAACATTTAAATTCTTCAACCTTTGAACTATCAGAAGCTTTAGGTTGATCTTCATGAACCAAAGATGCACTTGAATAAGAATCAGAATCAGTCAGAAGACTATCATCATCATCATGACGAACAGTTAAAGCAATTGAAATTGGAGTATGATTCTTCTTAGCTTCAGTATCTGCATTCCATGCAAATTCACTTGAATGTGGAAAAGTATTGGTCCAATCATGAACAAGAGTAGCAGATTTCCTCTCAACCTACTCAGCTTCATTTGATGGATGAAAAACTAAATGTGCATGCTGACCAGTCTTCAATTTACTTTCTGTAGAACTTGGACATTCTCGAGCAAAGTGACCATAAACTGAACACTTATAACATTTTACCTTAGATTTGTCCAATCCAATCTTTCCTTCCTGATTAAGTCTCTTCTTACCAGTTCTATTAAAAAACTTCTTTGTTCGACGAACCAACATCGCATATTGCCAATTAAGATCCATTTCCTCCAAATGATCATAATCAATCTGATCATAATCTTCATTTGCTAACTCAGCATTACTCACAGAACCAGTGATAACACCAAAGTATGAAGATACTAATGCAGACATCAACGCATTATAGTCAACGACAGTTTGAACAGACAATGCATTTTGAATCGAAGAACTTGGAATTGACACATTACAACCAGCAGAAGAATAACTAGGAGTTTCAGATTTACCTAGCAGAAATGCTGTAGGAGGTGAAGAACTAAGAATATTAGATTTTCCAGCATTAATAGTTGAATCATTGTTGCCAAAATACACTGCAGGATTCTGAATTTGCTCAGGAAGTGATTTGTTCACTTTTAACTCCATATCCCTAGCTTGGATTCTTTGAATTAGATCATTAAAAGACAGCTTTGAATAATCCTTATCATTAGTAATCATCATCACATAATTTTCCCACTTCTCTGGTAGAGCTTCCATGATCTTTTCTTTCTTATCTGCTTCATCTTTTGTAAGATTCACCAACTTCATTTCACTCATTAAATGTGCAAATCTTGCAATTAGATTTGGAATCGATTCATTTTGATAATGCTTGAAGCTATCAAATTCCTTCTTTAACACTTTTTGTCTACTTTTGTTGTACTGGTCATTTCCTTCACATCTCTTTTCTTGAGCATCCCACAAACTCTTTGAGGTATAATTGCTTGAAAATTGATGTAGTAAATCAGTAGGCAATGCCATTGTTAAAGTGCCATAAGCCTTTTTCTCAGCTTGATATGCTTTCTTTTGTTCACCGGAAAGCTTCCTTTGAAGAATTGGTTCCCCATTCTCACCTATAGGATATGTATATGGTTCAGAATATGATAACCACATATCGATATCATTTGCAGAAACAAACGCTTCAAATCTTGTCACCCAACTATGATAATCTTCCAATTTAAGTAATTTGGGAACTTTCTGACTTGTTCCAATTTCATTATCATAGTTAATCATTGTTTGCATCGTTGCCTGAACCGAATTCTGTATAGCCGCAAACGCTTGAAAATCGGACATTTTCGAAAGATTGATTATTGTTCACTCCGAACCTCGTCCGAACCTTCTCCGAACTATCTCCGAACGTCGTCCGAACTTTAGCAACACCGAACGTCCTCCGAACCTGACCTTCGGTCGAACAAAACAGAAATAAGTCCGAACTTGCTCCGAATGACCACCGAACTCTGTCCGAGCCTAGACCGATCTCTCACCGAACTTAAAGAATGACCAAGCTCCGTCCGAACCTCGAGTTCGGAGCGGTTATGCCGAGCTTGTCCAAACCTCAAACGAGACAGATTTCTCTCGACCTCATTCTCTCGATTTTCAACGTTTTTGATTGGAATTTTCGACAGGAATTCAAGCAAACTCGATAAAAACGATCTAGAAACAGAATTTTGACGAAAAACACACTCGAAACGATCAAACGAACTCAAAAATGATTGACATTTTCGCAAAAACGTGAATTTGAACTCAAAACTCTGAAAAACACTGATTTCCGACTAGTAGAGCAAACCTAATGCTCTGATACCACTTGAAAGTGCGTAAGCGTACGGATCTTCTACTTAGTCGTGATGAAATCAATGTAAACGTGTAAAAGACAAAGAGTAAATACAAATGAGCTTTGTATTAACCACAGAGAACCACAGAGTACACTTAGAGAATATGACACGGAAGCTCCCCCTATTCTATACAAGATGAACTATTTATACAAGCTGAAATACGACTGGCCGAACCTCAGGTTCGGCCACACGTTCGGCCATGTCCGAACTCCAGGTTCGGCCTGAGTTCGGACCTCAGCATCCTTGTGTGATCCATCTTGCATTCAATACTTCACATGACGATCAGGACTATGTATCAACAAACTCCCCCTCGGCATGTGCAGTAACTTCTCCTCTAATCAAACTTGTATCTTGTATCTTCAATCAAACTCTTCCTCGATCTTGACTATGAGTTCAATCTTGAATACTTGATATTGCATCATGTGTAAACTCTTTATCAACAAACTTCAGAAGACTTGAAGTTGTGATATACTCTTCCCACTTAGAAACCTGCCAACATAAATAATCTTGGTGCAAAATGTCTCTTCGAGACTCCAAGATATTTTGGTTTTGAAAATGATTTCGTATTTCGTGTTGATCAATCGAAAACAAATCAGAAACAAAATCTTTTTGGCTTTTGGTAACTTTATATCAAAACACACCTAAAATCTTTTTGGTATTTTCTGATAAGAAAAGTAAAGACATTACAGAATTAAACACTATTTTTGTCTTTTTGTGAGAAAGATCACAACTTGGGATCATATTGGTCATAACATGCTGAACTACACTTTAATTTCGATTATTGTAGCACATAAGCCATGCCGATTGCAGATATAATTTGTCCAACTTTAAACTCTGGCAAAATCATACTCATAACATTTGGATATGTTAAGATATTGATTAAGTTTGCATTGACCAGTGTACCCCACACTATCAGACATACTCAGATATGCTTTGCTTATCACATTTTGTGATTTCACTTGTGAATTTAATCACATAATGGTTGTAACCATGATATAGTCAACTGTGTTTCATGCAAAAAGAAATAAGAACGTTAAATCGTCTACCTTAAGGTCGATCTTTTGATACGCAGATAAGGCCTCGGATTTAACACAATAAGAAAATAAAACAAGTTGAAATTGTATAACTCAACAACAAAGAAAATAAAGCAGAACGTCAAACGAACAACGATCAGGTCGGTCTTTCGACACGCAGAGTAAGTCCGATCGTTTGACAAAATAAAGAAAATCAAACAAGTTTAAATCTTTGCAAAATGAACACATGTATACACAGTGACTTCTCATTTTATTTTTCACATATCTTTTTCTTGATATATCATGAGATACGTATCAAGATATTGTCCACCAGGTCAAGCATCAGATTTAGTGTATATCACATTTGTATACTTTCTGATTTGCCGAGCCTACCTTACACATCGATCAAATGGTCTTATGGCTTGTTCATCTACTTTATCCATGAGTCAGACAATGTCAGTCAATGTACCATCATTTCCCAATCATGTCGGATACAATTTCTTATTTTTCAATGTTTTTGGATTTTTGCATTTTTCATTGTTTTTGTCTTTTCCAAATTTCTCCCCCTAAAAATGACAACTCTATTTATAGATTTTAATTTTTACGATTTGAAAAGAAAAAAAAAACACACTATTTTTGTATTTTGGCAAAAGGAAACTCCCCCTCAGAATGAGACGGAGTAAAAACAAGAAAAATTGACCAACCAACACGAATACTAGCAGTGTAGCCTTTTGAAAACAAGAAAAATTGTCCTTTTATGGGCACAAGCTATTCTGCTGGCATTCTATCTTATCTTACTGTTTATCTAGAGTCCTAGTTTAAGTCTACATATTGCTTTTAGTACCTAAATCTCTTAAACCAAGGCTCTGATACCAACTTAGGACGCCCACTCCCAGACTTGGCTCTAGAAGGAGGTCACTCATCGAATTTACTCATGAACGCAAGGTATAACAGAGATAACTAAAGCAGCAGAAATTAAAAACTTTTTATTTATTTATAATGCCAAGTACAAGTAAGATAAAATTACTACAACGGTTAACGATAACTATAAAAGACAACGATTAATAGATATGAATCTATCTACATTACTTAAGCCAGCATGCCCGTATAGCCTTCTCCTAATAGCGTGCCCATCCACTATGCTCAAACATGAGCCTTTCCCTTGATGCTCGAATCTTTAACCTCGCCTAATATACATGCTTTAAAAGGTCAGCTTATGCTGGTGAGTTCTATGTATTGAAACTTTACCTTAACCTCGAAAGGTTACTTCAAACATTTGGGTCTAACGGCCCCTTCTTTATAAACGTTTAATGGATGTAAGACATGACAGAATTATACCAACATAACATTTAAACCTTTAGTATTAAAAATCATTTAATACTCTAGAATACCTTGGGCCTCCGGGACCCATCCTCTGTGCAAATAATCATTTCATATAAAAGAGTCATACGAAACATTATAAGCAAAACCTCTTTTTATTAAGCATTGTCTATATGGGACTACTTTAGCCCCTTTCAGGTGACCGTCGCCTCCCGACCTCTTGAGCAACCGTCATTACTGCAGTGGCTTTATATCCACTGCTTGGATTATACAACCTCCCTCTTACCCTCGTCTTAGACAATTTTGCTTAAATTAAAACCTCTTCGAAAATAACCCTAAGGGTCACTTCATTTACCTTTAAAAACTTATTTTAAACTTTACTTCAAAAGTTTAACATCTTCATTACCCATTTATTATAACCTTCCCGAAAAGAGTTTATAACAGGTAATAACAGCTTTAAAACAGGTATAGATATTTATAACATTTCACGTATGTGCATTAACACAAACAAGCAAAGGTATCTCAAATACTTTTCAAGTAATAGCATTGCATGTATACTAGCCCGAAAACATTAAAACATTTAAAACATTTGAAAGTGGGCTCATAGAACTCACCTTATTCTCTTAAGCCAATTAATTCAGTCAGAACCTCCTTTACGTCTTCCAATTTAACCTAATTGTGTATTGTATGACGTTAACGCAAGGTTTTATATGATACACACTTCTTATGTTTATTTTAACACCTTATTTACTTAATAATATATATTTAAAAGTTTATTTACTTCTAATGGTTAAAATGACCAAAATGCCCCTGGAGGCATATTATCTTCTTTTATTGACAATTATGAAGACGCGCATTCCTATAAGTAGACACTCACTCCGGGATGGGTATGCCATTTCCCGGTTGGGATTTATGCGACACCCTCGCTATGCCAGAAACCCCTAGTGTACAGGTGCCTACTAATGCATAGCATCTTGTATATAAATAAAATAAATAAATTCCCTCATTTAAATGTCTTTTAAATTTGAAAATATCTAATTTGGTGCTTAATTGTTTAATATTTGAATTACTGATTTTTATTGTGTTTTTTTTATTAATATTTGAGAAATATATAATTTTCACATTAAATTTGAATTTTTAACTATGATTATTAATATGTGATATTTATTGAAGGGTTTATTTGTTGAATTTTAAGTGGTTGGATGGTACGCGGTGATTTTAGAAGAATTCTATAAAAACGGAAGTTGAATCGGAGCCCGGATGTGAAAGTTATGAATAAAAGAATAAAGAAATAAATAAACAGATCAGCCCAGCTCCCTTGTGTTGTTCTCGGCCCACCAGCGAAAGAAAGAGAAGCCCAGCAAGCAGTAGCCCAGCAATAGATTCAGTGGCCCAACACAGCTGAGCATGCAGCGAAAAAGAAAGGAGAAAACTCGGCAAAGGGGGGGAATCGAACCCCTGACCACTCGATTATGCAGTGAGACAACTTACCACCAGACCAGTAGCTGCTGATGCTTTAAATTTGACTTGCATCCATTTGATATTCTTTCTGCCAAGCCCAGATTCAGCCCAACGACCTGATGTTTCACAGACTCGTTTTTCAGCTATAAAAAGAATCCAGCCACCGATTTTTGCATTCTTACACCTCAGAAAAACCCTAATAACAACCCTAAACACATTGGAATCATCTTGGAAGGAAAAAGGGTCAAGGTCATGGCTTTTTGAGAAGAATTTGAAGATTTTAGCTCTCGCTGGTCGGATCTTTAATTCGGTTCTTCATCGTTTAGGCTTTTGATCTGGTTCTTCATCATGGTCAGTCCCAAGATTCGATTTTTATTGTTATTAAACATGTATCTTGGCTGATTCATCCTTGTATCACTTAGATTAGACACATTTGGACCCGTTTGACCCGTTTCGGGTGACTTTTTAGCATAACTTTGTGTTAAATTGCTTTTGATGATGGTTTTAAATGTTTATGATGATAAAGATTGCTGATTTGGTTTCCATTATCGATGGATCATGTGGATTATGCCATATTTAGTAGAACTACTAGTATGTGTTGATTTATTTATTATTAAACGGTTGACTTTTATTGGTTAACCGTTTGATGCTTGATAGGAGAACTCCTACTTGATGGTTTATCATTGATTTGGGGCTGATTTAGTTAATATCTCTATATGATAGGTTTGACCGAACCATTTCATAGGCTAGAAGCTTGTTTTACATCGTTTAATTGGATGGATTTCTTGTGAACAGAAGATTCGATGTTATTTATTCATGTTTAGAGGTTTCTAGGTCATAAGTGTTTGGAATCATCATCATTGCATGGTATAGGTACTATATAGAGAGACCTCTCGCGTAGTTTCCTATTTTATGAAGGATTAGTTTACTTTGACCAAAGTAGCTAGTCGGTTACGCAATTTTCACAGTTTTGCTATCCGTGCTTCATTTAGGATTTCCAGATTATTCGGGATGTGTTTATAGTCCTAGATAGTCCAGTGTCCCACATTAGACGATAGTGTTCATGGTATTAGTCATCCGAGGGTCTGAGCGAGTCTAGAGGAGTTGAGTCTAGGTGATGCATTCCTTGCTTTGATTTTCCAACGTGTTATCCGGTTTTTGTCTTTTTTTGTTGGTTTAGTTATTTAGCAGAGTTTTCATTATCAGTTCACAAAATCAATTTCACCGGTCAGATATTAGCAAAGATCCAGTATCGGGAGTCTACATACGCGTCCACGGATTGATATCCGGTTCTTACCAACACTGTGCTGCACACGACGGGTACACTGCCCTGGTGTGTAGTTTGGTCACTTGGTAATTACCATTTAAAACTTGACCGCATTTTTATATATCCAAATTTTCACATCAAGTTTTTGGTTTCGTTGCCGGGGACTCGTCAGATTCCGAGAATTATCCGAGCTAGTAGTTTAACCACTTGCTTGCTTTATCTGTTTACCTGTTTTCTTTGCGTATTTTAGCTGTTAGTTTGTTTTTCTGTTTATGTGTTTCCTTTTTGTGATAGTTAGACTTTTAGATTAGTTTCTTTTCGTTTTCTGATTCTGTTTCGTCTTTTTTATCGCATTTTTTGTCTGTTTATGCGCATACGTCGCCGCAAGAGACGATTTTCACCAGTTTCTGAACCTGAGAGAGTTTTTCATCACATTCCTCGCGTGCAACGAGTATTACCGATGGCGAATCCACCAGAGAGACGTACACTTGCCGATTACGCGTGTCCCAACATCGATAAGGTCCAGCCAAGTGTCATCCGACCTGCTGTTGAGGCACAAAATTTACAAATTCACCCTCAAACGATTACCAGGATTCTAAATTCTATTCAATTTGATGGGTACCCCAATGATGACCCGATGACTCATATCGCGAACTTCCTCGAAGTTTGTGACACTTTCAAACTCAATGGGGTCCCACCTGATGCCATTAAATTGTGACTTTTCCCATTTTCCCTTCGCAGCACAGCGAAGGCGTGGCTTCACTCCCTCCCACCCGGATCCATCACGACATGGGTTGTTTTGACGCAAAAATTCATTTCAAAGTATTTCCCTCCATCAAAAGTTGTTATGTTCCGAAACAAAATATATTCTTTCTTTCAGGAGGATACTGAGAGCTTATACGAGGCATGGGAGAGATTCAAATAGTTGTTGAGAAAATATCCGTCCCATGGGATTAAGCTGCACCAGCAGATACAGATTTTCTACAGTGGTATGCATCTTCTCACGCGACAGACAGACGGTAGTTCCGCTGGTGGCACATTGAGCAGTAAAACGCCCGAGGAGGCGCAAGATTTACTTGAGGAGTTAGCCTTGAATGGCTATCAGTGGTCTACCGCGCGGAGTAGACAGCCCCAGACGAGGGGAGTTCATCAGGCTGATCCCATTACTGCTTTGACCGCCCAGGTTGAGGCATTATCCAAAATGATAAAAGGAATGCAGGTGAACTAGCAGCAGGTAAAGTATAATGAGTTGTGTTTTGGACCTCATGACATTACACGTTGTCCTATCGGGGGTAGTACTAATTTTGTCGAGCAGGATGATTTCATGACCAGAAAGGCCCGCCCACCACCCGACAATGCATACAATTACAATCCAAGGTGGCAGAACCACCAAAATTTCAGTTCAAACCCATCGAAGTTTCAGATGGGATCGCCACCGAGGCAGCAGGGTTTCTATGACCCATAGGTTAGAAAAAAGACACCGACAGAGGATTCAGGTATAAAGAATTTAACGGACATGATGTCTCAGTTTATCAAGCAGAATGAGACAACTTCACAGGAGAATGATCAGAGGATTTCGAGGACTAAGCAAGACATAGTTGTGGTGGCCAAAGATGTGAGCAACTTAGGAACTCTTATGCTTAATATGGAGAGAACCATAGGCCAGCTTGCGAAATCAGTGTCCGAGAGATAACCGGGAAGATTGCCAACAAACACATAGACATGGCCTAAGCAATACGTGAATGCAATCTTTTACCTGAATGACAACACTCCAGATCCAGAACCGGCGGTCAATGCTGAGCTAGTTGATGAGGAGAGTGATGATGAGATATACGAGGAGATTAAGGTAAAGGTTCCTGGGCAGGTGCAATCTATGCTAAGCCCGGCAAGTACAGCACGTCCCAAGGAACCGTTCAGAGCTTACATTCCACACATTCCCTATCCAAATAGACTTAGGGAAGATGAGGAGGAGCAGCATAGGAAATTCATTGACATATTAAAGCAGCTGCACATTAACATTCCAATCGTTGAGGCGCTCATACATATGCCTAAATACTTGAAGTTTTTGAAAGACATGCTGAGTAGCAAGAAGAAAATCCCAAGTGTTTCACAGGTTACACTCAGTGAGGAATGTTCATCTGTTATCCAAAATAAACTGCCACATAAGCTGAGCGATCCTGGGAGTTTCACTATCCCGTGTACATTAAGGAGCTTGTCTGTTAGGAATGCTCTTGCCGACCTAGGTGCTAGCATCAACTTGATGCCATACTCTTTATTCAAACAGCTAGACCTAGGTGAGCCAAAGGCGAGTCGCATGCGCATCCAGTTTGCTGACAGATCAGTAAAGTTTCCACGCGGGGTGATTGAGAATGTTTTGGTTAAGATTGATCAATTTGTGTTTCCCGTGGATTTTGTGATCTTGGATATGATCGAGGACACTAATGTACCATTCATTTTAGGACGCCATTTCTTAGCTACAGCTGATGCATTGGTGGATGTGCAGAAAGACACATTGACATTGAGAGTTGATGATGAGGTTGTGACATTCAGTGTCACCGGATCTACACAGCATGAGAAACATCATCAGGCCATCGTTCATCAGATTGGGATTAAAGATCAGCCGCCCGACCCATCCCTGGTTCTTATAAAGAGACCTGAAACATTGAAGGCCACGCAAAACAAGAAGTGTGGGGATGAAGCGAGATCTAAAGAGAAGAAAAAGCCATCTGATTTAAAGAAAAGGGATTCGGTGAGTGATAGACCGTGGTTGGCCGACGTGTACGCCATATACTTGCGAGATCGACATAAGGGAGTTGAGCCCCTGTTTGAGGAGTGGGGCGTGCACGGGTCTGATGAGAGCAGATTTGGCAGTGAGGGAGGTCACATCCATGACCCTGGTTGACTGAACCGTGGGTTCAATTCCGGCTGACGACTCATTAATAAATCCAGCGCTTCCGGGAGGCAACACGAGTACTTGGTTACTTTAGTTTTGCTTGTTTCATGCTATGTTTCTTTTTAGTAGTTTACTTTGACTGTTAGCTAGTTTGTTTACTTTAGAGTTTGTTTATTTTTCTTTTTTCTCTTTTATGTGTTTCCGTAAGTGTTGCAGGTTTTTAAGAGGCATGCCACAGTTGGACATTGCATTGACTTATCATTTATGGCTATGCTTCGCGGTTTGTAGGTAACACACAGTTTGTGGGTCGTGGGTACTCAATCTCCATTCTCGCGGTCCGCAAACGTGCTTTATATTCTTGTTGAGATTTTAAGGATGCGGGACCGTCACTTCATAAATGACAAACAACGGTTCACATCAGGGTTTCATTAGGCATGCTGACTTTTGGTCAAAGTGGACCGTTCACTTCATAAATGACAAACAAATCGTCTATTTTGATCAATTGTTACTTTTCTTTCTAGGATGGTATTTGATGTTGGTTGGTGCTGTTGAGCAATTGGTTGCAAATTGGCATAACAGGTCTCCCGTTGCACACATTGCGAATCGTCTGGTACTCAATCTCCATTCCGGGAGGTTCGCATGTTTGTGTTGTAGACTTTGTTGACTTTTGGTTAAATATCGGTCGTCCACTTCACAATTGACAACAAACGGCCCGCATTTAATCACTTGTCCAAAAGCTCAAAATTTTCAAATCTTATATAAAAAGTGCCAAACTTGGTACCCCAATCCGCTTATGACTTTCACTTAAGTTGTGCTTTCTTTCTAGATTCATCATCGGACCACTAGCTACCTTGATTCACCGGTTTGTGTTGCCGAGGCAGTTCAGGTACATGTTTATCAAGAGCTGTCATGATTCATTTTTAGCATCCAGACACTAGCACACCATGTGATAGGGGAATATTTCAGTTCTCTTTCCCCTTCATTTTGTTTGTTTATCGTACATTAGGGACAATGTACGAATTAAGTGTGGGGACAGGGGTATATTGAACTGAAATAGCATAAAATTGTGAAAATTTTGAACATTTTTTAAATTTTCTTATCATTTCCCCCTGGGTTTGTTAAAATAGTCCCTGATTTTGTCTGCATTAAATGGGAAATGATAGGTATAACTAGAGTTTTGACTGTTTAGTAAATAAATATTAAATAAAGTTGAAAGCGCGCATAGTTTGGGATGTACTGGTAGGCCCAGCTGATTTCTAGAAGCTTAAAAATCCTGATTTCGCTAATGAAATTAAGCATTAATGAATAAATTATTGTGGGTTCCCGCCTTTAGTGTAGTAGCAAAGCCGAAACTGTTGAATAGGCTGATAGGTACCAATTTTCTATAAAATATTTTTGATTTGGAGATTACCTGGCACAATATAATATTTTTATGAAAATAAATCAGAGAAATAGTGGTGCCCCATCCATCCATCCATCTTGTGCTTGTTTTGAATATATGTATATATGCAAAAAAAATCGAATAAAGTGCAAAGATTCGCTAATCCTACGTTCCACCTCTAGGGATAGTGACTCCGGAGATGATCTATTAGGGTGATGTGGTTTTGTGTGCGATAAACCTTCCATCCATTCCACTTTCCATAATCTCCAAATCATAAATATTTTTATTCAATTGTGGTGGTAAAAGTCATAATCCAGTTTGCTCGTGCTGATTCGTGCTTTGAGATGGGATTAGGCCTAGTTGCGAAACTGATAGCGTGAGACCCATAATTGGTAATAAAATTGAATAAAGCATGTTCAGGGCTTCAGTTATTGGCGGTTGGGTTTAGTTGGACCGAAATACCGGTAATCGCATTTAGCGCGTGAGTATCTAGCTTAGAATAAAAAATTAAAAAGGTCAATTCTCTAGTTATGATCTCATTGCGGACTTTTTTCGGGACGAAAAATGTTTAAGTGTGAGGATATTTGATGCATAGCATCTTGTATATAAATAAAATAAATAAATTCCCTCATTTAAATGTCTTTAAAATTTGAATATATCAAATTTGTTGCTTAATTGATTAATATTTGAATTATTGATTTTTATTGTGTTTTTTTATTAATATTTGAGAAATATATAATTTTCACATTTAATTTGCATTTTTAACTATGATTATTAATATGTGATATTTATTGAAGGATTTATTTGTTGAATTTTAGGTGGTTGGATGGTACGCGGTGATTTTAGAAGAATTCTGCAAAAAAAGGAAGTTGAATCGGAGCCCAGATGTGAAAGTTATGAACAAAAGCAAAAATAAATAAATAAACAGATCAGCCCAGCTCCCTTGTGTTGTTCTCGGCCCACCAGCGAAAAGAAAGAGAAGCCCAGAAAGCAGCAGCCCAACAATAGATTCAGTGGCCCAACACAGCTGAGCATGTAGCGAAAAAGAAAGGAGAAAATTCGACATGGGGGAAATCGAACCCTTGACCACTCGATCATGCAGCGAGACAACTTACCACCAGACCAGTAGCTGTTGATGCTTTAGATTTGACTTGCATCCATTTTATATTCTTTCTGCCAGGCCCAAATTCAGCCCAGCGACTTGATATTTCACAGACTCGTTTTTCAGCTATAAAAAGAATCCAGCCGCCGATTTTTGCATTCTTACACCTCCGAAAAACCCTTAAAAACACCCCTAAACACATTGGAATCATCTTGGAAGGAAAAAGGGTCAAGATCAAGGTTTTTTTTAGAAGAAATTTGAAGATTTTAGCTCTCGCGGGTCGGATCTTTAATTCGGTTCTTCATCGTTTATGTTTTTGATCTGGTTCTTCATCATGGTCAGTCCCAAGATTCGATTTTTATTGTTATTAAACATGTATCTTGGCTGATTCATCCTTGTATCACTTATATTAGACAAATTTGGACCCGTTTGACCCGTTTCGGGTGACGTTTTAGCATGACTTTGTGTTAAATTGCTTTTGATGATGGTTTTAAATGTTTATGATGATAAAGATTGCTGATTTGGTTTCCATTATCGATGGATCATGTGGATTATGCCTATTTAGTAGAACTACTAGTATGTGTTGATTTATTTATTATTAAACGGTTGACTTTTATTGGTTAACCGTTTGATGCTTGATAGGAGAACTCCTACTTGATGGTTTATCATTGATTTGGGGCTGATTTAGTTAATATCTCTATATGAGAGGTTTGACCGAACCATTTCATAGGCTAGAAGCTTGTTTTACATCGTTTAATTGGATGGATTTCTTGTGAACATAAGATTCGATGCTATTTATTCATGTTTAGAGGTTTCTAGGTCATAAGTGTTTGGAATCATCATCATTGCATGGTATAGGTACTATATAGAGAGACCTCTCGCGTAGTTTCCTATTTTATGAAGGATTAGTTTACTTTGACCAAAGTAGCTAGTCGGTTAGGCATTTTCACAGTTTTGCTATCCGTGCTTCATTTAGGATTTCCAGATTATTCAGGATGTGTTTATAGTCCTAGATAGTCCAGTGTCCCACATTAGACGATAGTGTTCATGGTATTTGTCATCCGAGGGTCTGTGCGAGTCTAGAGGAGTTGAGTCTAGGTGATGCATTCCTTGCTTTGATTTTCCAGCGTGTTATCCGGTGTTTGTCTGTTTTTTGTTGGTTTAGTTATTTAGTAGAGTTTTCATTATCAGTTCACAAAATCAATTTCACCGGTCAGATATTAGCAAAGATCCAATTTTGGGAGTCTACATACGTGTCCACGGATTGATATCCAGTTCTTACCAACACTGTGCTGCACACGACGGGTACACTGCCCTGGTGTGTAGTTTGGTCACTTGGTAATTACCATTTAAAACTTGATCAGCTTTTCATAGTATACAAACAACACATCACCTACCCTTTCGGTCCGCACGAACTTCTAATATCCGATTAACTCGGTATTTTCAATACTTGATTATTTTCAACACATCACCTACCCTTTCAAAGCTTAATTCAACATCGTTTAGTCAATTTGGGAAGAGTGACGTTATGAAAACCCTAATTTTGACCCGTTAACAGAACCTTAACCAAACCTTTTCCAATTATGAAATAAACTTAGGGCTTTCTTAAAATACATCATTTTAGGATTACCTACAAAAATTCAGACCCTAATTCCCACCCAATCACCCTATTTGAGCAGAATAACCTCAAGAACCCTAATTTTACATCATTTATAGAAAGCATACTTAGAGATCGAATTAGAAAAAACTGAAAGAGGTTATTTTAGATCATTACCATTTAATGGGTGACTACAGAAATTCAGCTCCTAATTCCTTCCGGTTTGAGAGAATTGCTCCGACGAAGTTTCTGCTGGGTTTAGAGGGTTTTTATGTGATATTTGAGTGAATTGGCGAGTTAATCTGTCGATTTGAGGCTTGGTTTATAGGTTCAGATGCGAGATATGGTTCCTACACGTCTTAAGGTGACTAAGGCTCAAAATCGACACATTTGGATGGTCAATTTAGTCAAATCGTGGGCTGCAAGTCGAAGAAACGAGTTCTGGGTTGAATTCTGGTCGCAAACAGGTCGCGTACCGCGAGCCTTCCCTCGCGTACCGCCTGGGAAGTTTCAAAGAATGAAAGTTTTGGTCCCTAGACTTCTATTTTATGTTTTAAGCCCTTGTACTTCTACGAACTATTATTTTATGCTATAAAACACTTAAGGGTGATTAATAAAAGTTTCTAAGGCTCGGGACACGCTCGATGATATACGTATACATACATTTCATATCTTTCAATTATTGACACTTTTAGTCTCTTAACTTTTGTTTTAGGCTTATTAGCCTTGTATCCTTTGATGTGGCTATCATTTTATGTTCCATAACCTTATTAAACATTATTCTAACATTCTTGAGGGTTCGGGTTATGTATGTATATATATATATATATATGATATATATATATATATATGTATATGTATATATATATATATACTAGTTTTATAAACCCGTGCATCGCACGGCCGTATTTTAAAAAGGAAAAGTAAAAATTAAAAATGTACAAAGAGTCAATTTCATCGTTTGAATTAAAAGTAAGATGAAACAAATGATAAGTTATAAATAGAAAATTACATATAGGAAAATACAGATTTATAAACTACATTTAATGTTCGGTTAGTCACGTTGCCATCTTCATCCAGTATCAAAAGCTTAAGTCCCTCTCTGCTCTTCACTCTTGACAATGCGACGTAAAGTTGTCCATGACTGAAACATGGATTTTTGAGATACAGACCAACTTTTGAGAGTGATTGTCCCTGAATTTTATTAACGGTCATTCCTAAACAAACCGCAATCGGATACTGCCTCCTTTTAAATTTAAATGGTATTTTTTTTTCTGAAAGGGACATAGTAATTCTTGGAATAAATGTACGGTGACCGATATTATTTCCAGATATTACTTCTACTTCTATGACACGTTTTCCAAGATACACGATCTGAAGTCAAGTGCCGTTACAAAGACCTTTTTCTGATCAAAAATTTCGTAGTAGCATGACAGGCGCACCGACTTTTAAAACCAACCTATGGCTTGGCAGACCGAAGATTTATAAACCATTAAGAAACTCTGGAGCGTAAATATTTTGATCAACGCTTTCTTGAACATCCTCACCTTGACATAGGCAATCAGAACTCAAATATTCTCTCTCTTCTCCTGGAATTATTGATAACAACCTGTTATTGATTTCGTAAACAATCTCATTGGTAGGTGCCAAAATCGCTCTTTCCTTCCAATAAAATGGATCTTTGTAATTTTCAATCATCATATTTATATATAAAAGAAAAGTTTTAAGGACACATGTCACAACCACAGCCCTTCTCAGATTCATTTTCCCACCTAATAACCCGACCCATCTTCAACAGTTTTATCTTATAACCCATCATATAAACCCTAGCTCCATCGAATCCTCATTATCTCACCCGTCTTCTCTTTCACGCTCTCCTTCAGATCAAACGGCGAGTTTGAAGCCTAATCTCATTAAAGCAACATGTTAGCAATCGTTCACCCTTCATCATCATCTCTAATGTATTTATTTTTCTGAACCCTCAATCAATTTCATTGACAATTCGCAAAGCTAGGGTTTTCTGAAGCTTTTGTCTCTCGCAGCCCATCATCATCTTCGCATTTACTCTGATGAAAATATCCTTCTCAGACGCTACACGCTAGATCTTCTTTCTCCACTGATCCGGATCAGAGATAAATCTTCACCTCATATTATTGATGGCCAAGGTTTCTAAGATTTCATTTCAAGCAGGGATACTTTTGTGTTTCTGTAAATTGTAAAAGGGATTATGTAAAACTGATTGTGTAAACATCGATTTATCTCTGAAATTCAATTTGGATGGAAAATTGTTCTTGATAGCTTTATTGGATTTTGTGGAGCAGCCTTTGTACCTAAGGTCCAACCGCTTTCTCATAATCTAATATTGCTTTTTTGTTTTTGATTTTCACCATAATTCGGATGGCTTAAGTGTTGTGTATTGTAGAAAATTAAAAAAAAAAAGTCATGTAGTTTATTTTCTAGAATTGATTGAATCGTTCATTAAACATTGATTTTTCTATGAAGTTAATCAGTGATGAATATTCATTTTTGGAATTTGCACACTCATGTTGATGTCCACTTCTTAGTTACCCTTCTGGCTTAGTTTATTTTGTATGCATGAGATATTGTGGGTTTTTTTTGAACTCTAGGCAATTTAGTTAACTTATGTGTATTGTTTGTTTGTAAGACATTAAGTTCTCGATCCATGGATTTGTTCGAAGTAAGTTGTTTTGCTTCACATGATTGAGCCTCATGCAATTGTTCTAAATTATGTATTAAGTACTTGCGTTTTGGAAATCTCTCTTGCCTTTTGTGATATATAGTATCTATAGGTTGTTGGGGGCACAAACACTACTAGACTAGACATCTCCATGGATGGATCAGAAGTGTCTTCAAGTTCAAGATAGAGATGGGTATTGAGTCTGTATCTTAAAACACACTCTAATTGTATATTTGTTGCTTACATGTATACATTTTATAATATATAAAAGATGAAGGATTGCTAATATAAATTGCAAAGTTAAATCCAAATGAGTATCTAACACAATCAAATTGGACATACTTAATAGATAATTAATTCATGAACTAATCTATGTACCAATGAGGCAAACTTGGCAAACTTGTTGATATACTTACATACATTGTGAATTACGAGCAAGGTTTGGCACGATTTTATTCCATGGTAGATTATTGCAGATTATTATTGTTATTATTATTTTTTAAATCCGTCCGTGCGATGCACGGGTATCAAAGACTAGTAGAAGGATATACGAAATCAATAAGTTCTTGAAAAGGATCAACCGAATCTTTGATAAGCAGATCGTCTGGAATATCAATAATGGCGTGCCTGTCATTTTCACTGCCAAGCTTACCTTCCCCCAATTGTAACAGCCATTAAAAAAACTTCCTAATACTTTCAACATCACCTGACTGATCTCCGGTGGTAAGTCTCATGTTCTTTGTTAGTTTTAAAACTTTGCATTTGCTCCAAATGTATGAAGAACTTAATGAAGAATTGACAATATCTTCATCAGTTCCTCCAGGTATGACAGGTAGAATCTGTCTAAAATCACCTCCAAAAACAACGACTTTACCTCCGAAAAATGAATCATTTTTTATAGTTTTTCCACCATCCAGTATGTCGTTTAAACTTCTATCAAGCGCTTCAAAATAATGCTTATTGGTCATTAGGGCCTCGTCCCATATAATCAAAGAAGTCTGTTTCAATAAGTCTGCTACATCACTGTTTGGCTTCAAAGAACAGATGGAGTTTTCCATGATATTTATAGGTATTCGGAATCTCGAATGCGCTGTCCTACCTCCAGGTAGCAAGAGAGAGGCGATACACTTGAAACGACGTTTAAGACGATTTGGTCTTTCGATCTTACTGAAGCAGATAAGGTATTCCATAAAAATGTTTTGCTTGTTCCACCGTATCCAAACACGAAAAAAAATGCCACCCCTTTTTTGATCAACGGCCATCATAATTTCATTGTATATACTTCTTTGTTCATCGGTCAATTTGACAAAAAGACTGTGATACAGCTCGGCCATACTATTTTTGTCATACGAACGTTCTTCACTTATCATAAGGTTATTTGCCAACATAATTGAAGCATCATCCGGATAAGGCATTGATTCAAATCTACGTAGACTGGAATTGTTCAGACATAAGATCTTCTCAATTTCAAATAAAGTGAAGTTTTTTAAATCGTCATCTTTAATTGAAGATCCTATATAAAAAAAGTTGATTTAAATTTATATATATGAAACATAAGAATATTAAATATTAAAAAATAACATGAGAATTTAAGCTTACCTTGTGTTTTTTTATTTTGTTGGCGTTCGTAAATAATTCCATCTTAAAGGGTTTTCCATGATTTGTCCCAGACATGATCTGGTCGGGACAAAGTGTTACACAACTACATAGTTGCAAATAGTGTCCTTAAGAATTAACATGTTCCGTGATGACTTGCCTCTTTAAATGCTTCAATGTATTCATTATCATTGTCTAAAAGACCAAGTGCGTAGCAAGCATCTCTAAATGAAGCATGTTCAGTTCCATTAACAGTCCTAATCTCTTTAAATGATCTTGGACCTTTAACTTTATTAAGAAGAATTCTTAAAAAGTAGGCTTCACCAAGAGAAGGTGACACTGAATGAATTTTTCCAATTGAGACACCTTGTTTTCTTGGTATCCAGCATCTCTCTACGCACTTCCAAACAAATTTTGAAGGAAACTGAACATATGTAAGATTTCTAGCGTGTGCATACATCTCATTACACTTCATCCAAGACAAAAACATTGAGGAACATACCGAAGCCTTTTCAATTACATCATCAATATCATCTTCTTCACCATATACAATTTGTTGTTGGTCGGGTAGATGAAAAGGAAGCCTGGTAACAGAAGGATATCTATACTTTACTTCATTTGAGAAGATACGCCATGAGGCCTCACATGCAGAGAGGTATCTACAATCATAATAAAGTCTAATTTCATCAACAGCTTCAACAGGTTGGTCTCCATATTGACAGTGGTCTAACTTTAATGTTGTTCTATTCGGACCTTTGTTGATATACTTGAAAAGATATTTGATTGCATTACTCTGGTTGCACCATTCAACATTTATATGCGCTTGATATCTTTTCAATAAGAACTTGTTATACGGAACAACGTATCTCGAATCTAATTCTGCATCGGATTTAAAAATAGTAGGACCATTAAGTCTCCTTCTATATAAAGGATATCCATCTGCATCTGTTGAAGTTCTTTCACGGAATTTCTTAGGCAAATTTTTGGAGCGATCGTCTTTTACCATGCACGGTGATTTCATATTATGAGGACCGCATGGTCCGTGGATCATAAATTCTTTGACTAGTTTGTATAATTCCGGATCTTCGTTAGGATCAGGGATCTCCGCGGATATGACACGATCAATATGATCAGGTGTAGGTAGTTTCGCATCAGGATGCAAAAATAAACATATATGCGAATGAGGTAATCCACGTTTTTGAAACTCGATAGTATAGACCACTGAAAATTGAAAATAAAATTTAAAGTGAATTATATATAAATGTGAAATAATTAAAGAATAAAGTTATAAGTTAATATACCTGCTTGAACCTTGCCGAAAATTGACTTGTCTTTTATGTCTTTCATTAGGGAATCAAGCTTCATTTTAAACAGACGACATAAAATGTCAGGATGATCCTCGACACTAATAGTTTTGTCCTTGAGACACCTTCTAATTTCAGGCCATCTAGGATTACATGTTATGGTAATAAAAAGATCCGGATAACCAAACCATTTGCAAATTGCCATAGCATCTAAAAAGTTTTGCATCATAAAACGTGCCCCACCAATAAAAGAAGACGGTAGTATAATACGTTGCCCAGTAAAGGACATATCTGTATTTCCCTCATCTTTTGCACTGTTCTGATTTAGTAATGTGTCACTTCTTAGTTTAGATTGCTTGCCACGTATAAACCCCAATCTTTCACTCTCAATCATGGTATAAGCATCCACTAAGAATTGTTGGTAAAGTCGTCTAGAATTCAAAATCAATGAAAACTTGTTGACCCTGCCTTGAATACGAAAAGCAAAAAATTCCCTCATAGTGCATGTCTTTCTAATACTGTTTTCCAAACTTGTTACGTTTCTGTGAGGGATATTGATTTGGTAGCCATCATCTCCGTGAGGAAACAAAAGTGGATACTGAAGCGGGAGATACGAAGGGTGTAATTCACTTATACGTTCCCTACGGCCTGATTTCTGAGTAACAATTATGTCACGATGGTTAACTAAATTACAAATATCTCCAACAATTAACACGGCAACTTCAGATGCCGTAGGTAAGTTGTATGTCTTTTCATATGTTTTCCTATTGCTTATGATACGTAGCTTCAGGTCTGAGTTAGGATTTTGTGACAAACAATCCCTCGCCATTCTGTAGGTTTTCACGAACACATTCTCTTTATCTAACATGTTCTTTACTTGTTCTATTAGTTGCACGTCTAATATTTCAGCGGCATCGTCTGATCTGTTTTCGATTAAATAAAGTTATGAATGAGAATAATTATCGTATTACATATAATGATAGAATTTAATGGGATAAGTACGGTGTACATACCTTAATGCTTGTAGTCTATTAGAAACCTCATTTTCAGTATCATATATGTATAGTTGATAGAATTTTGGTGGTTCTCCATCTTGAGGCAACAAACTTCCAATGGAATGATAATTTTGACCGCTTAATCTAAAAATGAAAGGAGCTCCGCCCTTGTTAATAGATTTATCAACCTTATAGTATTTGTTGCAAGTATTGTTGAACTGAAGCTAATTACACCATTGTCCCTAACATTATTCAAACTCCAGAGGATACAAATTCATACAAAATCCACACTAATGGAGATCAATGCTTAAAAATAAAAATGAGCACAAATTGTCCGGTTAATTCCTCGGCATTTGATTCAATCTTTATAGCTAATCTCCCTAACAACATTAAACGGACAATATCATTCTTATTTTTTTAATTATCACATTATGAATTGTCATCTTAATATCAGTAAAACAAAAGCTAACAAAGGTAAACATTATCACATCCTCTAATTTAAGCATATTCGACATGAAACCCTCACAAAGTTCTCAGATTTCAAATGAAACTCTATCTAAACAACACTGAAACTATTTGAAACTACAAACTAACTCACAGATGATAAAAATGAGTGCATCTGGTGAAAGGTGACATGCAAGAAAAATTAAACATAACTTTTGAGCAATATTTTTAGATGATATCATTCTATATAAAATATTACATATAATAAAAAAATCAGAGTTAGAGATAAGATCACGTTAGTATAAATGTGTAGTAAATATATGTAAATTACCTGTTCGACATTATGTTTGTCATCTAAAAATTTAATGATGTTTTCATCATCAGTGAGCCTCTTTACTGTGTAGCATTTGTACCGTTTGTCAACATTGAAGTCACTGACATCAATCTTGAACGCATATTTTCTATCAATGAATCGTTGAAGCTCGGTAGGAATGTTCATCGCAAGGGGATCATCCTACAAACATTCAAAAAATGATGATAAAAGATGTTGTTTTTTTTATAATTTTCTATCAATATTTAATGATATTTACAAATTTCAACTGATATGAAGATGCGAAAACATAAATTTGTACCTTAGGCTTGAAGTTGTCAAAGACTTCCAATGCTGTTTTTTTATAATTTTTTTTTAGCTTCACCATCAAATAGTGTCAAATCCACAATACCGGTTGAATCTTCAACTTGTAATAAAAATTTATACCTATAAAAAAAGAGTACTTAAAAGTATATAATTTGTTCAACGAATGTACTAAGTCCAAATGTTCTAACCTTAAGTATGCATTGATGACTTTCTTCTCCTCACTGCACTTTTTTGTATTGCAGTAGTAAGTTAATTTTTCTCTCGGACTTCCAATTTGTCCTTTCATGAGTGGCAGTTGTTCAAGCTAAGAATCAACCTTCTTCATACAATGGTTACAGGCCATGTAGTACCATTCATTGTAAACCACCTTTATAGTCTCAAGAATTATGATTTCTTTTGCCTATTAAAAAGATTGATTATAATAAGATATATAAATGATATGTATATAAGAGTTTAATAAATGGAATAGTATTGTTACCTCTTAAATGCCTTCGATCTAAGCACTATACTTAAACTCTGTACGATTCAGAAAATCATCCTCAAGGGTGTATATTATGGAACACGAACCAGGGATATTAGATGAGGAGGATTGACGCTGAAAATTATATATTGAAGAAATGTAAGAACATGAGCTTAATATAGATAACCTTTGTAAATAGGATTTGATTTCCTCGACATCAATAGAGTTTATGAAAAGATTTGATGCGTCAAAACCATTACTCACAGAGTATCTACCTGTTAATGAAAATAAAAATGTGACAAAAGATATAAAAAACTGACAAAAGATATAAAAAACTGACAAGATATAAAAAACTGTATATTTCAAAAGATTATACCTTCATATTTCTCTAACCTCGCAAACTGAAGTATGACTACATAATGAGCCTCTCCAGGATTTGATAATACGTACTCATAAATCTTATAAGCATAATCATCGAATAATGTAACAAAAAATGTTGATGCCACTGAATAATAGTAATTATAATGTTATATATAATAATACAGAGTAACTAGCATTTCTATAGAACAATGTTAGAACTTATAAAAAACTTACTTGCAATCTTGAAGTCTTATTCTAACCTTGGCAGAATCCTTATTTTTTTTTGGTCTTGAATTTTTCAACAGGGGCATGACTTCAAAACACCAATAGTATCTGAAATTGACATGTAAAATTTGAATTATTACTTGGTACGGTTATTAATAACTAAAGCAGATATGTTATAATAATTTTCAGAAATTCCATAATATTAGCTACAGATAAAAAAAGTTAAACACATTTTACACATAAGTGCTTACCAATACTACTTTTAGTGGAGGCCTCACAGTCTACAATTGTTTGAAAATCAGTAAATAAAAATGAATGTGAACTCCCTTCCCACTCGGTAGAGTTGCTCACTTCAGTTTTCTTATTGAAGCAGACCTTTAAAGGGTGGTCAGTCACTGTCCAGTTTCCCAAGTTTGCTACCAAAACTGGTTTCTTTATTGTCACCACATTTTGCTCTAGAAGAAACCGCTGCAAACGATTAAACCATATTGCTAAACAGGAATCTCCAATCTTATTGCCCTATAGGAGAATTAATATAGAGTTAATAGAAGATATAATTACAACATAAATTGAATTGGTGACAATTACCTGTTCATCAACACAAATAAACTCTAGTGAGTGTGTTTCAGAAGGATTTTTGTAGTTTGCTCTTTTCCATGTTAAGAGAATACGAACTTTGAGATAATGATATTTATTGGTGACATGCAATTCGGTGAAGGGATCAAACTTTTGAAGTTCAGCCATAGTTTTCAATTGGATACAGAATTGCAAGTATCGACCAAGTGAATTATCAATACTATATATACTGTTTATGGACCTATTTTTTCGAATGGATTTGTGTTCTTTAAGTTTCATAAATGGAATATTTAAGTTTACACGTATATCTTTATAATTAGATTAGATTATTATAATTATAAAATAACATTGGAAATGTATATCTTTATAATTAGATTTTAATTATAAGATAAGATTTGAAGTTATAGAAACAAATATATTTTATTTAAAAATAATAATCAGATTAGATTTTAATTATAAGATAAAATTTGAAGTTATAGAAACAAATATAATCTATTTAAAATTTAGGTTGAAGGTAATCTGTTAGTCAAAAAGGATTATTTTAAAAGAATAATATTGATGCCATGTGAATATGAATCCAAAAGCAACTGTAATCATCAAGAATCAAGAATATATAATATTTTTGAACAAAGAAACAAACATGGGTTTAGTGAAACGGAAGGATTTGGTCTGCAATGTAGGTTTTAATCCAGCAATTCAGGTTGAATTTCACACATATAACCTAAACTGGCTAAAATTATATCTATTGCAATTGTATCAAAACGAAAAACTCATATACACATATAACCCAAAAAAAAACCCTATTGTATCAACATGAAAAAGATATTAGAACTTTGGCTAAAATTATAACGATTGCAATTGTATCAAAACGAAAAACTCATATACACAACAACAGGGTAACATGTTTTACCCTTCATCACGGGTTCATCATCGGATAACAAAATTGCTGTTGGTCCTCACTGATCTTTATCAGTGCAAATGAAGGTGTATTTGAGAAGAAAACCAAATAAACAACACAAAATAGGATTTCCAATGACTAAAATGGTTTTCTAGCCTTGAACAATCTCAATATGAACCAATAGATTGATAAATGATGATAAACAAGCTACAATATAATGAAATAAGCTCCTAGCCGTCACCAAAACTCACCAAATGAAGATTTCTTGTATTAGGGTTCAAAGGTTTGAGAAAGTTACATTTGGCTGCACAATGGCTGCGCATATATACTGTCCAGTGAACAGTTTCGCTGGCAGTTTCGCTGGCCAAGCGAAACTGTCACTGAACCAGTCTAATCTAGGTACCGAGCGAAACTACAGTTTCGCTCGGTAGCTTACAGTTTCGCTAGCCTACCAAAATCTAACAATTACAAGAAACTAAACTATTACAAAGAAACTAAACAAAAGATGAATTCCTCCCTACATTGATCTTCAATATTCCCCCTAGGGAGGGATTCAGCCACAGGATCTTCACTTGTCAGCATCGGCTTCATTCTGGTTCGGCTCTTGATTCAAATCAGGAGTCCCTGATTCCCCCAAAGTAGTTGTCGTGTCAGCAACGGGGACAGTTTCTTCAGATTCCCCCACAACAGTTGTTTCATCAGCACCTGGGGTTACAGACTCTGGTTCCCCCAGAATGATTGTCTCTTCGGCGACGGGGACAGCAGTCTCTGGATCTGGGATTTGAGAAGATTCTCCAAGTCCGCTTAAAGATTTGTTCATTTGATTTGCTAGATCCCGATCTTCTTCCATTTTGTCTTCAGCAGCCTTGACTTTGTCTGCTAAATCCTTTATCTCCTTGATAATTCCTCGGGCTTTATTGGCAACCCTCACGAACAGGTTTGCTTCTTCAGCAGTGTCATCGCCAGCCCCGTGTTTTATAGGATTTTCACATAGTGTCTTGAGATCGTCATTACTAAATGAGAAAACCTCCATTGGGTCGAACAGTCTGATCTCATCATTTTCTCCGATACGGATAACTGCTTCACCTGTCTGGTTATCGTAGAACCATTTCTTGAAATTTTGCAGTCTGGAAGGCTCTTGATCAGGTATTCTGATTCTAGTCATAGTCTTTGCAGGCTTGAATTTAAGATGGACTTTAGGCTTCCCTGTTGCTGCATCAATTTTAGTCTTAGACTTGATCCTTTGGCCTTTCATAAATCCAAACGATACGAAATCGTCTTTTGCGGCCAGCTGCAAATGTTTCACCAAGTTGCCAGCCCTTTCTGCTTTATCAGCATCAATGAGGGGGAGCTCAGACAACCTTCTTAAATCCCATCTGGGTAGGGACTGGAACTTTTCACGTTTGTGAAGATATGAAATGCTACCTCCCCTTCTCTTAATCATGAAGGCACGAACGGATGAATTGAATTTCCAGCTTATAATGTGACGATCAGACTCTTTTCTGCTGGGTTGAGAGATGTTTTGAAATAGGGGAGTCTGATCCACAAGCTCAGGTTTCTTGAACCAATCATCTCTGTTAAACTCGAGAACCTCTTCGCTGACAGAGCTAATCTTCGCTAGATAAGTAAGACCGTGCTCTTTCCATTCATAGCTCCTTGGCTCAGAGTGATCGTCAATTTCAGATTCTTCCTCATCTTCATCGATCAACACGAATTTGGCTTGAACAATCTCTGGCTGTGGTTGTTCTGTTTCAGTACTAAATAGATTAGCGTCACTGACATTGATAGCCTCCAAGTCTTCAGCATTGGGAGCTCCACTGTCATCAGCATCATTCAAACCAGTACCACTTCCTCCAACTCCACCCGATCCACTTCCTCCTGCTTTATCAGCCTCACCAGAACCACTTCCACCCGCTGCTCCGGATGTGTCTTTCAAGATGTCATTCACAGATTCAATCTCAGCATCACTCATTATACCAGGCAAGTTCAGATGCTTCTTGATATCGTTCAATTCTACCATCAAAAATTTGATCATGGAAGATTGTTTGGCTATGACCTCGTTCATGTGTTTGATCTGATCATCCTTCTCCTTCTCCCGAATTTCAGAGTTAACCAGCTTGGTTTTAATCATCCCCAATTCATTTGACAAAGAGGTATTTACACCTCTGATGATGTCTTCGTCTAATTCAGCTCTGGGGTCTATTCTTCTTTTCTTTGAAGCTCTCAGCTCATCTTCAGTCGGAACACTTTGTTTTTGAGAGATGTTCTTTCCTTTACGAGATAGATTTTCGAGCTCATCTTCAATTTCATCTCCAGCTTCTTTCCCCGAACTCCTCACATATTGTTTCCTTTTTCCCTTTACATTCTCACCAGCCTTACCTTGAGTTTTTCTCTTGTTTTCGTCTTCGATCAGCTTCTTGATGTATTCATATCTTTCTGCAGAATACATATGCTTCATTAAATAGGTGGTATGCCCAGAAAAATCTTCTCTTACAGCACAACAATCAGATAGAATCCTTGAGTGCATAGGATTTATAACAAGTGCTGTGCTTTGCTTCGGCAGCTCAGGTTCTAGATATTCTATAATTATCTCCAGGAATCTCGGATACAGAAGCCATCTTGATTTCTTCAGAGCTTGAATATTTGCAACCATAGCTTCAAATATTCTCTGGGGGATGTTAGCCTTCTTTCCCTTACACAACAGCAACATAGCTTCAGCCCAGTTTAAATTCAATCCATCTGATCCACCCTTTCTGTCATCAATGCAGGAGATGATGACGTGAGCAATGAATCTCCATTCTTTAGACATGTAAGACTTTTTAATCTCTTTCTTATTCTTCCACAAATGACCTCCTTCATAACCCATGTGCTTTTCAAAACCCTTCAATACGTCCATGTCATTTAACTTGGGTGCATCACCAACATCTTCTTCTAGTTTAAGTGCTTCAGCAATGGTTTTCATGGTAATGACGATATCTTTCTGCATGATCCTAGCACGAATGCATTCAGGAGTGGCTTTGACATCATATTCTGCAGACAGCCAGAATTCTTTGATGTGTCTTTCGTCAATGATTGTAGAGTGTGAGATGGCATAATGAATGCAAGATTGTTTTAGCCACTTTATACAGTCTCGGAAACCGGTAGATTTGTCAAGGTTATCATTCAGCCAAGCAGTCACATTGCTCCGAGGATCGTGTTTAAGATTGGACATTGTCTGCACACGAAACGAAGATTTTGTGAGTTCAAAAGAATTTAAAATGAATTAAATTGAAATTTTTTAAAAAAAAATGTTAATTTCGCTGCGAAATTCTATTTTCGCTAAGATGACCTCAGTGTCGCACACGGCGAAACAGTTAGTTTCGCGACATTGGTCTCGGCGACATTGACAAGGCCAGTTTCGCCGAGAAACTGTAGTTTCGCTGCGAAACTGTAATTTCGCTGAAGGCGAAACAGCAGTTTCGCTGCATGTCACGGCGAAACTGTCAGCGAAGTTTGGGCATGACGGCTAGACAGTTTCGCTCGTAACTAGTGAACTTTCGTTCAATTTCGCTGGATGAACCAGCTAGTTTCGCTGGACGCGAAATTTTGAATTTTAAATTGCCGAAACTCGATTTAAGCACAGTTTTTGCAATCCAAACCACACACAGTAACAAATGCACATGTACACGAGTATAAAGCGAGTCCGAAACAGAGATTAACAACTGTTTTATGTATGAGAAATTCATAATGACTGTTCGGTTCAAAAACCCCAAATAAACTGTGAATCAGATGCGGTTTCGAGTGTGATAAAGTGATTACACAACCATGAAGCATTACGAACCTTTGCACAAAACCAGTTACTCGATGATCAGATGAAGAGGATATAACAGTTTGGCGAAATAGGAGTTTCGCGAGAGGAAGGAGAGTTTCGACGGTAGGTTAGGGTTTCGGTAAAAATGACCGAGATTCACGATGGATGTATATATATGAGGGCAGTTTCGCTCGTAATTTCGCTCGGCGAAACAATAGTTTCGCCAGAGCGAAAGAGCAGATTCGCTCGAGACAAGATCGACAAAACAGTTTCGCCGGTAACGAAACAAACAGATTCGCTGTGAACCCACACGGCGAAACTAACGGAGCGAAACTTAGTTTCGCTGGAAACCCTAAAAATCCAATTTTGACCAAATTTTGATTTTGACTTTAGGAAAACCGACAAACACACACAAACGACAGATTATTTACAAAGTATCGATCTTATCAAAAATAACGCAGACAGAAAATCTTTTTGAGCCTTTTTCAAAATGTGAATTAAAACAACTATACAAGCAGATACTAATTTAATTTGTGAGAAAGATCCAGACATGAGATCACATCAACCGATACGCATCATACACATTTCAATTTCAATTTTAATCAGCATGCACGTCAAGCAGATCCCGAATGCATCACATTGATATTAAGCATGCACTAATAGTATTTAACATTTTTGGATATGCTTAAGGTATATTAATCAGGCACTGATTACCCAGCCTCACTCTATCAAAGATGTTAACAAGTCATCATATTTATCATTATTTTTCTTTTAAATCTTTTTCAAATGAGATATACGTTCATGATGTTTCATGCAAAAATAAAGCAGAACCCTAAGAGAACAGCAATCAGGTCGGCCGCAAAGCACGCAGAGAAAGCCCGATACACTTAGGAAAATAAAAAAGAAAAATAAAGCAGAAATCGTGTATATCAACAACAATCAGGTCGGCTTGTGGGCACGCAGAGAAAGTCCGATGATATACACTAAACACCAAGAAAATAAAGCAGAAAACTCAATCAGCAGGTGATCAGGTCGGCCGCCTAGGCACGCAAAGAAGACCCACTGAGTCGAGTGTAAAAATGGCATAAAGCCTTATTTGCAAAGCATGCGTACATCAGAACATCTCTTAATTGACAGAATCATTGCAACACTTATCAAGAAATGAAAACTAGAGCAAAATCAGGCAAGCGTTATGTTTATATCCTACTCATAGATATCATATTAGGCATACACACTCAAAGATCATACAAGCACAATGCAGCCTTTATTTTTACTCTATCCATGGCAGATAACGCAGGTTGATAAACAATCATTTCTCACAAGGTCGGATCAATTTCTCATTTTCATTTTTGAAATTTTATTTATGTATCAAAATTTTCTGAGGACTTCAATATTCCCCCAAAATCCACAAATACTCTATTTTTGGATTTTCAATAAAGAAATTAATAATAGAATAAAATGATTTGATCGATACTTGACACAAAAAGGAAAGACAGACTCTAAAAAGAAGGCACACAATCGAAGAAAAGTTTGACAGGAAGTCCGCTTCGAATTCATGAAATTTAGGTATTTTAGTGTGATTTACCCCCAATTCCCCCACAAACTAACGGTAAGGACATCAAAATCAGTTAAGAGAGAATTGCAAGGTAAATGAAACTAAAATACTCCCCTGATTATGTTCAGATGATGAAAGGCCAGGAATCATTTGTGGAGAACTGCATGATCATTGATTTCTTGATAATCTAGATTCTGTTCCGACCATCACCTGATTCATTGACAAAATGAAATTGGCATTCAGGTTTAGACAATAACAAACAAGATGAAGTGAAATTTAAAGAAGTATTTACAAAAAGGTTTATTTAATCCCCTTTTTTTTTTTTTTTTTTTTTTTTATTTACCAAAAATTTAAAAAGTTATCATGCCCAGCATTTTAATAAGCTCATAGAAGCGGGGTTTATCAAAGGTTTTAGTAAAAATATCCGCTTTTTGAGCTTTGGTTTCGATGGGGACAACATCAATAAACCCTTTTTCCTGAGCATCACGGATTGCATGAATCCGTGTTTCAATATGTTTGGTTCGGGAATGATGAATTGGATTCTTGGAAATTCCGACGGCAGCTTCGTTGTCGCAGAACAACGGTGTATGAAGAAAATTGATCCCGTAATCCATCATCTGATGTTGAATCCACAGCACTTGGCAGCAGCAACTAGAAGCAGCAATGTATTCGGCTTCGCCTGTAGATAAGGAGACTGTTGTTTGCTTCTTGCTTTGCCACGAAACCAAGCATTCCCCCAAAAACTGGCATCCCCCAGAAACAGACTTTCTATCGAGTTTGCATCCTCCGTGATCACTGTCTGAATAAGAATTAAGCTCAAAACTTCCACCTTTAGGATACCATAAGCCCAGTCTTGATGATCCTTTCAAATAACGGAAGATACGTTTGACCGCCTTTTCATGAGATTCCCTTGGATCAGCCTGATAACGAGCACAGTAGCACACAGCAAAGGTGATATCTGGGCGACTGGCTGTGAGATACATGAGGGACCCAATCATTGATCGATACAGTTTCTGGTCAACCCGCTTGCCATCACTGTCGGGAGTCAAACATGTCTGAGAAGTGAAGGGAGTAAGCTCAGCTGAGGCGTCGTTCATTTTGAATTTCTTCAGAATCTCCAGAATGTATTTTTCTTGATGGATGAGGATACCATCTGGCTTTTGTTCCACTTGCAATCCTAGAAAGAAATTCATCTCCCCCATCATGCTCATTTCAAAATGCTCCTTCATCAGTTCCTCAAATTCTCGACACATCTTCTCATTGGTTGAGCCGAAGATGATATCGTCCACATACACTTGAACCATCAGCATTTCTCCATTCACCTCTTTCTTGAATAGCGTCATATCGATAGACCCACGAGTAAAACCTTTTCCCAATAGGTACTGAGTCAACGTTTCATACCATATTCTGGGTGCCTGATGAAGACCGTACAGAGATTTATCCAGCTTGTAGACTTTGTCAGGAAATTCATGATCTTCGAAGCCAGGAGGTTGAAGCACATAAATATCTTCATCAATATCCCCGTACAAGAATGCACACTTGACGTCCATTTGGAACACCTTGAAGTCCTTGTATGCAGCATGAGCTAGAAAAATTCGGATCGCCTCAATGCGTGCAACCGGTGCAAACACGTCTGTATAGTCGATGCCTTCTTCCTGATAAAAACCTTGAACCACCAGTCTTGATTTGTTTCTTATAACAATACCTCTATCATCCATTTTGTTCCGGAAAACCCACTTCGTGCCAATAGGAACTTTATTTTCTGGAAGATCCACCAATTTCCACACCTTTAGCTTTCTGAATTGTTGAAGCTCGGCCTGCATGGAATCTACCCAACTTGGATCAGCTAAGGCTTCATCTATATTCTTGGGAACAATCTGAGACAGAAAACATGCAAACAAACATTCATTAATCAAACCAGACTGATGACGAGTCCTCACTCCATCCGTAATCGATCCAATGACGAGGTCATGCGGATGGTCTTTTAGGGTTTTGAAATTTGAGTCAAGGTGGGCGGGAGCGGGTTCGGTGGTTTGTGGTAGTTCATGAGAGGAAGATGGAAGATCGGGTTGCTGAGTGGGTTGTGGGGATGAGGATTGGATAGGTTGTGGAATATCAGGTTGAGGGGTGATAGTTACGAGAGGAGGAGTATCTTCTGCATCAGCTAGGATAGGAAGATTGAATGACTTGAACAAAGTGTCTGAATCATAAAACCATTCGGGTCCAGTGCCGGTGTTTGGAGAGTTCGATTCTTGCCAGTCCACATAGTAAGATTCCTGCACAACACGAGTACGTTTGTTATACACACGATAAGCTTTTTGTGATGAAGAATACCCCATGAAGAAACATTCATCGGAGACAGCTCCAAATTTTGTAATTTGAGCTTCGGTATTCAACAACGTGCACGAACATCCAAATGGCCTAAAGAAGTCGATCAGTGGCTTCCTTCCATGATACAGTTCATATGATGTCTTCATTTTGTCTTTCACGATCAGGACACGGTTCAGTATGTAGGACGCACAATTTACTGCTTCAGCCCAGAAAATGATCGGGAGCTTTGATTCAATCAGCATGGTACGAGCGGCTTCCACAAGAGTGCGATTCTTCCTTTCAGCAACACCATTTTGTTGCGGAGTTCTTGCTGCGCTGTATTGTCGAAGAATCCCCTTGTTTGCACAGAATGAGTCAAAGATCTGATTGCGAAACTCAGTTCCGTTGTCACTCCTGATTGCTTTGACCTTCTTGCTTCTTGAGCTTTCCACTGACAGAATGATATTTTGTAGAGCTTCAGACGTTTCACTCTTGTGCTTCAAAAATCTGACCCAAGAGTACCTGGAATAATCATCAGTCACAACAAGACAGTAAGTTCTCTTTCCCAAACTTGGTACACTAATAGGTCCAAATAAATCAGTATGGAGCAATTCTAAGGGACTTGAAATAGAATTCTCCAATTTAGGCTTATGTGGCTTCTTGTGTTGTTTTCCTTTAGCACATGAAAGACATTTTTCAACAACAGAAAAATCCTTGTATGGAAGACCTCGGACCAAATTGTTTTTAACCAGGTTGTTTAGAATTTTGAAATTTATGTGTCCTAGACGTCTATGCCACAAGAAGCACTCAGAAACAGATGCCTTTGACAATAAACAAGTCATGGAAGAGTTGAGAGTTGCAGTTGAGGTCAAATTCAGCAAATATGTGTCATTGATGCGTGGCGCACGCATTGCCACCATCTCTTCGGGCACGGAAAATTCAGGCTTGAGGAACAGGCATTCATTTGCTTTGAACAATACTGGAATATTCTTGTCACAGATTTGTGATACGCTCAGAAGATTAAACTTTAATTCGGGTACATGATTGACGTGTTCCAGAGTAAGAGACCCAGCAGACACGTCTCCTTGACCAACCATCTTACCACCCCTTTTATTTCCTGCAAAAGACACGAATCCACCATCCAAAATTCTATAATTTGTGAGCAGGTCTTTCATCCCTGTCATGTGCCGAGAGCATCCCGAATCAATATGCCAGTAACTGTTCTTCGGGAGTGCCTGGCAATACAAAACGAAAAATTACTTAATAACTGGTACCCAGACTTTTGCAATTCCGGGATTTGTGACTTTCTGTTTTCCCCCAAAGAATTCTTTTACAAAACTAGTTACCTTGTGGCCAAAGGATCTATCATGGTTTGTTCGATTTAATTTTTCTTTACAATTTTTAACAACATGATCATCCTTACCACATCTGAAACAGTGTGATCTGTGACTTGAGCAAGAGGAGGTATCTGAAGTACTTTCCTCCTCAGAATCTGATGTTTTATAATCAGAGTCGCTGTTTGTTTCAAAATCCACTTTTGTTTTAACTTTTGAAATTCTTGGATTATTAGTTTTCAAAAATGATTCCTTCTTTTGAGAAACATGTTTTTCTGTTGGTTTTGAAATTCGTATCGGTGTGAAAGAAGGAATTGGATTAGAAAGAAATTTGTTGAAGCGATTTTGAGATGTACTGGCATGACATTGAACATTTTCATTAGAAGCAAATCTTTCTTGACTAACAGACACAGACTCTTCACTACTGCTATCTGAAGTGGAACAACTACTAGCTACACTACTGTCTATGCTAGACTTCTTTGAATGAAAACTACTACTCTTAACGGACTCCTTAGGCTTAAGGCTACCGCAACCAAGTCCACTTGTGTCACCATATCCATGATCAAAATTTTCTCTGAGCTCCTTAAGGTTAACTCCTTCTAGACCTGCATGCAGATTGTTAGCATCACTGGGAATTAAATCATTTAAAGGGTGAGGTGTCGGAGTGGGCGAGTAGCAATGCGTACTTGGAGGAGGGTAAACTTTAGGAATCTCCTTTTCTTTTTCCTCCATACCCACCCCTGTTTTTATTCTAGCACCTCGTTGCTTAACTAACATTTCCTCAACTTTCATTTGAGAAATAGTCCATCTATCTAACTTAGTCTGAAGCTCAGAGGCTTCAAATTGGGCTAAAGTTACTCTTTCAGAAAGCATGTTGATTTCAACGTTTTTAGCAAGAAGAGTTTGTTTTAAATGTTCATTTTCATGCAATGCTTCATTTAGTTTCACAAAATATTTTGATTCATTTTCTTTCAATTGTGTGTTCATAGTTTGCAATTCATTGTTGTTGTCAATCAACAATCGATTGGCCTTGTAGATACCGAACAGACGGGTTCTACAAGAGTGAGTGCACATATCTTGAACAGACTCATATGATAGATCCAGTATTACCTTTTCAGCAGCAAGGGCTTTCTCACAAGTGCATGCTGGTGTGCTTGCCTTTGACTCATTCACCTTCTTTGCATCTTCTTTCTTCTCACTGCTGCTAACCGTGTGCTCATTGCTTTGTTCCTGAATTTGAGCTGCAAGAGCTTGATTGATGGCCTCCTCAGCTTCAGAGGCTTCTGCACTCCAGTCAAAGTTTGTCAGAAGAGCCACTTCTTTGGTTGGCTTGGCTTCTGCTTTGTCAGTGATAGGAATGACGCGAGTTGCAGGCTCGGAGGTTGGTTCAGTCACAATTGGACTTGGGCACTCCCTTTTGAAATGGCCGAGTTGCTTACAGTTATAGCATCTAAGCTTAGCCTTGTCGAAACCAACTCGTCCATTTTGATTCTTGAATGTGTTTCTCCCAGTGCGTTCGAAGAATTTTCTAGCTCGAACAGTTAACATGGCCATTTGCCATTTCAGGTCAGTTTCTTCTAAATCATCCGGATCAACTTGGTACATGTCCTCAGCAGTCAGAGTTGAACCTTGAAGTTCTCCAGCAGCGAAAGCTTGATAGCTGTTAGTAAACAACGAGAACAATCCCATGTATTCAGGTGAAATCTGGGATGTTTGCTGATTGGCGGCGGAAGCAGATGCAGTTGAGGATGACCCAGATCCAGGATGTGAAGATTGAAGTTGAGAGAAAGCTCCTTTGTGTGTGACGGTTGAGATGAAAGCTGAATTTTGAGAGTAAACTTTAGTTGGACCCATGCTTTGATTGTATTCTCTCCTTTGCACATCTAACTCAAAGGATTTGAGCTTGTTAATGACATCCATGAGCTTGTAGTCGGGAAAACTTCTTTCTTGCTTTAGCATGCGAACCTGAATGCTCCACTCGGGAGGAAGAGCATCCAGAAGCTTCTTGATTTGTTCTGAGTTAGTGAGTTGCGCATCATATTTCTTCAGATTGCTTGAAACAGTTAGGAAGCGATTGGTTAAATCCACCAGCTTTTCGTTCTTCATGCTTGTGAAGGAATTGAATTCTTTGGTGGCTTGGGCTTCCTTGTCCTTTACCAGGTCTTCATTGCCATCGTAAAATTCACAGAGAGCGTCAAATAGACTTTTGGCGTCAGTGTGCTCAGCAAATCGGTTATAGATTTCTTGTGACAGGCATAGAGAAAGAGCACCGAGAGCTTTCTGATCACGATCAATGAGTTTCAGGTCCTTCTCGGTAAAGGAAGACGGATTATTGTTGATTTGTGTCACTTCGCCGGTAGTAGTTGTTGGAACGTGTGGACCGTTGACAATCGACAGCCACTGGTTGTAATCGGTGTATAGGAAAAACGATTTCAGGCATCGTTTCCAATCTTCAAAATTGTCGCCATTTATCAGCCTTGGTGGTCGATTCGGGGCGATACTTTCAGTGTCAGTGGAATTTGTACCGGACGTCATCTTAAGTCAGCCTGAAATAAGAAAGACAAAGAACAAACCAAGAACAAGACAAATTGATTAGTTTCGCTGGGAGATATAGTTTCGCCAGCAATTTCGCTCGGAAATCCTGAACAGGTGAACAATTTCGCTGGATTTTGTAATTTCGCCAGCAGTTTCGCTTGACAATACTGAACCAGATCAGCAATTTCGCCAGCTAGTTTCGCTGTATGCACGGGCAGTAGTTTCGCTCGGAAATACCCGATGACACACAGTTTCGCTAGCTAGTTTCGCTGGAAACTGGTTTGAACTTTCGTTCAATAAAACTGACAATAGTTTCGCTTCTCGATGTTCGGCGAAAGAATAGTTTCGCTCGGTGATGGTAGTTTCGCTCGGTGATAATCCGGCGAAACTGCCAAACGACTTGATAGTTTCGCTGTTTGAAGGCACAGTTTCGCTGAATAAACAGCAGTTTCGCCCAGAACAGAAAACCCTCTTTTTTTGAAGAAGAAATGATCAGAAATCAACCCAAATCACTATGGGTTAATGATCGGTTGATTGCCTAGTGTTCAAGACACCAAAACACACAATATTCAATCAATTTCCAGTCCAAAACAAGCTGATTTCAGAATCAAATAGATTTTTCAAAGTTTACCCAAAAACACTCAAAAACACCAAAATCAAGAGCACAGAGGCTCTGATACCATATTGTTGGTCCTCACTGATCTTTATCAGTGCAAATGAAGGTGTATTTGAGAAGAAAACCAAATAAACAACACAAAATAGGATTTCCAATGACTAAAATGGTTTTCTAGCCTTGAACAATCTCAATATGAACCAATAGATTGATAAATGATGATAAACAAGCTACAATATAATGAAATAAGCTCCTAGCCGTCACCAAAACTCACCAAATGAAGATTTCTTGTATTAGGGTTCAAAGGTTTGAGAAAGTTACATTTGGCTGCACAATGGCTGCGCATATATACTGTCCAGTGAACAGTTTCGCTGGCAGTTTCGCTGGCCAAGCGAAACTGTCACAGAACCAGTCTAATCTAGGTACCGAGCGAAACTACAGTTTCGCTCGGTAGCTTACAGTTTCGCTAGCCTACCAAAATCTAACATTTACAAGAAACTAAACTATTACAATGAAACTAAACAAAAGATGAATTCCTCCCTACATTGATCTTCAATTGCATCAATTGATATGAAATTAAACGGAGAGATTAGAATTTACTGTTGTTTAGTAATCGGTTTTAGAGGAGCATGAAGAATGGGGGTTTTGTCCACCACTGTCGTTCCCTTCTTCGTGGGATTCACTATTTACTTTATTATTTAACAACCGTGATGGGTAGCCGCATAACGAAACTGAAAACACAATTGAATCGGGTTTAAATCGGGTTTAATCCATAAATCAATATGTAAATCTAAACAGTGTACAAATACATTGCTTCTCCGCCTAAGAAATTACCTGAATTTGTCGAGATACGGCATCTTTCTTCTTCCGTCATTGTCGCATCCGTTCGTCGTGGGATTCATCATCAGTGGCATAAAAATCGTTGCCGCCGACGATCGGGAGGAATTTAAGGCCGCGTAACCCAATATTGCACATAGATGAACCCTAATTTCTGGATTTCTTTCAAAGCAGATGATGTGTAGGTCTGTAGGAGAAGAGGGACGATAGGAAATCTGGTGAACCCTAATTTCTAGATTTCTTTCAAAGCAGATGATGTGTAGCCGTGTAGGTCTGTAGGAGAAGAGGGAAAGAGGGAGGATAGGAAATCTGGAATGCATCGTTAATATGAGAATGGGTCGGATTAAGGATCCGCGTGTATATTTTCAGCATGTAAAAATAGCCATTGAAAATAACGGGGATGAGGCTTAGAAGGGTTATGGTTATGCCAAGTGGCATTTTTTACTAATTAAGGTAGGAATAAACTTTATGTTTATTATATAGTTTATATATATATATATATATATATATATATATATATATATATATATATATATTTACATAGTTTACACTTTCTACCCTCTAACTTTGCAATATTCATCATTTTATGTCACGAATCATGTTAGGACATATTCTTACTATATTTTGAGCCTTAAAATATTTACGATAATTATAAACACGTATAATATCCATATGGCTTATAACTTTGCTTAAATTACGCTTTTGGCCCTTTTACTTTTCCGTTAACTATTATCGTGCAATTCTATACATGTTTTCCTATTAATGGTTTATGCTAGTCACATAAGCATATATTCATGATTTAAACACGTATACGAGACGTAATCATTCATGTTTCATCATTTCTAAACCCGTTTATCATATAAACAGGTGTTTTATTCATTCATTACCATTTCTAACACGTATTTACAATAAAGCACGTAGGTAAACATATTAAGATACGTAATTACCTAAATGGAAATATCGGGGTGTTGCATTATTTTTATAAGAGCCCATCACCTTTTTGTTTTAATAAAACTTACCACCTTTGCATTATTTTTATAAAATGTTGTTATGACTAGTTTTTATAAGAATTATGATTTGTTTTCTTTTATTATAAAAGTTATGACCATCCAAACCCATTACCATCAATTTATATTATAAAACCTACAACTCATACCACATTTTATAAAATAAAACAACCTACTAAAAATGTAACCAGCAAACTTCTAAAGAAAGTGTGGTGATTTGTTTGCCATATCTTGAGTGTAGGCTTAAGCCTAAGACATCAACTCTGAAATTGCGTGAGCGTACGGATCTTCTACTTAGTCGTAACGAAATCAATATAAACGAATAGAACACAGAGAGTAAATACAAATATGGCTTGTATTAACCACAGAGAGTTTACACAAAGACACTCAGAACATATGACATGAACAAATGTTGAATTCTACACAAGACAACATATTTATACTAAGCTAAACCCGCTGGTCCGAACCTGTGGTTCGGCCCGAGGTTCGGCCATGTCCGAACTCCAGGTTCGGCCTGAGTTCGGGCCTCAGCATTCTTGAGTGAATCAGTCTTGTATTCGATACTTCACATGACGATCAGGAACCATGTATCAACAAACTCCCCCTCGGCATGTGCAGTATCATCTTCTCCACTCAAACTTGTATCATGTATCTTCAATCAAACTCTTCCTCGATTTTTGACAACGAGTTCAATCTTGAATACTTGACATTGCATCATGTGTAATCTCTTTATCAACAAACTTCAGAAGACTTGAAGTTGTGATGTTCTCTTCCCACTTAGAAACCTGCCAATATAAATAATATTGGTGCAAAATGTCTCTTTGAGACTCCAAGATATTTTGATTTTGAAAATTGATATTGTATTCCGTGTTGATCAAGCGAAAACAAATAAGAAACAAAATCTTTTTGGCTTTTAGAAACTTTATATCAAAACACACCTAAAATCTTTTTGATATTTTTCCGATAAGAAACATAAAAGCATTACAGAATTAGACACTATTTTTGTCGTTTGTGAGAAAGATCATAACTTGGGATCATATTGGTCATAACATGCTGAACTACATTTCAATTTCGATTACTGCAGCACATAAGCCATGCTGATTGCAGATATAGTTTGTCCAACTTTAAACTCTGGCACAATCATACTCATAACATCTGGATATGTTAAGGTATTGATTAAATTTGCAATGACCAGTGTATTCCACACTATCAGACATACTCCGATATGCTTTTGCTTATCACATTTTGTGATCTCATTTGTGATTTTAATCACACAATGATTGTAATCATGATATAGTCAACTGTGTTCCATGCAAAAAGAAATAAGAACGTTAAATCGTCTACCTTAAGGTCGATCTTTCGATACGCAGATAAGGCCTCGGATTTAACAAAATAAGAAAATAAAACAAGTTGAAGTTGTATAACTCAACAACAATCAGGTCGGTACTCCCGTACACGCAGAGAAAGTCCGATGAGTTATACGAAACACCAAAGAAAATAAAGCAGAACGTCAAACGAACAACGATCAGGTCGGTCTTTCGACACGCAAAGAAAGTCCGATCGTTTGACAAAATAAAGAAAATCAAACAAGTTTAAATCATTGCAAAATGAACACATGTATACACAGTGACTTCTCATTTTATTCTACACATATCTTTTTCTTAATATATCATGAGATATGCATCAAGATGTTATCCACTAGGTCAAGCAACAGATTTAGTGTATATCACATTTGTATACTTTCTGATTTGCCGAGCCTACCTTACACATCGATCAAATGGTCTTATGGCCTTTTCATTTACTTTATCCATGAGTCAGACACTGTCAGCCAATGTACCATCATTTCCCAATCATTTCGGATACAATTTCTCATTTTTCAATGTTTTTGGCTTTTTGCATTTTTCAATATTTTTGTATTTTTCAAATTTCTCCCCCTAAAAATGACAATTCTATTTTTAGATTCTCATTTTTACGATTTGAAAAACAAAACACTATTTTTGTATTTTTGCAAAAACAAACTCCCCCTCAGAATGAGACGAAGTGAAAAACAAGAAAAATTGATCAACCAACACGAATACTAACAATTTAGCCTTTGGAAAAACAGAATTGATTTTGAATACAATTTAATTAAGACAGATATTTCACAATCAGTAATTTGCCAATCACCGAATGGTCTTCCTGAAACACCTGTTGGACACCAAATAAAATATTAGTTGCATTGGGATCGACCCGAATCAACAGCGTCAGGTCGCCCGGTGTCTTCCACAAAGTCTTTGATGGCCTTGGAAACAACTTTTGGTTTCCAAATTTGTAAAAGTTGTAATTTTTTATCAGAACCCGAATCAGATTCAACCGACGAACTTGATTTAGACTAAGACGATTTACTAGTTGACTTAAGCTTTGGGGACCATGGTTCATTAAAAATTTGACCTTTGTTATCCACATATTTTGCAGTTTTGTGGATATATGCAGTCGTCGGACAATCAGCAGCTAGATGTCCTGGTTTACGACATACATAACAAAGTCTGTCTCTAAAATTGTTTGAAAATGGTTTTGATTTTTCAGAATCAGATGAATGTTCAGAATGAAAGTTATCAAAGAAACCATCAGAAGAATCATACTTAGGAGATGAACTCCTTGAAGATGAAGATCTTCTAGAATAATAAGAAAACTCCTTCTGAGATGGTGATTTCTTTGTAACTTTTGCTTTAGGAACCTTCTCAGCCTTCACTGATTTCGTTGCTTGAACCGGTTCTTCCAACACTTTGTAACCTAAACCTTTATGTTTAGATATTAAGGCTTTGAAGAATTGGACGACGAACCTGAATCAACTCTTGATTTAGCAACACTAGTGAATTTGTCTTTGATATCCTTTAGCTTGTTCTTTTCAATCAAAACTTTCTCTTCTTCGGTTGCAGATGAAGAACGGGAAACAACCTTATCAAATACTTTCTCATTTTCCAGCAATACAGACTTTGAAACAAATTTTGGAGCGTCACCCAAAGGTTTATCCTTCTTTTTAGACTTGGACTTGTTCTTCTTGGATGGAGTCACAAACTTGGAATAATCATGCAAGTCATCTTTTGGATCAATCTGAGCAGCAGTAACTTCAATTAAATCCACTGGTTGAGGAACCGAGTGAACATCATTCTGCTTAGAACTTTCTGAACTCTGATCCTGCTTGTATAAGAAATTAAGCAATGTCGGTGACAAATTGCAATTCTTAACTTATTTTTTTAATTCCAAAATCTCCAGTTTCGAGTCATTAATTTTCTGTTGACCGTCAAACACCTCTTGTTGTGACTTGATGAACTTTGCATTGAGATCATCATATTCATACGTCTGTAACTTTCTGATCACACATTCTGCAAATAGTTCTTGAAGAACACTTTCTCTCTTTTGTTTATAGATTTCAACATCTTTAGTTAAGACTTCATTCTTGTCCCGGTCCAGAACATTCTCATCTTGAAGCATAGAAATCTTATTATGAAGTGTCTCAACTGTAATAGCAGTTTGTGCAATAAGAGTAGTAGCCTCTTCATATTTTTGCTGAACCGGATAACTCTTCTCAAACAAATTTTCAAAATCTTGAGTTGCGTCTAACGCTTCAGCTTTGGCTTTCTCACACTCTTCAGCCAATTGAGCCTTTTCCTTCAAAACATCTTCATGAATATGAACCAACTCATAATATTTCTTTTGAAAATCCTCCAATTCTTTCTTTAACACCACAATTTCTTCAGTTGATAATTGACAATCTTGTTCAAACCTTGCAATCTTCTTGAGCAACTTCTCACATTTATAACAGTTAAATTCATCATCCTTTGAATTCTCAGAAGACTTAGGTAATTCTTCTTGAACCAAAGATATACTTGAAGAAGTATCAGATTCTATTAACAAGCTTTCATCATCATCATGTTGAACGGTTAAAGCAATTGAGATTGGAGTATGATTCTTCTTAACTTCTGAATCTGCATTCCAGGCAAATCCATCTGGATGCATAAATGTATTATTCCAATCATGAGAAAGAGTAGCAGATTTCTGCTCAACCTTCTCAGCTCTATCGGATGGATGAAAAACTAAATGTGCATGCTGACCAGTCTCCAATTTACTTTCTGCAGAACTTGGACATTCTCGAGCAAAGTGACCATAAACGGAACACTTATAACATTTCACTTTAGATTTGTCCAATCCAATCTTTCCTTCCTGATTAAGTCTCTTCTTACCAGTTCTATTGAAAAACTTCTTTGTTCGACGAACCAACATTGCATATTGCCAATTGAGATCCATTTCTTCCAAATGATCATAATCAATCTGATCATAATCTTCATTTGCTAACTCAGCATTACTCACAGAACCAGTGATAACACCAAAGTATGAAGATACTAATGCAGACATCAATGCATTATAATCATCGATAGTTTGAACAGACAAAGCACTTTGGGTCGAAGAACTAGGAATTGACACAGAACAACCAGCAGAAGAATAACTTGGAATTTCAGATTTACCTGCTAGAAATGTTGTAGGAGGAGCAGAACTAAGAATACTAGACTTCCCAGCATTCATTGTAGAGTCATTTTCACCATGATACACTGCAGGATTCTGAATTTGAGTAGGAAGTGATTTATTCACCATTAATTCCATATCCCGAGCCTGAATTCTTTGAACCAAATCATTAAAAGACAATCCTGAAAAATCTTTATCATGAGTAATCATCATCACATAATTCTCCCATTTATCAGGCAATGCTTCCAAGATCTTTTCTTTCATATCAACCTCTTCTTTAGTAAGATTCACCAAACGCATTTCACTCATCAGATGATCGAATCTTGCAATCAGATTGGGAATCGTTTCATTTTGATAATGTTTAAAACTATCAAACTCTTTCTTCAAAACCTTTGTCGACTTTTCTTGTATTGGTCATTGCCTTCACATCGTTTTTCCAATGCATCCCATAGACTTTTTGATGTGTAGTTACCAGCAAATTGATGAAGTAACTCTTTAGGCAATGCCATCGTTAACGTACCATATGCCTTTTTCTCAGCTTGATAAGCTTTCTTTTGTTCAGAAGACATTTTTATTTGAAGAATAGGTTCACCAGTTTCATCTTTAGGGTAAACATATTGCTCAGTGAACGCTAACCACATATCAATGTCATTTGTATCGACAAACGCTTCAAACCGTTTAACCCAACTATGATAATCTTCCAATTTTAGCAATTTGGGAACTTTCTGACTTGTTCCGATTTCATTATCATAATTCATCATTGTTTGCATCGTAGCTTGAACCGAATTTTGAATAGCTACGAACGCTTGAAAATCGGACATTTTCAAAAAACTGAACACTGTTCACTCCGAACTTCGTCCGAACCTACTATACCCTCCGAAGTTGCTCCGAACTTAAAACAAAAAATCCGAACTCTCAACGAACGTATCACCGAACTCAGAAACTCCGATCTATCTCCGATCCTAGTCCGAACTCCCTCCGAGACAGGATATCCACCGAACTCTCTCCGATTAGACTCCGAACCCTCACCGAATCAGGAAAACTGACCGAGCTTAATCCGAACCTGGTGTTCGGAGCGGTTATGCCAAATCTGAAGTTCGGCCAATCACGAAAATTCGAAAACTTCGGAAAAACTCACTGAAATCGACACCTCTCGAGCTGTGAACACTCAATCAACTGAAAACGAACAAATACAAACATATTTGACGTAAAACATGAAATTTTGAATGAATATTTTGAGATATGAAGATGAAAAACGAGCTTTGAAAGTCAAAAACGTGAATTCGAACTCAACAACTCTGGAAAACACTGATTTCCGACTAGTAGAGCAAACCTAATGCTCTGATACCACTTGAAATTGCGTGAGCGTACAGATCTTCTACTTAGTCGTAACGAAATCAATATAAACGAATAGAACACAGAGAGTAAATACAAATCTGGCTTGTATTAACCACTGAGAGTTTACACAAAGACACTCAGAAGATATGACATGAACAACTGCTGAATTCTACACAAGACAACATATTTATACTAAGCTAAACCCGCTGGTCCGAACCTGTGGTTCGGCCTGAGGTTCGGCCATGTCCGAACTCCAGGTTCGGCCTGAGTTCGGACCTCAGCATTCTTGAGTGAATCAGTCTTGTATTCGATACTTCACATGACGATCAGGAACCATGTATCAAATGGGGTCATGTACTTGTTGTATATTGAACCAAAATATTAACCATGGACGATGAACCAATGTTTAGGTTATAAGAAGCAAAATCTACATCTCCACCTTTCACCACCACACAAACCCACTCCCCCCTCTCTTCCCTTTGAAACGGTCGGCACCCCCTCCTCCTGTCGCCGGCGAAGTCTGCAACCAGCCACCACCACCGTGACCGGCTTCCGCCGCTGAGGGCCACCACCGAACCACCATCCATCGTCGCCGATTCCACCATTACCTTCCCTTCTTCTCTCGGTTCCACTCATAAACCCACTTATGAGTCTTCTAACTCCCTTCTTTCACCTACATTTCTATATGATTAAACACCCAAATGTAACCACCAAGTCTTGACAACAATCCCATATTTTCTATATTTTTTTCATCAAAAACAACTAGTGAAGCTATGTTGTTAATTTCTTTGATCTAAAAATATTATGGTGCCTTTGAGGCTTAAAGATAACCATAAAGTGGGTGTAACACACTCAAGAAGTCAAATGATAGTATTGGTGTGCACCATGATCTTCATCTTGTGTTCTTTCAATGTTTGATCCAAGAACAACCCCAAATGGATATTCATCCAAGAACTCACAAAGATGAGTTCATGTTCTTGATTTGTTATGATTATTAACCTACATTGTCCTAACACTTAGGTGTTAGTGGTTTTGGTCTAAAATCTAAGTCATGATTTAAAAATAACTAACAATATATATAAGAAAAGATTTTGGGTGTTAAACTTACAATTATATCATGATTTGGTTATGTCTTGATCCTAGCACACTTTATGTTACTAAGGCTTAATTATGAAATATGCATTTTTACTAGTAATTACAATTGGATATGTCATATACTAGCACTAATACTAATTGAACATGTTATAGGCTAGTATTAGTGTTATGATGATTTATACTAGTTAATAATTAAAATATGGTTTACTTATATGCATGAAATAATTTGTCTTACACTTTGGAGACAAATAAAGAAATACATAAGACATGCTTATTTTGGTAAAAATGACATTTATGTCAAAAGATGTAAATATTTGGATTTATTACAAATATTAGCTAGTTAAAGACATGTTTTAAAAGTTATAGAATTTCTGTAAATGTTCTAACTTAAAACTTTAACTTTTGTAGCTAAACAAAATGTTTACATCAAGGAAAGACCTTTAAATGTTTTAAAAACCTTTTTATAATTACCTTGATGAATCAAAGTAACCGAAACGAGGAGACGTTTTCAATAAAACCGGGACCAATACGGCGATATACGCAAAAACGTAAACATATATGTCCAATCAAATAACATGTCTTATTTTTGCAAAATGACTTAAGAATTTATAATAAATAAACTTTTATAAATCCAAGTATCCTCAATATATTATTTTTCTTCAAAAATAATGTTTAATAGAAATAAATATTCTAGTTCATAAAATATTGAACGATTTCTATTATTAAACGTTTCTGACTCGAAACGTATCCTCAAATGATTTAAATGATACACGTCATACGACGTGTTATACTTTAAATAATTATTTTTTGACTTATAACTATTTATAAAAGTTTTAAACTATTTTTTTATTAAAACTCACCAAATTTAGTCAATCATTATTATTTGAATAATAATTATAAGTATTAACTAAAGATCTCATGTTGTTGCATAAGTATAAATGATAAATTATCGTTATCATTTTGTTAACTTATGATAAGTTTAAAAACTGACACGACTAGTAATAATGTAGTTATTCCGACAAGTTAATATAATTATTTTGACAATAATTATAACTTATATAAATAATCAATCAAGCTTATAAAAATAATAATAAACATTATTATTTAACACAATGTTCAAGACTTGATTGATTTATTTAATGATTGTTTTCATTATTTTATCTATATTTATTTGACATACATGTAAATCAACACGTACGCATTTATTTAATATATATTAACAAACGGGTTTTCAAACGAATACAAACGGGATCATACGTCAAGACTTGACCGGTATAACTTGGGTAACAATTGTTACTCTAATGATTAGACCCTTATGCAAATTGTCTTATTATATTTATTTAGGACGATACTTGCTAACTTTATCACTCGGTTTAGTTCATTCATCCACTGATCAAGTGAGTTTCACGACCCCTTTTCTTTTAACTGTTTTTATAATCTTGGGGGAGAAATCATGAACTGACAAATGTTTTACCTAATATTATGGTTTATCTGTTAGTCGTATGACTGCTTATTCTCTTACTGCTGCCCAAACTATGGTACATTATCGTTATAAACGTAGTACAACTGAATTCCACTATTAATTGATTTCAATTAGTTATGTGTGAAACGATAGCTATTGAATAGATCTATTTGGGTTGACAATCCTGTCCAGATTGCTCGCTCTAATCCTGACTCCGTACATTGTCAAGGGGTACACATCAGTTTATGAAATCAAGGTTCAGGTGAAACGATATCTATTGAATAAATCTATTTGGGGTACATTGCTCGGGCGAGATACTATGGGTGGGTAAACCTGAACCTCGCCAACTTTACGTAATATTTAAGTATGCCAAAACTGTTTTACAAATCTTAAATGTAGAGTCATAAACCTGTGAACCTCGCCAACTTTAAGTTGACTTCCTAAACTTATGATTTCTCGAGTAATTGAACTTCGTATGGATGACTTGCAAATGGGACTTCACCATAACTATCGGACCTGCTTTTCTGGATTCGTAGTCCTGACATAACCTAAATAAACCGTATTATGTTTTAATATTAAATTAACACTTTTATTTTCAAATGTAAGACATTATCATTTGACCACTCTTTCCCCTGCAATATAAATGATGTAATGTTTTTATATAACGTTTGAATCTACTAGAAGTCGTTCTATGTAATCCGTGACTATGAATCCATCTCGCTCACACATAACCCATTGACTGGGGTGTGATAGAAACAACGGTTTATATACTTGATTCCAACCCCGTAAAATTTTGTCATTTGTGGAATGATAATCTCTTATGGATCATTTCCGGGTCAAACAACAAACATGTAATGGACAGAAGCCTACTATAAACCCAATCAATATCATAAATGCAGTCGAATGATTACAAGAACAATACTGAAGGAGCATACATAGTGTTTAGGCCCGGGGGAGGTCGAGCATGACCTCCCCTCTCATATCAATACATAACAGACATGTCGAATGAAAACACTGGAAAAACTTACAAATGAAGAAGATAAGTAAACTATTTATACTACAACTGATTTGACGAATGAGCATGTGCCGCATGAGCTCATTTGGCGCTCATTCGGCGACACTCATTAGGTGGTCATTCACCAACACCTAATGAGCAATCAACCTCTTCATTTGTTGAACGCGTTCCTCTATTCTATCGTCTCTGTTAACAACCACACACAGAACTTGGATTAACAAATTCCCCTATAGAATTTACTGACGAATGATGATCCTTAACTTCTAGCAATCTTCAGTCAATCTGTTGCTTCACGAATTCTCGATCTTCAGCAAATTCCCCCCGCGACTGAACTTCAGGTGTACAACACATCATTCGCAATCTTGTCAATCACCTCAATCAATAAAGTCCCCCTTCAAATAAAGCACCTCCATGAAGTAATTAAACCTCTGACCGGCATATGAGAATAGTTCACTCTATCAGTCGACTTGGTAATCACATAGTCATCTCACGAACATCACTGCATCGGTACAGACTGGTAAAACGTTGCAACAATTAACTGGTGAAGTGCCATATAAATTTAGATGTTTAATGAAAGTTTATATTTATATAAAAATAAAAATGATTTTTAACTTTTAGTTAAACATTATTACGTAATTACATATCTAAATGAATTTCGTTAATTGTTGAACATAATTAATATCATAATGGAAAAAGACAATTTTGACCATTCAAACCTTTTAACTTTTAAGTAAAAGATAAGTTTGGCATACTTCAATATATTGTAATATACTATATATATATATATATATATATATATATATATATATATATATAGGGGAAGGATCAAATAAAAACAAGATGTTATTGCGAAAACAAGAAAACAAATATTAAAACCTCTATAACTTCCTCATACGATAATATTTTTTTAAAAAATTTGCACCAAAAGTCTTAAAATTATGTCACCTTTAATTCTGGGAAAAAAAATTAAAAATATAAAATTTCGTGATTTTTTTTATTATTGCACATGTGCAATAATACGTATTAATTATATTACACATGTGCAATATAAACAAAAAAACGTTATTTTTTTTTAATTTTTTCCAGAATTAAAGATAACAGAATTATAAGATCTATGGTACAATTTTTAATCAAAAATATTAACGTATGAAAAAGTTATAGAGGTTTTAATATTATTGCACGCACATGTGCAATAATAAAAAAATTAAAAAAACGTTGATTTTTTTTTAATTTTCTCCAGAATTAAAGATAACAGAATTATAAGATTTATGGTGCAGTTTTTTATAAAAAAATTTTAACATATGAAAAAAGTTATAAAGGTTTTAATATTATTGCATATGTGCAATAATAATAATAATAATAATTATTATTGCACCTGTGCAATAATAATTTTTTAAAAAAATTTGATTCTTTTTTAAATTTTTTCCCATAACTAAAGATAACATAATTTTAAGGATTTTGGTGCAAAATTTTTATAAAAATATTAACGTATGAAAAAGTTATAGAGGTTTTAATATTTGTTTTCGTGTTTTCGCAATAAAAGTTGTTTTCACATGATCCTTACCCTATATATATATATATATATATATATATATATATATATATACCTATACTTATACTTACTATATAAAAAACAAAAAGTTTGGTCATACTTGTAAAACACGTAATCGATCTTGCTAGTGCATTATTACAATCGGATTTGGACAACACAAGGTAAATAATCTTCTTTATATTGATCACAGCTTGTAAACAGAGATTACAGCGAGTACTCAGGTTACACCATGTAAAACACACACTTAAGAAAGTTCAGACCTCACTCACACTCTCTGAATCAAATTGAAACCTATATATAGAGACTGGCCAGCGGACCAACTTACTAGCGTATCAGGTGGTCCGGCGTACCACCTGATCCGCCACTGATCCGCTGGATCTATAAAACACAAACTTATAAATTACATACTCAAACTACCAAGACCTAGCACTAGACAACACAAAATGCTCTAACAAACTCCCCCTTGTCTTGTGCTAGTCTTCAGAAGCTTTTGACTCTGTCTTCTTCCAATCCCGTCTTCTGTTATTTCCAGCATGAATCCCACCACCAAAACACACATTTATCACCTTCTGAAATTGCATTGCTTGATCAAAACATTCAGGCTTGTAGAGAATCTTGTTAGAATGCAGCTTTTCAATATCATTCTTCGACAGATTTATCAATGACATCGGGTCGTAGATTCTCACAACCTTGTTATCTTCTTTGATCACAATTACAGATTCTCCAGACACTTCATCATAATACCACCACCTCAAAGTCTTGATAAAATCTTGTTCAAGCCTTTTTAAAGGTATCTTCTTGAGCTGAACCGGCTTCTTATATTTCATAATCACTAATGGTCTGCCTGTGATAGGATGAATATCTGTTGGATGCTCAGAGTAAGTTGGTCTTTGAGGAGTCAAAAACCTGAATCTTCCTTGACACTCTTCAATTAACTTCTCTTTAAACACAGCAGCCAAAAGATTTCCTTCATGATTCAAAAATGGACTTCTAGACAAATCCCTTACGTCACAAACAAGTAACGTGTTGAACCTTGAAGCATTCTTCAGATATATAATCCCAAACTCCTTTTTGATAGCATAGCATTTGAGTTCAGAATCATACATCCAGCTGATAATCTTTCCAGAAGCTTGTCTTCCTTTTCTGTCAAAAAACCTTTTCTGATTAGCACTCTTTGATGACTTTTCAACTTGAACTGGAACTGGAAGCTTCTTTGCTCTTTGTTCTTTTAACCAAGCTTCAAACAACAGCTTCTTTTCCTCTTCTTCAGACACATCAACAGACGCAGATGTTTCAGGTTGTTCTGATTGATTCTCTGTTTCAACCTTCTCTTCACTGTCTTTTCCAAAGAAATTAAAACCCTCAGAATAGTCGTTATCAGAAAAATTCCCATACATCGTCGGATCATTGGGATATTCTTCTGCCGTCATATCTTCCACTTCCACATGTTCCTCTTCAAACACCACTTCTTCTTCTGAATCATCTTCCTGGTATGGATCAGCAACTGGCACCTTATCAACATCGTCCACATTTAAAGCAAATATGGCTGCCAGCTGCTCTTTAGTGAAAGGATTAACCAACTCTCCCTCTTTCATCTCAACCCTTGATATCAGAGTCACATCATATATCTCTTTATCTGTAGACTCCCCCTGAGATGTCGTGGCTGTACCAGCAGCAGCAGATGATGTTCCTGCCACATCAGTACCAGTACCAGCATCACCAGCACCACCTTCTGGATTATCAGGGTCGTCGTTTAAAAACTTCATAACATCCTCTTCTTCTCTGCAAGTTTCCTCAGGATTCGGCCTTTTCTCCCCCTGAGCAGATAAAGCAGTAAGCATCTGCTTAAGCTGCTCTCCCATAGTCAGAGACAATTGCTTCAACTCAGCAATTTCCCGATCTTTTGCTTCATCCTGGGCTTTTAATCTAGCAAGTTCCTTTGTATGAGATTGATCTCTGGCAACTAACTCTTTACATAAATTCCTCAGCCCAGAAATCTCTTCAGCTTGCAACTTGTTTGTATGTTCAACTCTTTCAAATCTGGCTTGAAACAATGCAAGCTTTAAATCAGTAGAAGAAATTGTGGAAGTAGTTGAAGAAGTGGAAGCAGAACCAGTAGTAGACGGTCTTTTAATAGTCAACTTTCTGATTGGAGGTTGTTGTGAACTTTGAACATCAGCTGCTTTGGTGGTTGGTTGAAGTGGGATAGAAGACAACGTAGTCACTTTTTGCTTCTTGCTAGGAGGACTTTGCCCAGATTTTCTGGCATCAGCAAGAAATGAACCAGGCTTCACTCCTTTATATCCAACAGCCATACTTTTCATACGCTTGCCAGGAACAACTGCAGAAGCTTTGCCTTTATCCACGGGCTTTGACTTTGCAACAGGCTCCTCCATCATAGGAGTATTCAGTATCTTCAGCTTGTTTGGTTCTAGACTCAAAGACAGAAGTATCATGATTCTGAGATTTCAAATAAGCAATGTGAGCCTTAGAACCTCTCTTTACTGGAATTTCTCTTGTATTGTGCAAAATGAGAACATATTCACCAGAATCTGAGTCAGTTTCAGACGAACTACCAATAACATCATCACCCTTAGCTCTAGTAACATCATCATCTGGAACATTCACCCGTTCAGAATCAATTACAGCTTCAGAAGTTACTTGCTCTTGATTTTGTTGTTGCTGAACAGGTTCTTGCACAACAGGTTCTTGCACAACAGGTTCTTGCACAACAGGTTCTTGATTAGCAGGTTGACCAATTTCATCATCTTCTACAAACACAGTCGGAAATCCATTATCATCATAGTGTAATTCATCATCAGAACTGTCAGAATGTTTAGCAGCACCATTCTCTGGAGCTACATAATCAGGATTAGCAAGATGACCAATCAACCGCTTATTCGGTGGAGCAACGGCATTTCCCTTTCGCTTGTAGTACACGAGAATCTTTCCAACAGCTACTCTGTTCATGTGCTTCATATCTATAATAGCAGCAACATTCTTTGGGAGATTCGGATGCATATCATTCAAGATCATCTGTATAAATCTTGGATACATGATGCTTCTCACTTGTTTCACCAAAATGTTCTCTCTCATGTAGTTAAAAATCCATCCAGAGAAATTGAATTCTCTGTTTAGCACCAATGCACAAAAGAAAGATAGCACCTTCAAATCAAACTCTTCCTGACCTCTTGTTCTATTTCCAAAACACTTAATGATAACGCGCATCAAGTATTTATAAGGAGGACTCAGATTTGCTTTAAGGTACCATGGAACATACAATTGTCCATCATACTTAATTCTTTTTAACAAAGCTACCAAATCTTCTTCAGGAAATTCAGTTGGATAAGTAGCTTGATCATTTAATCGTAAAACTCTCCGCACATCAGCTTCAGAAATAACCACATCAGTTTCTAATATCTTTGCACGAATTACTGATGGCGTCACCGAACAATCCAATTGCGCTGAATTCCAGAACATAACCAACAAATCTTTATAAGGTGGACATTCATGAGTAGCAGCAAAAAATATTCTTGATCGTCTGATGAACTAAAAAATGTTAAGAAAATGCGGCCTCCACTTTTCTGCAACATCAAGGAAAGCACAAACATTTTGTTCTCCAATCGATTTAAAATCTGCCATTTCTGTTCATGTCATCAAAACAAACTGTCATTAAAATCAGTCAATATAATCAAAATTCTCAATGACAATCTCTGCTGTTAAGTAAATCGCTCAAACGAATAACTTTTGAAAAATTTTATGAGCGGATCAACCACGGATCAAATTTGTGCATCCGGATCATCTGGTCCGGCGGACCAGTTGCGGATCACATTATCCTGCAGATCACTTGATCCGGCGGATCAAATTCGTTGACTGCGGATCAGATTGGTCAACCGGATCATCTCCGGATCAGTTTGAAAATCTGGTCCGGCGGATCAGTTGATCCGGCGGACGATCAGTTTATCGAACAGTCACTTTGAATTTTATGCACTTTTGAAGTGTTTGTTTTGGAATCAAAGAACAAGAGTTCATTCTAGAGTGAATTGCGACTCTCACAATGTGTTTTATACACATGAACATCGGTTAAAACCGGTTGAACAAGCATCAAGTCAATTTTTCTCAAAAACCGAGACTTAAATCTCAAATTTAACCCTAATCAGACAACCATTGCAGACATTAAAACCATCAACCTGTGCGTAATCAGACAACCTACCTGTAGCAACAAAAAATTCGGGCAGAGCTTCGTTAACGACTGAGAAATCAAGAAAATATGAATGCGAGTGGTTTCAAGGGTTTCTGTGTTGAATGTATGTGATCCGCGAGTTATGAGCTCTCGCGGATCAGAATTCTCTTTTATACCCAGTTTGATCCGCCGGCGGATCAGCTGGTCCGCCGGATCAGAAAATGACCACATTGCCCCTTATCATCAAATTTCTCATTTTTCATCAAAAACGTGCAATTTCTTCAATTTCAAACATGATAATCTGATTTAGCATCGATTGTGATACATTAAACAACAGATTGTCGATTCTGAAATTCAGTTGATCTAAAATAAAGCAGAATGAAAATCTTTTTGATTTTTGACAAAATTATATCAAAACACACTCAAATCTTTTTGATTTTTCAAACTTATGCTAAAACACACCTAAAATCTTTTTGATCTTTTCAGAAGAACAAAATAACAAAAATCAGACAATTAACTATCATAATTTATGTTTTTGTGAGAAAGATCGCAACATGAGATCATATCAGTGAGATGCACTTAACACACTTCAATTTCAACCTAATCAGCATGCAAATCAAGTTGTCCACGAATACAACACATAATGTTTATTTCAGCCAATTCAAATCAATTTTTACAGTTTTCTGATATGTATTAGGTATGTTTATCAAGTACATAAATCATGGCACCCACAGACTCAAGTAATTGATAATCTGATTTATTCTATTCTATTTTTTTATTTTTCACTGATTCATCACAGAATCTATTTACAGAGACAATCGGTTCATAGTGTTTCATGCAAAAAGAAAGCAGAACCCTAAACAAACAACAATCAGGTCGGCTGGTAGGCACGCAGAGAAAGTCCGATTGTTTAGGAAAATAAGAAATAGAAAATAAAGCAGAAAGCGTATAATCCAACAACAATCAGGTCGATCTTTCGATACGCAGAGAAAGTCCGATGGATTATACTAAACACCAAGAAAATAAAGCAGAACGTCAAACGAACAACGATCAGGTCGATCTTTCGATACGCAGAGAAAGTCCGGTCGTTTGACAAAATAAAGAAAATAAAACAAGTTTAAATCTTTGCAAAATAAAGCATGCATACACTAAAACCATCTCTTATTCTCTTTTTGAATTTTACATATAAGCTCAGCATTAAACAAAAACAAGAATCATGATTCGCCACAGATTTCAGACAGGCATTATCTTTATATCATACTAACATGTATCAGATATGAATGGCACATTCAATGAAACAAGCGAGTATCTACAGCCTTTCAATCTAGTCTATCCATGGTCAGTAACATTCACTCATGTACTATCATTTCTCACGAGGTTGGATCACATTTCTCAAATTTTTAATTTTCCAATTTTTTTTATGCTTTTGCATTTTTCAATTTTTTTATGCTTTTTCATTTTTGGAACAGAAAACAACACACTATTTTTGTATTTTTCATATTTCTCCCCCTAAAAAGCAGAAAACAATAACAGAAAAATAAAACGAAAAGCAAAAACGATCAACTGAAACGAATCATGTGACATTTAACTTAGTAATCCCATTGATTTTCAACAAAAATTGGAACCGAGTTTTAGCAAAAGCTTTTGTAAACAAATCAGCTCGCTGAAAATCCGTGTGAATTTTCTGCAAAATCAATTAGTTTCTTTTCAAAGCAATCACGGATAAAGTGATATCGAATCTCAATGTGCTTAGTTTTAGAATGCTGAACCGGGTTTTTAGTGATCGATATGGCAGCCGAGTTATCAATAAAAATCGGAGTAGTAAGAATATTCAAACCATAGTCGCGTAACTGCTGTTGTATCCACAAAACTTGTGAACAGCAACTAGAAGCAGCCACATATTCCGCCTCTGCTGTAGACGTTGCAACCGAAGTTTGCTTTTTGCATTGCCACGACACCAGTCGTTCTCCCAAAAACTGACATCCTGCGGTTGTAGATTTGAAATTGATTTTACAGCCACCATAGTCGGAGTCAGAATATGCTGATAACTCGAACTTATTATCATTAGGATACCAGATCCCCAGATCCGGATTACCCTTCAAATAAGCAAAAATCCTCTTTACTGCCATCAAATGAGAAGCCTTTGGAGCTGCCTGATACCTAGCACACAAGCACACAGCAAACATTATATCAGGACGAGATGCAGTTAAGTACATAAGCGAACCAATCATAGCCCTAAACAATGTGGGATCAATAGATTCACCAGTCTCATCTGGTGCTAAACCATGTGAAACCTGGATTCGTGTACTAGGAACCCGAACATCGCCAATCTTGAACCTTGCCAAAATATCAGACACATATTTGGTTTGGTGTAAGAATATGCCTTTGGCCGATTGATGAACTTGAAGACCCAAAAAGAACCCCCATCTCGCCCATAGAACTCATTTCAAACTTTGTTTGCATCACACGTTCAAAGTCCTTGCATAACGCGTCATTTGTGCTTCCAAAAATGATATCGTCCACATAAACTTGGACAAGTAACAGATCCTTTCCAAACTTCTTCGAAAACAGTGTACAATCCACCTTTCCTTGCCGAAAACCGTTTTCCAGCAGGTGCGTAGATAAAGTTTCATACCAAGCTCTCGGGGCTTGATGCAATCCATATAACGCCTTGTCTAACTTGTACACTTTGTTTGGATAATCTGGATCATAAAAACCAGGCGGCTGCTTCACATACACTTCCTCACGAATCAACCCATTAAGAAATGCACTCTTGACATCCATTTGATACACTTTGAATCCATGATATGCCGCGAAAGCTAAAAAGATTCTGATAGCCTCGATCCATGCAACAGGAGCATAAACTTCATTGAAATCAACACCTTCAATCTGTGAGAAACCCTGAACCACCAATCGAGCCTTGTTTCGAACAATTATGCCTCGATCATCTTTCTTACATTTAAATACCCATTTAGTACCACATGGTTCTTTGTAATTAGTGGGTAAATCCACGAGATGCCATACACCCAATTTCTGAAATTGCTGCAACTCTTCTTACATAGCCTCAACCCAAGAAGCATCTTCCAACGCCTGATCAACATTGGTTGGTTCAACTTGAGACAGAAAAAATGAATGAAACACGTCATTCTGAACTCCTTAATCCCTGATTTCAGCAATTAAAGCATCAACAGAATCTGCTATTTGATGACGTGTGCGAACTCCAGAACTCGGATCACCAATGATATTCTCTTGAGGATGAATGGTGTGAATCCTCAGAGTAGTTGAATCAGCAACAGGAATATTATCTGCCAAATTATTAGGTAAACTTGCGTCTGCTTCATCTGTGCTTGAAAGATCATCTAACGGTAAAGAAACTGGTACCGAAGAACTTGTACTTGGTAACGGAATTGGATCATCAACAGGTGTTGACTCAGCTTCATGATACGAACTTTCATCATCATCGTCAGACGAACTCATTGTTTCTAAACTAGAAACATCCTGACTAGACGAAGTAGTGACAGATGAATTAGGAAGCTTAGGAATCCATGACCCGGAACCAGGAGTAGACAATGTATACATGATAGCAGCAGATAAGATTTCAGACTCATCTTCTTTATCAGAACTCTTTTGTGCAGCCGAGAACGAATCAACAAAAGAATTATAATCAAAAGCTCGAGAATCAACCGATTTAGGTTGTAGAAAGGTATGTCAATGACAATCCACATTCATATGATTCTCAATGGTCTTGGAAGATGTAAAATAAACTCTTTTCATTGGATGATGATATCCAACAAAAATGCCTTCAACAGCTTTAGCATCAAACTTTCCACCTTCCTTGAGAACCGTACATGAACACCCAAATGGTTCCAAGAAATTCAAATTTGGCTTTCGACCTCTGAGCAATTCATAACTTGTCTTGTTAAATCTTTTAACAATCAGAACACGATTGAGCACATAACATGCAGTATGAACAGCTTCAGACCAAAACTTAATTGGTAAATGTGCATCCGCTAGCATCGTTCGAGCCGTTTCAATCAATGTTCGATTCTTTCGTTCAGCTACCCCATTTTGTTGTGGAGTATACGGCGCACTGAATTCATGATAACTTCCAAACGAACCACAAAAATCCTTCATTTTGGCATTGTTGAATTCAGAACCATTGTCAGTACGAATGCGACAAACTTTATGCTTGTACAACGATTCAAACTTAGACAACATGTTCCGAATTGAATCTGGAGTATCAGCCTTGGACGCCAAAGAAGCCACCCACGAAAATCTTGAGAAGTCATCCGTAATCACCAAGCAATAGTAACTACCCTCAATACTATGAACATTCATAGGACCAAACAAATCCATATGAAGCAGTTCCAAGGGAGTGACAATCGAATTCAAACGCTTAGAAGGATGAGACTTCTTTTTCTGTTTACCTTTCTTACATGAGACACACACATCATTTATAGAGAATCTATTCTTGGAAACGCCTTCTACCAAAGAATGATTGACCAAGTAATTCATCTTTCGGTAATTGATGTGACCCATGCGTCTATGCCACAAAATTGATTCCTTTTCAGTAGCTTTTGAGATGAAACATGTAGCAGATACAGCAGATGAAGTCTGATTCATATTTAACACATATAAGTCCCGAAATCTGGGAGCTCGCATCACAATCCAGTCTTCAGGAATTCGAATGCCAGGTTTCAGAATCAAGCATTCTGAACTTGTAAAAGCAGTCGTGTACTGCTTATCACAAATTTGAGATACGCTTAACAAGTTGTGCTGCAGCTCTTGCACAAATTGGACTTTTTCAAAAGTAATCTTCTCGTTACCCAACTTTCCTTCACCGGTTATCTTCCCACCTTTATTGCCAGCAAAAGTAACATTTCCTCCTTGAATTGGTTTGACTTCAGACAGCAAGGAAATATTACCCGTCATGTGCCTGGATGCTCCACTATCGACGACCCAAAAGTTGTTAACAGCTGGCTTTCGAGCACCCTGCACATAGTAGCAAGCAGTTAGTGAGTATCTGGACCCAAGCATTCAGCTTTGGGTCGACCGGTATCTTCCGAAAAATCCTCAGTGGCTTTTGAAGTCATTTTAGGCAGCCACTTTTGCCTGACAGATGGAATGGATGAATCAGCAGTAGAATCTGAAGTAGAATTATTACCAAAAACTTTGTAAGATTTATTGAAAAAATTTCTCCTTTTAAAATGTTGTTTGGTAACAACCTTTTCATCATCCATCTTGGGCTTTGCATCAGATTTTGAATCTGAATTTGATTGCGTATAAGCTGAAGCTCTCTTTCTAGCTAAAACAGGACACCGACTACGAATATGTCCTATTTCAAAACAACAATAACACCTTCTGGGATCAACAAAACCCTTAGAAACACCATCCTCAAATTTATGAGGAATGTTATCATGGTAATTTGATGGAACACCTTGTTTAGAAACATTGGTTTTAAACCTTCTCCCTTTGGAGTTTGGCAAAGGTTTAAACAAAGGCCCAATGTATCCATGTTCATTGTAAAACCCATAGTCATCAACACCACAACGATCAGCATATCCTTTAGGTTTAACCTTTGTGGCTTTGTTTTGTTCAAATTTACCAAAATCATCATAAAAATTGTAATCATCACAAAAACCAAACGCTTCATAATCAAAACTATTAGTTTCTGATGAATACTGACCATCAGAGTTATAAAAACTCTTTGGTGAGTAAGATGATTGTTTTGATTTAGTCTTAAACTTTTGATCATTTGATGACTTTGGTTTATCAGAAGGCCTTTGACCTTTGGAGGATGATCCTTGATCATTTGAACCAGACGGCACATCAGACAAAACAATGAACTGTTCGTCTTCAAGATCTGTCGGGTAACATCCCTAGCTCCAGAGGTCACCACATTACCATGCATGACCCGTTGAACTCTACTCAGAGTTTCCACGACCTCAGAGGCGAGGCACCCAAAAGTGTCAAAGGCAAAAGGAACAACCACGTGTTGATTTTCAATGCATGCTTTCTCGTGCTTGTTCACTTTTCCCATCACAGCCTTAGAGGGGAGACCCCAGTGAGATCCAGGCATGCATGTTTCCCCCCTATCCACCCAAAGACCAAGATGTCTGTCGGTCTAAAAGTCGATCGCCCATTAGACGAGTCTGTCAGGAAGTTGACCGGAGCTTCCTTCTTCACCGAAATCCCCGCGCGCTTGAATATGTCGAATAGAACATCCCTAACCAAATCGTGTCGATATTTAAACCCCGAGAGTTCTTTGCAATGGACAACATGTTCCCCAAACGAATCCAAACAAGCCTCACGACAAACAGGAAACCTCTTGCCTAACGGGAAAATGGGAATCATGAGGCGGTTTCCAAGAATGACACGATATTCCACCGGGGACATGTACTTTAATTAGAAAAAAAAAATAACACTTGTCATCATCAAAAAAATTTGTATTAAGTCAAATTCTTAATAAATAATTATCCGAATACTAAATTTTCATATTAAGGTTTATTTTGTTTAAACTTTTAATAAGTAATTATTCAAATATAAATTTTTTATATTAAAGTTATTAACACTCCATATACTAAAATTTTATATTAAGGTTTATTTTATTTAAACTTTTAATAAGTAATTATCCAAATATAAATTTTTTATATTAATATTTATTTTATTTTTGATAATTTTTATATTAAGGTTTAGTTTGTTTTTAACTCACAAATATATCTTTTAATACATCTTTACATTTAAAATAATATATTTTATTCAAGATAATATATTTTATAGCATATATATATATATATTATTTTATTAAATCGCATATATATATATATTATATATTTTGTTAAAAATAATATATTCTATTACATATACTTTAATATTTTAATATAATACTTATAATATTTTATTTAAAATAATATTTTTATATTATATATACAATATAAAGTATTTTATTTTATTTAATATTAAAACTTTTTTTTTACTTTGATTGAGTTTAATTCAAATTTACCAAGTATTTTAATATAGTAAACTAAATCCTCCTATTTTCCGGGACTAGATAACTAATTATTCCTATAATTACAAAACTAACAATTTTTTATATAATTATGAAGATACATAAATGTCATATAAATTTTAAATGTCACACCCCAACAGACGGCGGAAACGTCGGGGCATGATTAGATTGCCCATAAGCTCGTGACAACTAACTTAGTGATAATAAATGATAAATAATGAACTTCATTGACAACATTGAAAAATAAAACAATACACCAGATATTGGTAACAAATACAATTTCTTTATTAAACTAGGTCGAAAAGCCCTATGTGATATCATCTTCAAAACATCAACACCTTAGCATGTAACATGTATAAAATAATGGGGGTTCAACTATAAATAGTTGGTGAGTAACCACAAGTTTGATACATAACATATATTTTAAAAAAACATGTGTTACGTGTCATATGATAGAATAAGTGAAATATAACATGCTAGAAGATATTGACAACATAAAAGACTAGGCATAACCAAAATTACTAGTATAAAATGACAACATGGAAGACTAGGCGTAAACAAACCTCAATGACATATGCTAGATTCCCTAACCCGCATGTTAGACTAAATGAAATAATGAAATAGGCTCCAAACACCCAACGCCGAACCGATCAAATTGAGTGGGTTGTCAATTGATAGATCTACCTTTGTTACCCCAGGCCTTACGTTAATGTTTATGCCAAATGAAAGACATGACAGAAATGACAACCATGACATACTTGACATCCAAATGAAAACATAAAAACCTTTGATAAACATGAAAGCCTTTGAAATTCACATATTGACAAATCATGCTAGAAGCCACATAACATATAATTCACACATAGATCACATACGCATGGTAATTAATAAACTTGAAAGATAACACTTAAAAATATGATACATGTTACAACCCCAAAAATGAGAAAATGAGAAAAGGGGCAAGGATTACTCACATGGATTAGAAGTTAAGTCAAGTCCCTAAAGCGAAAAGTGAAAGTGAAAGGACTAGTCTCGAAGATTCATCCTAAAAGAATAAAAGGGGACGACATGAATATTGGAATATGGATTCTAAGCTCTTATGCATTTGAGGAATAGGTTTCAATGTTATAAATTGAAGTTTGAAAATGTTAACTTTTAAGAGTAACAATACCTTCAACGTTACTAGACATGCTTTGGCCTAATAGGTTATGACACTCTCATCACGGCGTCCCAGGTAAGCATCCAGGTCCGACTATGGGATTTATATGAACAGTTATCCTTGACAGAGACATTGACTACTGGTGTTTTCACCCTTCCGGTTACTACATTTCATTCACGTCTCAAATACTATTACTAATTATGTTCTAAGGCTTTTGAAATTCTAAAATGGTATTTATGTTCAAAACCTAAATTACATGTCAGAATGATTAAGAATTGGTTTAATTGTTGATTTATGAAAAACAAGCCTAAATCCCTAATTGTTCATGCATAAACACATTGAGTTTTGAATTAGAAGAATATAGATGCAATTGGACATAATAGGTTGGACTCATTGGGCCTAACGAGCCTCTACAAGGTTACACCAAGCCTAAAGGCGGCCTAAGCAAGACAACACGTCCTAATGACGTGCCTTTGCAAAGCTAGGCCGTCCAAAGGACAAGCCTTAGCAAGGCTACCTAAATGAGCCTAAAGTACCTAACTAGGAACCTAAATTAAACTAATTAAACTAAGAAAGTGATAGACGAATAACGAAAAGAAGAAAGGAACGAAAGAAAGAAAGAAAGAAAAAGAAGAATTACCTCAAAGAAGCTTTTCAAACGAGATGAGCTCGAAGGGCAGCACCTCCTCGCCGAGAGCATAAAAAAACTACTACACACGACACCCAAAGGGATATTGTATTTATGGAACCGCCAAAATTTGGTTATTCCACTTGTTTATACTCAAACTAGGAGTTGCAAACTATAAAAGACCAAGAAAAGTAATTTATAAGTGTGAAATGCAACAAAAATTGTATTATGGGCGATGTGGGATGGGTTTAGAAGGGGAAAACGCGTCTTTGAAATCAACAACTAACACCAAACTTGTTTTCGCGATTCCCACTTCGTTATAACTCAGTTTTGCGCGCGGTTTTCGCCCATGTTCACCGTTTTGAGAGTACTATCATATGGAAGAGAGTAATATACCATTTATGGTGTTGAGAATTGGGTTTAAATCTTGGATCTTGATGTGGGTTGAGTTTCCAGGATTTTTGAAACATACGGATGTTACACTCTCCCCTACTTTAGGAAATTTCATCCTGAAATTTAGTTAGTAGAGACTATAGGAAAAAGGAATAAGGATAACTAAATGTTATACTGAAAAGTACACTTATTACAAAAAATCAATTGTAAAGGTTTTCTTTGAAATAGTGATATAAACTTGTGACATGAATTTTGACACACGACCACGGCCAACTCTCGGTCCGACACCTAGCCCACTTTTAAAGCACCGCCGATGCTTATATATAGAGTGTACCGTATCTAACCCACCACATCGTTGCTATTCAAAAGCGTGCTAGTTACCTACGGAGAGACTCCATCACACAAACCAAAAAGCACAAAAAAGTTTTGATAAGGGAATACTTGACACGGCAAGATCGAAAAGGTTTTGATAAGGGAATACTTAACACCGCAAGACCCAGACGTAGTTTACATAACATGTGATACATCTGACAATGACACGGTTAATGGCCTGCACGCATGAATTGAAGACGAGAATCAAAGGTCATAGATGATTCGAAGAGGAGAATGCATGATTTGACCAAACAACTTGATCATCAAAGTGAAAGCCACAATCTCCCCTACTTTAGAATATCCAAACGAGGAGAAGCAGAAGATAGAATAAGGGGTTGAGGGGTTAACATGTTTCCATTCAGAAGTGATAACTTGACTAATTAAAATCAATGTAAGTGTGTATCCATCAAAATTGAAATCAATGTAACTGACAAAACAATGTCGGATTTTAAACAAGAGAACGCATTCGATTCTTGTGAATTAGATGTGACGCGACTCATATCAGTCCACCTTTCTCGAGGCGCGAGGTCTAGGCAAAATCCAAAAAAAAATCCTTGATAATACGACAAGACCTCACGACTATGACCCAAAATCATTCGCATGGTTAACTAGTATTACATACAATTGACGGTTATAGTTCGTATGAGTCTTGGTTAGCAAGATTGGTAAAGCATGTGATAGTGAAAACACGTGATGATGAAAACATGCAATATTGAAAACATGTGATAATGAAAACGTGTAACAATGATGGCATGAAATAATGGTAACATTTGTAATGATAAATATGAAAATTTATGATAATAAAAGCTGGAGATAGTGAAGACATTAAAGCATGGGATAGTGAAAACATGGGATAACGATAGCACAAAGGCTAATCGCGATAAGCGAACGGTTTACAAGTGGTATATCAAATTGCATTATTCGAATGAATGGATTAACTTAAATTGAATGACATGAATTTGAAAGTTGAATATCAATTGAGCATAAGCATGTACTAAGTTTGAAATCGTGAACTGAAGGTCGAAACATGCAAGTTTGAATTTTTAAATACACTAATTGAACCGGATGTTGGAATCTACACACTGAATATAGAAATCTTCAAGTTGAGAGTTGAAAAATGTAAACCAAGAGTTGAATTCGTGAACCGAGAGTTGAATACTGCAAGCCAAGCGTTGAAATCACAACCGAATTCACCATATGTGAGTCGAAAATCGCAAACCGAACTCACCAATCAATTTTTGAATAATGTGAGTTACAAACTTTTGAATAAACACGTCGGGTGTTGACACCACAATTTTAAATCCATAGATCAACATTAGAAATTGTGAATTAAGTCCACACATCGACTATCGAGAAAAGCGAGTTTGGAACTCATACACCGAGCATTGAAAACCATAGTTTAAATTTGAAACATTTAATAGTGCGAACATGAAAAAAAATACAATTTGTATCAAAATGTGGTATACGCGAGTCTTCCCAGATATTATTGTTTGGGTCAAAATTTCATGAAAATTTTGAAAATAGGATTCGAGTAAATTCGAACATCACCAACGAAGACGATAATGAATTTATCCAGGTAAGAGCTGCAAAAGAATCTAGGAGTTTCATAAGAGTGTTTGGTTAGCCAAAGAAGCTTATGGCTAGGCACAATCATGAATTTAAAAGGAAACGTTGATCATGACTGATCCATACTATATAAGTAGTACAAATACGGGGATATCATCATCATGAATGCGATAAGAGTCTAAATGGGAGTTGTAATTGCGGAAGCAAGCTACCGTCAAGAATTAGAGGTAGGTGGCTGACACAAAACAGTGTGAGTCGATAGGGTGAATTGCCAACATATGTAGTTCAGGGTAAGTTAATACGGAAGTCATCTTGGTGAACGGGAGGAAGATCCAATATGTCTTCGGGAAACACTTCAGAGAATTCCCAAACGAATAGGATGTCTTGGACTCCCTATTCCTAATTATGAACGTCCACAATGTTGAACAGACATGCCATGTACTCCTTATGCAAGTACTTGTAGGCTCGTTAATGGGTAAACGCGTTAACTCATAAGCTTGTAATCCCGTAACCAGGCAAACTTGTAAACTCCTCACCTGTAAATGAGTTAAAAATAAAAATATGTGCTATTAGTTGGTTTGAAATGATGAATGTAAATTGTTTTGAATTGTACATCGAACAATGAAATCACAAATGAATTTCCAAAATAAATCGTAAACTTATAAATCGACTGCCTGGACTCAAACGGTGAATTTGACTTAAGATCAAAACTGTGACAATCCGGCCCTCCGGGTGGGACCCGAACCTCAGAAACAGATAAAAACTGATAAACCGATGAAACCGGAACGCGCGTATATAGGCTTAGTATGTCAATAAAGGTATTAGAAGAGTCTAGTAGCCTTAAAACACTTCACAAGTATCACACACAAGTCGGAGTCTTGAAATATTGGTGATTGATTTAGAATCGGATAATATTGTGAATTATGTGAAAACTGATACGTGAATTTAATTGCATGATCGTAAATTGTTATATGGCAAGTTGATACTTGATTTTTTGGATTTGATGTGATAAAAATGATGGTGGATTGAAAATGGGAGAAAACGTTGAAAACCATGACCAAAACGCGAAAAACTGACAAAACGGGTTGCGGTCAACAGGGTTGCTAGACGGAGGCTCTAGACGTATCGCCTAGAGCATAGGGTGGTTGTAAGCGATACGCCTACAACCCAGATTCCAGCAAAACCCTAATTCTCCACTATTTAAGAACCATTAGCCCTCATTTCTCCATTTTATCACCCCCCCCCCCATACGTCATTACAACCCTACTTACGTCTCTTATCATCCTTTTACTCATTTCTCATCAAGATCTAAGCTTTAATTACAAGATTCGAGCCCTAAATCCATCCTTTATCATCCTACATCATTCGGTATGTGATTTCATGTGTTTTGCTTATGTTTAAGTTGTCAAGATTCATGCTTTATGATAGATCAGGTCTGATCTATAATGGTTTGATGATATCAAGTGTAGATCTAGTGTTTAGCATGATAAAGATTGCATCTTTTGATAAAAAAAAATGAAGCTTTTATGCATGATGATGTGTTATGAGCTAGATCTAGGGTTTTTTATGAAAAATCATGCATGCATGTGAATAAAGGTTGATGATTTGTGCTAGATCTATGTTGTAATGTTTAGATAATGATAGATCTAGGGTTGATGATGCATAAAGTTGATGACTTTGCGTGAGATCTATGATGAAACCATGATTTCGGTTGCCATGCATGCAATATCTTGAATAAATACATATGATTGTTGTTAGATATGCTATGTGAGCATATAATCTAGGTTATTGGATGCATGAAGGTGTATAAAGTTATGAACTTGATAATCAAATGCATGCGGATAATTTTTTAAAAATTATTTACATGAAAATATGGTGAAAATAGCCGATTAGGGCAAGTTAGCTTACATGCATGTGGTTGAGAATCTATGATATGGTTTAATACATGCTAAATGATAATATATGTGATTTGTATGGGAGAATGATGTTATGTGAACATGGATTTAGCCTACATGTGGTAAATATATATTTATCAGTAAATAAATAAATTGGGAAAATTGCATAATTATGAGCATAAAGTTACTTGGCTATGTGTTTGCATGTGATATGTTAAATTGACTATAAGTTATACGTGTATACAAGTCCTAAGTCTCCTACCTCGGTTGGAATGACAAGACTTTATAAGATTGTTCCACCGATCGTACATCGTATACGCGAGATAATGTCATAAGTCATCGTAACGCATATATTCAGTATGATACAATATGTTGTATATGAGATACGTGTTAGGTTATGAAGATCACCAATATGTTCTCAAGTCCACTTATCCAATGTTCGCAAATTATCGGGATGTTCGATCAAACACGGTTATGTGTCATAGGTGAAGTCTAGGAGGTCTTCAATGGTTGGTTGATTGGAATAGCTTATTTGCACCCTAAGGTGAGTTCACGGTCCCACTTTTACTATTTAACGCTTTTGGGGGAGAAGACATGTGGTAAACTTTTACGGTTTCTGAACTGCTTTATTGTTTTGTATACTAGTTCGTAAATAGTAGACGAAAAGATATGCAAAGGAGTCCTTCCACTAATAACTTAAGACACTTTATATATCAGTGATAACAGGGAAATGTTTGGTAGATCTACTGGGTCTGACAAACCCTGCCCGTGCTAGCCGCACTAGCTCCTACTGGCCCTTAGAGGGGAAAGGAACCGGTATAATGTTGTCCTAACTCGATGTCGTGTTCCGCATTATAGCACAACCAGAAGGAAAAAACTTAAGTCTGTTACTTATGATGATTATGAATTCCTACTAGTTTATAAACGACGTGGTCTAGCTAACCTAGGTATATAAAATACTATGCAATAAAATTGCAATGTTTTGATAAACTGATTTGATTAAACTTGTTTTCGGGAATGTGATTCCTGGTGGGTTATGTCTCGATGAGAGTAACTAGATAAACTTATATTTTCTGGAAAATGATGTTTCGTACTCTTAAACTCTGTGAATTCACCAACCATGCGTTGACTCTTTACATGTTTGTTTTCAGGTCCTTAGGAGGAAGTCGCTAAGACACGCACGCTTAGGATCATTGGTATTTGGTCTGCATTGTCATGTTTGTTCTATACTTGCTAATATCGCCTTGGACGAAAGACTTATTAAACTATTTATGTTTTCTTCCGCAACTTTTGTTTTGGATAACTAATGGTTTTCGCTTCCGCAAATGTTTTCTAAACTCTTGAATGCTTCCGCACTGTTTTTGGATAATATTACTTAACTCAGATAAAGACCCATTTTGAAATGTGTTTTGGTTATTGAGTCGAGCATGTAGATGTTCGATGTGTCTGACGACTCAGATCCTGGTGGTGGTCGCGGCAGTCGCGGTCGCGCCACCAGTCGCGCCCTAGGTCCGTGGAGTCCCTAAGGGCGACGAGCTTTTCGTGGGGTGTGACAGAGTGGTATCAGATCAGTCGGTCATAGCGAACTTAGGATTGCATTAGATCCAACTATCACTAGAGTTAGTTAGACACACACATAGACGCACATATACACAGTTCTCTTATGTTACATATTGTTGATATATAATATAAGTGTATATATATATATATATACGATTATACGTAATGATTTCTTGCTATAGTTGATATCTCTATATATCTCTATCGCTTTGTCACATCTACCTTCGAGTAGTACTTGTTTGAATAAGCCATGTCGTTATTCAAAGGGTAGCTACTTACTGTAATATACATAGCATGTATATTGCAGGCATGTCGACTAACCAATCGGACATCAGAGCGTCATCAGGAGCCAAGGGGAAGAGACTTCGCGTGACGACTGACGATGAGGAGTCATCCGACGAGCGCGATATTGTCGAGTCATCTTACATCCGCAACCGTCAAGACCCTACGAACTAGAGGTGGTACCTAGGACACGTACGACGGCTGGTCGAGGTGTAGCAAGCCCCTGACCCTATCGGCACCGACCTTACCCCTCATATGCTAGAGGTCCCTGGTGTGCATTTTTACCACCGTTACCGTGCCCAGAGACTCAGGTGATTGCGGCATTGGTGTCAACCTTGGAAACTATGCAACGAGCCTTGAGTAACGCTATGCATGACATCGCACAACTAAGAGAAAAGCAGCAGTGTTCGAATGAGGTGATCGAGACATTGAGCCACAGCTTGAGGGTAACTGATGAGATGCATGATAACTTGGTCCGGTATGTACGGGCGATGCGAAACTGAATGATCATCTTGGAAGATCGTCAGCAAGTGACTCATGCTAAAGTTACTACCTTTGTGACGCCCACTCCCAGTCTTGGCTCTAGGAGGGGTCACGTGTCGGATTTACTCATGACACATGGTACAACAGAGATCACTAAGCAGCGGAAATTAAAAACTTTTTATTTATTTATTTGCCAAGTACAACAGTAAGGAAGATAACAACATAACCTAATAACTAGATCTTATCTATTACTATGCCAGTCTACTACCGAGTCTTTCTTGATAGCTTGCCCATCTAATCTGCCCTTGCTAGAGCCCTTCCCTTGCTACTTTAAACATCACCGATACCTGACATACATGCTTTTAAAGGTCAGCTTACGCTGGTGAGTTCTAAGTATTTAAAACTTTTACCTTTCCTTGAAAGGTTACCTCAAACGTTTGGACCTAACGGTCTCTTCTTTATAAACATTTATCAGGTACAAAACATAACAGAATTATACCAAAACATTTAAACATTCAGTATTAAAATTTATTTAATACTCTAAAATACCTTGGGCCTCCGGGACCCATCCTCTGTGCAAATAATCATTACGTATAATAAAGTCATACGAAATATTATAAGCAAAACCTCTTTTTACTAAGCATTGTCTATCCTCTGGGACTACTTTAGTCCCTTTCGGTTGGCCGTCGCCTCCCGACCTCTTGAGTAACCGTCGTTACTCCAGTGGCTTCATTTCCACTGCTTGGATTGTACAACCCCCCTCTTACCAGACAATCTGTGCTTAGGTTTAAAACTTCTTTAAAATAACCCCAAGGGTCATTTCCTTTATCCTCAAAAAAACTCATTTTCCTCTTTTTAAACTTTACTTTAAAAGTTTAACTTCTTTATTACCCACTCATTATAACCTTCCCGAAAAGAGTAATAATAGGTAATAATAACTTTAAAACAGTTATAAGTATTATAACTTTTTCACGTATGTGTATTAACACAAAACAAGTAAAGGCATCTCAAATACTTTTCAAGTAAACAGTTGAATATATATATCATTGCATGTATATCAGGCCCGAAAATATTAAAACATTTAAAACATTTAAAAGTGGGCTCATAGAACTCACCTTATTCTCTTAAGCAGTTAATTCAGAGAAAACCTCCGCTATGTCTTCCAATAAACCTAATCGCGTATTATATGGCGTTAACGCAAGGTTTAATATAATAAACACTTCCTATGTTTATTTTAACTCTTTATTAACTTAATAATACTTAGTTATTAAGTTTATTCCTTTTAAAGGTCAAAATGACCAAAATGCCCTTTAGGCCATTATCCTTATCTTTTATTGATAATTATGAAGACGCGTATTCCTATAAGTAGACACTCACTCCGGGATCGCCCAGTGTTGGGATGCCATTGCCCAGATGGGATGGCGACACCCCCGCTATTGCCAGAAACCCCAGTGTACAGGTGTCTACCCTTCCGGTCCGCGCGAACTTCTAAATATCCGATTAACTCGGTATTTGGAATACTTTATCATTTATCCATTTTAACTTTATATATACTTATTATGTATATAAACATAGTTTCATACCAAAAACCAAGTCATTATACCTTCCGGATTGTTTTATATTAAGTGATCATATTCCGAAACCCTAATTTCATGTTTTTCTTATTTCTTTATCAAAACTCATTTTTATTCAAAACTGACTTAGGGTATTATCTGTTACAACATTTTATAGCATGCTTTAAAATTTCAAAGCTTAGTTCGTTACCGTTTACTCGGTTTTCACAGAACAATGTCTAGAAAACCCTAATATCAATATTAACACTTTTAAATATATATATTAACATATTCTAATATGTTTTAAATATATATTAAACATAAACCTTAACCCGATAATTAATTTATAATTATCGTTAACCTTTATATCAAATATATATGTTTAAATATATATTTAATATTTAAATCTTTTCTTTTAATCAATTTTATTTAAATAAAACCGATTAATAATAATATATATTTATTCGTCTTAAATATATATTTATATCATTTATACCGATCTATTATGATTTGATATAAACTTTAATTTAAAATATAATATTTGTAATAATAACAAATATTTAACGTGATTACCTTTTTGACGGGTCGTGAAACGAGTCCGAATAACCAAAATAATAAAGCTGTCCGATTTGGACAAATAGATAGTCCTTTCCGACTAGTTCCTTGCCACGAGCATTTCCCCGTTGTCGGTTTGTTGTTCGGACCTCGTTATGCCACCGAAACGTCGCCCGAAAGTGAAGACGGGTTAACTCGACGTCCCTTTTTCTAACTCGAATTATGACCACCTACGACTGCCGTTAATAACCGCCAATCACCGTCACCATTATTCGTCATGCCGGTAGTTCATTGCCGCTGTCGCCATCCTCCGTCGCCAGCCGTACGTCACCGAAACCTCAGCCGAAAGAGAGGACGGGTTTGTGTCGGGTCTAATACCGACACCCGTTTCATTCAAAACAACCTACAACCACCACTACGTCCCGTCACCTCCAATAGGCTGCCACCCATTGCCACTGCGCCGGTGGCTTACCACCGCCACCGTTGTCATCTCCGATTCCCCCGAACGAATTATCATCATCATCATCGGAGTCGGCAACGAGTTCAAGGCCGTCGTGCAGAGGAACGTCGGCAGAAGGACGAGAGGCGGATTTGTCACCGTCACCGGGGGAGCGAACCGGAACGAGGGTTCACCGGAGTTCAGGTGGTCGTCGGGTTCGACCGGTAACAGCAGTAGGTCGCCAGTGGAGCTGCTGTCGCGTCGTTTGCTGCTTCGCTTTTCGCCGGAGACGTTGATCGGAGGAGGGTGAAGGGCTGTGTCGCCAGTTTCTGGTTGCTGTCGTCGTCAGCTGCAGATCGCCGGTGAAATACCCAGCAGAAGGTCGCCGGTAGGGTGACGGGTTAAGCTGGCCGGAAAAACGAAGGGAATTGGGGCTGGGTTCGACGGCTTTAATCGCCGGAAGTCGAGAGAACGAGGGGGAGGGCGCCGGGTTTCGCCGGTGGGAAAACGAAGGAAGGGGGGAGTACGGTTTGTCGGAGGGGACGAGAGAGGGGAGTACGGCTGCTGCGATGCAGCCTTCTCCTGTTTGGCTTCCTTTCTTTCTTGTCGTATATGAATTTCAATTGTATTTGTGAATTGTGTGTGTGATTTCCATGCATGTATGTCTGCCTATTTATACTTTACAATTTATTGAATCAGTGAATACTTTCAATCGAAGGAATTGTACCACGTATATGATGAGTAAGATTTTCATTTGATGAATCATTCATATCCTTTGTGCTGGACAAGAGTAGCCAACAAGCAAAATAAATAAGATATTTTATGTGGTGTAGGATTAAATATATAGGTATTATACCTGTATTTTGTACCCGTATAATAATATAATATTTCATAAACGGATTATAAAAATTCCCGAACATCTAAAATACTAAAATATTACGAGGGTCCAATAAATATTCTGTGGTTGTAACATAAACTGCTGAACGTTTAGTTAATTTATTCGGTAGAGGGCTCGTGTCCAATCGGTGTTGCGATCACGGCCGTTTTACAAACCGAACACGTTTTCTTGACTGAAATTCTTTATAAATATTATTATAATTATTTATACTTTGCCGAGGCATTATAATCATCTCGAACGGCTAACCGAACTTATTTCGATTGTTATCGCGTAACGACGATGGTTACCGATTTCACCGTTTTTCGTGCCGAACACCGCAATAATATTTTATAACGATTATAAATCAAGTATTTAACAATACCTGATATTCTACTTCCGTCTCGGTGTTATTTTTGTGATGTTCGTGCTTAAATACGGTTTATTACAAACTGGGCCCAAATCACTATTCTGCGTTTTCCTGCTTCGTTATAACTCCGATTTGACATTCGCCTGCGCCCACAATCTTTATTTTTCGTTGTCTGCCACATATTATAAATTCGTCTTTTGACGTTTCCTCGAACGTCGTGCCAAATATTCGTATGTGAATCATGACGTTTCTCTATTCTACGTATATATATTATACTATATATATTTCAGCTACTTACCAAATATAGCACACGTATATAATTTAGGTAATAAAAATTTGGGGTGTTACAACTCTACCCCCCTTAAAAAGGTTTCGTCCTCGAAACTTGCTCAAACTGTGATTTAACTCACAATGAGTTCTTTACCCTTCCACCTTTCTTCCCATGATTAATTCGGGACTTTTCTATGCATCTAATGCATCTATGTCATATGGACCATCTGGTTCCTGGGCTACGATCGTAACAAACCTTCTATGACAATCTGTCATCTACCTCTATTACTTATAAGGTAATACTTCAACTTATTTTATTCATGAAACCTTGTTCACAATTAAAATGTGAACCGCATTTTTATTTTTTTTTTATTTTTTTTTTATAACTGACGCTAGTACCTTTCAGGAATGAATTCCTAACGAACAGTCTAGCTAACGATTTAGGAGAATACGTTTCTAAAAATAAAGGAACTCTTCCTTTTATCAATCACATACTATCTAGGCGATGTCATAACTCTTTAGCTATATAGGGTAGCCTGATTATGATTCCCACCGGAATATGCTTCGAATTTCCTAAAGCTGAAATTTCCCGCGAAGCTTTTGTCATTCTGCTTTAACTTCTTACGTACGTTAAACATTTATCCGCATGCTAAAAGATTTGAACTTCTCTTCTGGACATCAACAGTCCCTTAGTTAATTGTCAGTAAGTGAGATGTATTCATGAATACTACTTATTTGTTTTCCACAGTGGCCCGTAATGTCTGCCTGCATGAGACTAATTCTAGTGCCACTTCTAGTTGTACCTCAGGTGTATATATATAGGATGTACCAGCGGCGTATCCACCACACCTATGATACAACTAGAGGTGTACTATTACTAGTCTGATGCAGGACGATATTACTATTCTAACCACAACAAAATCAGTATAATTCATTCCTATTTATTACTTACTTAAATAACTAGTTTGGACATCCTGCGTACAACCTCGTTTAATGTTTGCATCTCTTGAGGGTAAATACTACTGATGCAATTTCTCTCTTCACTAGGCCTAATCGGTAATGATTTTACCGATGCCTGAGTTAATCCGTTTGCTACTTTCTTCCAATGCCTAATGCATTCTTCACCATCTTCGAGATTTTAGAACGTTATTCGTCAGTATGCCTAGCTACCAAATTTCTGGGATCGTGGGGGCGTTCGTCATTCAAGTCAACATTACTAAGCACTCGTAATGATCATTCTGCTTCCGAAAAGCCATTCTCTTACTAGGCTTACTTTTGATCCTTTAGTTGGTGCTAATCTGATCTCAGATCATCTTTGGGGAATCGTCTTGCTCCTTGTAGCTAGTTGGATGATTTGCTGATCCTTGACAAAGGATATCTGCTTCTCACCGATGGCTTCTTCTTGCAGTCTATGCATTTCCTTGGCTTCCGCCTTTCCTTCTTTGAAATTGCTGGAGTATCCTAAGGCGATATATTTGGTCTAAGGAAATCTTTTTGCTTCGGTTGGAGATAGCTGGTACGGTGCTTCTACTTCTGGCGTTGTTGCTTCGGGCGTTGCTTCTAGCGTTTGCTTCTGGCGTTGCTTCGTGCTGCTTATTGGATTATTTGGATAATTTGTTCGGATCTGACACTTCATTGGCACGTTCTTCACTTCTTGGTTTTACCTCCGAGTCAATGGCATACGTTGAGTATGACTTACCTCTTGACCCATGTACTTCCAGGTTTTGTAATCTTTACTACCAAGCCATCACGATCCTTTCATATGAAGTCGAGCCTTCTAGTTTGCGCGTAGCATCCCGCGAGTTAATTCGTCTAAATTTATCTATCGTTAACCCTAGCTTGACATTAATCTTAAGAAGAACATTTGTCAAATACTTATCATTTACTCTCATCAGTGTAGTACACTGTGTGACAATTCCTAATATCGAATTCAGACTTCTAAATTTGCCGTTGCTGCTAGTAGCAATCGTCAGGCTCGTCTGCGTATCAACATTCGTCTTTGAGGACATCTATCTTGACGTCTTTGCATTTGTCCTAAGGAAGACGTAATCCTAAGCTGTCTAAGGTGGCTTGACTACGGGATTCCTTGACAATGCTTTTCCTCTCCTTATGTTGGAATTCTTCTCCGTGTAGCTCGTCCAATTATCATATGCTTTCGTCCTGCCATTTGAAGAAACAACATCCCTTAGGACGTAAGTTCTTCTTGGCCTACTCTGGACCTCCATACTCCTAAGTTTGTTGATTCTTGATCCACCTTGTGGTAACCTTCATCATTCTTCTTTTAACCATCCTTTATCTTCAAACTTCTAGCTTCTGCTTTGAGCCTTCCGGCCTATCACTTATAGTGATGGTCTTCTTGAAGGTAGCAACGTAGCTTGGAACGTCGTTTCCACTATTCTCACCATAGCAACTTTATCGTGGCAGCTTCTGTCTTTAATCACGTCTTCAGTTTCCTTGCCTTAAGGCGACATTTAGGCTTGTCTACACCTCTTTTCATCTTCAAACGGTTCCTGAGTTCTTCACATGTAATTCCTATGATTACGTTTTTCACATATCTGGCATATCGGCCTTCTTTGTTCAGAAGCTCCTTTAGCCTTCTTGTGGAATCTACAGTCATTGTCTTCAAGATCTTCTTCATCTTCGGACCGCTTCCGTTTACATTTCATCGGGAGTCTATTTCTACCAGAAGCTTCTTCGGGACCAGCTCTACTAGTGGTCGCTGTATTCTTCTCGTCAAAGCTTCCGGAATTGATTAGTAATCGATAGCAACGTAACCTTCAATGCTTCTGCCACTATTTATAACATAACGGCTTTCATATCTTGCTGAAGGTACTCGTCCTACCTTTTACTAACATCAGATTTCGTATCGCATGTTCTATTCGCATTCCTACCATGACTATGATTTCTTATAATCTGACACTTCAGAACTCATGTGACGTGAAGTCTCCAAATTTTGAATTCATGATAATTAGATAATTGCAAGCGCTATACAATTATATAATTATGATGTGCTCAAAACCCAGTTATCCTTATCACAGTCATTCCTAGTGTCCGTACCTTTCCTTTCATTCTTTACCGGTAATTCTAAAAAAAACGGTCTTTTAAAACTACATTCCTCTAGGCATTCATATAGTTATTGACCACGTATCTCACTGTCAATTAACCTACCCTGCACTAGGCCACATAACAGTTAGAACTTATGATATGTTCATTTGGGTTGAATACCAAATTGCAGTAGCTAATTGCAATCGGGTATTTTCCGCATTCGCATATCCTAAGTACTGCCTCCTATGTTCCTCGTGCAACCTCTTTTCTATGGGCATAACTATCCAGACTGGCATTTACATTCCCTATCTTACCTTACTTTGTTTACCAAGAGTCCTAGTTTAAGTCTAGATACCGCGCTAGTATCTAAATCTCTTAAACCAAGGCTCTGATACCAACTTGTGACGCCCACTCCCAGTCTTGGCTCTAGGAGGGGTCACGTGTCGGATTTACTCATGACACATGGTACAACAGAGATCACTAAGCAGCGGAAATTAAAAACTTTTTATTTATTTATTTGCCAAGTACAACAGTAAGGAAGATAACAACATAACCTAATAACTAGATCTTATCTATTACTATGCCAGTCTACTACCGAGTCTTTCTTGATAGCTTGCCCATCTAATCTGCCCTTGCTAGAGCCCTTCCCTTGCTACTTTAAACATCACCGATACCTGACATACATGCTTTTAAAGGTCAGCTTACGCTGGTGAGTTCTAAGTATTTAAAACTTTTACCTTTCCTTGAAAGGTTACCTCAAACGTTTGGACCTAACGGTCTCTTCTTTATAAACATTTATCAGGTACAAAACATAACAGAATTATACCAAAACATTTAAACATTCAGTATTAAAATTTATTTAATACTCTAAAATACCTTGGGCCTCCGGGACCCATCCTCTGTGCAAATAATCATTACGTATAATAAAGTCATACGAAATATTATAAGCAAAACCTCTTTTTACTAAGCATTGTCTATCCTCTGGGACTACTTTAGTCCCTTTCGGTTGGCCGTCGCCTCCCGACCTCTTGAGTAACCGTCGTTACTCCAGTGGCTTCATTTCCACTGCTTGGATTGTACAACCCCCCTCTTACCAGACAATCTGTGCTTAGGTTTAAAACTTCTTTAAAATAACCCCAAGGGTCATTTCCTTTATCCTCAAAAAAACTCATTTTCCTCTTTTTAAACTTTACTTTAAAAGTTTAACTTCTTTATTACCCACTCATTATAACCTTCCCGAAAAGAGTAATAATAGGTAATAATAACTTTAAAACAGTTATAAGTATTATAACTTTTTCACGTATGTGTATTAACACAAAACAAGTAAAGGCATCTCAAATACTTTTCAAGTAAACAGTTGAATATATATATCATTGCATGTATATCAGGCCCGAAAATATTAAAACATTTAAAACATTTAAAAGTGGGCTCATAGAACTCACCTTATTCTCTTAAGCAGTTAATTCAGAGAAAACCTCCGCTATGTCTTCCAATAAACCTAATCGCGTATTATATGGCGTTAACGCAAGGTTTAATATAATAAACACTTCCTATGTTTATTTTAACTCTTTATTAACTTAATAATACTTAGTTATTAAGTTTATTCCTTTTAAAGGTCAAAATGACCAAAATGCCCTTTAGGCCATTATCCTTATCTTTTATTGATAATTATGAAGACGCGTATTCCTATAAGTAGACACTCACTCCGGGATCGCCCAGTGTTGGGATGCCATTGCCCAGATGGGATGGCGACACCCCCGCTATTGCCAGAAACCCCAGTGTACAGGTGTCTACCCTTCCGGTCCGCGCGAACTTCTAAATATCCGATTAACTCGGTATTTGGAATACTTTATCATTTATCCATTTTAACTTTATATATACTTATTATGTATATAAACATAGTTTCATACCAAAAACCAAGTCATTATACCTTCCGGATTGTTTTATATTAAGTGATCATATTCCGAAACCCTAATTTCATGTTTTTCTTATTTCTTTATCAAAACTCATTTTTATTCAAAACTGACTTAGGGTATTATCTGTTACAACATTTTATAGCATGCTTTAAAATTTCAAAGCTTAGTTCGTTACCGTTTACTCGGTTTTCACAGAACAATGTCTAGAAAACCCTAATATCAATATTAACACTTTTAAATATATATATTAACATATTCTAATATGTTTTAAATATATATTAAACATAAACCTTAACCCGATAATTAATTTATAATTATCGTTAACCTTTATATCAAATATATATGTTTAAATATATATTTAATATTTAAATCTTTTCTTTTAATCAATTTTATTTAAATAAAACCGATTAATAATAATATATATTTATTCGTCTTAAATATATATTTATATCATTTATACCGATCTATTATGATTTGATATAAACTTTAATTTAAAATATAATATTTGTAATAATAACAAATATTTAACGTGATTACCTTTTTGACGGGTCGTGAAACGAGTCCGAATAACCAAAATAATAAAGCTGTCCGATTTGGACAAATAGATAGTCCTTTCCGACTAGTTCCTTGCCACGAGCATTTCCCCGTTGTCGGTTTGTTGTTCGGACCTCGTTATGCCACCGAAACGTCGCCCGAAAGTGAAGACGGGTTAACTCGACGTCCCTTTTTCTAACTCGAATTATGACCACCTACGACTGCCGTTAATAACCGCCAATCACCGTCACCATTATTCGTCATGCCGGTAGTTCATTGCCGCTGTCGCCATCCTCCGTCGCCAGCCGTACGTCACCGAAACCTCAGCCGAAAGAGAGGACGGGTTTGTGTCGGGTCTAATACCGACACCCGTTTCATTCAAAACAACCTACAACCACCACTACGTCCCGTCACCTCCAATAGGCTGCCACCCATTGCCACTGCGCCGGTGGCTTACCACCGCCACCGTTGTCATCTCCGATTCCCCCGAACGAATTATCATCATCATCATCGGAGTCGGCAACGAGTTCAAGGCCGTCGTGCAGAGGAACGTCGGCAGAAGGACGAGAGGCGGATTTGTCACCGTCACCGGGGGAGCGAACCGGAACGAGGGTTCACCGGAGTTCAGGTGGTCGTCGGGTTCGACCGGTAACAGCAGTAGGTCGCCAGTGGAGCTGCTGTCGCGTCGTTTGCTGCTTCGCTTTTCGCCGGAGACGTTGATCGGAGGAGGGTGAAGGGCTGTGTCGCCAGTTTCTGGTTGCTGTCGTCGTCAGCTGCAGATCGCCGGTGAAATACCCAGCAGAAGGTCGCCGGTAGGGTGACGGGTTAAGCTGGCCGGAAAAACGAAGGGAATTGGGGCTGGGTTCGACGGCTTTAATCGCCGGAAGTCGAGAGAACGAGGGGGAGGGCGCCGGGTTTCGCCGGTGGGAAAACGAAGGAAGGGGGAGTACGGTTTGTCGGAGGGGACGAGAGAGGGGAGTACGGCTGCTGCGATGCAGCCTTCTCCTGTTTGGCTTCCTTTCTTTCTTGTCGTATATGAATTTCAATTGTATTTGTGAATTGTGTGTGTGATTTCCATGCATGTATGTCTGCCTATTTATACTTTACAATTTATTGAATCAGTGAATACTTTCAATCGAAGGAATTGTACCACGTATATGATGAGTAAGATTTTCATTTGATGAATCATTCATATCCATATCCTTTGTGCTGGACAAGAGTAGCCAACAAGCAAAATAAATAAGATATTTTATGTGGTGTAGGATTAAATATATAGGTATTATACCTGTATTTTGTACCCGTATAATAATATAATATTTCATAAACGGATTATAAAAATTCCCGAACATCTAAAATACTAAAATATTACGAGGGTCCAATAAATATTCTGTGGTTGTAACATAAACTGCTGAACGTTTAGTTAATTTATTCGGTAGAGGGCTCGTGTCCAATCGGTGTTGCGATCACGGCCGTTTTACAAACCGAACACGTTTTCTTGACTGAAATTCTTTATAAATATTATTATAATTATTTATACTTTGCCGAGGCAAATAATCATCTCGAACGGCTAACCGAACTTATTTCGATTGTTATCGCGTAACGACGATGGTTACCGATTTCACCGTTTTTCGTGCCGAACACCGCAATAATATTTTATAACGATTATAAATCAAGTATTTAACAATACCTGATATTCTACTTCCGTCTCGGTGTTATTTTTGTGATGTTCGTGCTTAAATACGGTTTATTACAAACTGGGCCCAAATCACTATTCTGCGTTTTCCTGCTTCGTTATAACTCCGATTTGACATTCGCCTGCGCCCACAATCTTTATTTTTCGTTGTCTGCCACATATTATAAATTCGTCTTTTGACGTTTCCTCGAACGTCGTGCCAAATATTCGTATGTGAATCATGACGTTTCTCTATTCTACGTATATATATTATACTATATATATTTCAGCTACTTACCAAATATAGCACACGTATATAATTTAGGTAATAAAAATTTGGGGTGTTACAACCTTGGAGGGATTACCGGGAGCCATGGGAGGCGGTCCCGCAAACCATCCAGCTGAAGACCACGATCAGGACCCGGAAGGGGAAGAAGAGCCGGTTATCATCAATTGAGTACCCTGATATTACTTGTTAGTTAGTAGTATCTGGTAGTATTTAGGACGTATTCTGGAGAAACATTGTAGTCTTTATCAATATTTAGCATGTAAAAATTTGACTCAATTTGAAATTAATAAAGTTGTGAATCAGTAATGATTTCGTTTTAATTTAAGTTGTTGTTTGAATTTGTTATGTGTTTTTCCTATTTGTCATTTGATATTTATTTTATGCTTAGATGATAAGCACCGGGGTGTTAATCATTTTTGTATATTATGAATAAAGAAAATGGCAGGTAGAGGTCGTGGTCGAGGATGTGGTATCAACATGACAGCAGAAGAGCTTAACACTATCATTGGGCAGAGTGTCGCAACAGCGTTAGCAGCACATGCACAGGCAAATCCCCAAAATCAGCAAAGTTGTACATATAAGATATTTATGGATTGTAAGCCTCACAGTTTCAATGGAACTGAAGGAGTGGTTGGTTTGCTTCGTTGGTTGGAGAAGACGGAGTCTGTGTTTGAGCGATGCAATTGTCCACAGGAGTATCGTGTGAAGTATGCTGTTGGTTTACTGGAAGGAGTGGCATTGACTTGGTGGAGTTCTCAACTCTAGTTGCTGGGATTGGTTGAGGCTAATGCTATTCCATGGGCTGAGTTTTCAAGGATGTTGGTTGAAGAATAATGTCCTCGAGTGGAAATCAGAAAACTCGAAGTTGAGTTCGGTTGTCTGAAGATGGAAGGATCTGAAATCGAATCCTACACTACGAGACAGAATGAGTTGGCATTGTTGTGCCTAACACTGGTTGATCCACCATATCGAAGAATTGAGAGGTATATTTATGGGTTGGTACCTCAGATTCAGAGTTTGGTGATGTCTAGTAATCCTTTAATGATTCGAGAGACAATCCGCTTAGCTCACCAATTGACTGATCAACCGGTTCAGCAAGGGATCTTGCCACCGCGAAAGGCGTTATCTGGTTCGGGAGACAACAAGAGGAAATGGGATGGACCAGGAAGCAGTGGAGGTTCGAATTCGAATCAGAATCAGCATCGCAAGGGTGATGGTCACGCTAAAGCTGGTCAAGTGAATCAGAATGCGGAAATTTATCAAGCGGTTATCAAGGGAAACTTCCGAAATGCCACAAATGTGATCGATATCACACTGGAATTGTGCGATCAAATGTAACAAATGTGGGAAGCTAGGGCATACGGCTATTGATTGTCGAGTCAGAGTTAACAATCAAGGAGCTCAGAATTAAGGTAACCAGAACTGCCATTGTAATAAAACTAGTTGTTTCGAATGTGGAATTGTGGGTCATTTCAAAAGAGATTGTCCAAAGTTGAAAGGAATTGGAAATGCTGGAAAAGTTGGGAACCATGGAGGCAAAACAATGGAGCCGGAGGAAATGGCAATGGAGGAGCTGCTGGAAGAGCTTTTGTGATTGGAGTCGGAGAAGCTCGAAATGATGCCAATGTGGTTAATGGTAAGTTTTCTATCAATGGCTATTATGTTTCTGTATTATTTGATACCGGTGCTGATAGAAGCTTTATTTCGAGTAAGTTTAGAAAGATGATAAATGTCGTAGATAGCCCTTTAGATGCTAGGTATTCGATGACTTGCGAATGGTAAATTGATTAAGATTAATAGTATTATTCGAGATTGTGTCTTGGAACTGTCTGGTCATCGAATGAGCCTAGATTTGTTGCCAACGACATTGGGTATTTTTGACATGATTGTTGGAATGGATTGGCTATCCAAGCATCGAGCTGAAATAGTGTGCCAGGAAATGATAGTAAGAATTCCTCTTTCGAGTGGAGAAATTCTGACAGTTCAAGGTGAGAAAAGCGGAACTGTAGTTGGAGTTATTTCATATCTTAAAGCTCAGAAATGTCTGCGAAAGGGACATGAAGCTATCTTAGCTCACGTGATCAAGAAGCCTGTAAAAGAACCGCATTTGGAGAATATTCCAGTGGTTAGAGATTTTCCAGATGTATTTCTAGAGAATTTACCAGGATTACCTCTGTTTAGGCAGGTAGAGTTTAAAATCGATTTGGCACCAAGAGCGTCGCCTATTGCTAAAGCACCTTATCGATTAGCCCTGAGTGAACTTCAGGAGTTGTATATGCAATTGCAAGAGTTGTTAGAGAAAGGTTTAATAAGACCTAGTTCATTGCCGTGGGGAGCACCTGTTTTGTTCGTCAAGAAAAAACATGGTACGTTCCGGGTGTGCATTGACTATCGGGAATTGAAAGGTTACCGTGAAGAATCGGTATCCCCTACCGCGAATTGACGACTTGTTTGATCAGCTTCAAGGTTCGAGTTATTTTTCAAAGATAGACTTGAGATCTGGCTATCATCAATTACGAGTCCGAGAGAAGGATGTTGAGAAAACAGCGTTCAGAACTACATATGGGCATTAAGAGTTGTTGGTTATGCCGTTTGGGTTAACCAATGCACCCGCAGTATTCATGGATTTGATGAATCCTGTCTGTAAGCCGTATCTGGACCAGTTCGTCATAGTGTTTATTGACGACATTCTTATCTATTCTAGGACAAAGGAAGATCACGCTAAGCACCTTCATATCATACTTGACTTATTGAGAAAGGAGCAGTTGTATGCGAAATTCTCAAAGTGCAACTTCTAGCACTACTACAAACAATGCCTTTCTTGACGCGCAATGCGTGTCAAGAAAAGGGTCAGATGACACGCATTTGCGCGTCAAGGAAAGCCATGTCAAAAAGCTTCTTGACACGCAAAATGCGTGTCATCTCGTTCTTGACGCGTGAATGATGACGCGCATTGCGCATCATAAAATGGGCGTCAAGGAAGCCTCCGTCATAAAGGAAGATGACACGCATTTTTGCGCGTCATGGATTTAAAAAAAATAAAAAATATAATCTTTAATAGAATCACTAATTTCCACATTAAATGGCAATTAACCTGATAATACAAAATAAAAATACACTTATAGCAAAATAACGTATTTCATATATATAGCAAATTGAGTTTGAAACAAATAATAATTAAGAATTATAAAGTTAACCAACTAAGTTTACATTCATATACAACACTGCTTCAGGATTCCTTGCCATTCGAAATCTAATTACATGTAGTGGTTGGTAATCAAAATTGCCCTTGTACCCTCATGACAACAAATATACTCAATTGTTGCTTCTACATGCATAAAAAATAAGTAAATTGTTCAATTAATTAAACTCATTGTGTTTGTACTTTATATTGGACATAAACTAGTTTTAAGCCCTAACTGATCACATATATGATAGTTTATAGACTTTTTTTACCAGCAAAAGATAATTAACATTAACATCAGTTCCATCTTTGCTAACGCACCCAGATATATCATTTTCAAAATTTACAATTTATTTAACTACAACTTTGAGCTAAATTGTTCAATTAAACAATGCAGACGATAATAATGCATAGTTTGGTCTATCCCATAGAATTATCTATCTACATACATACATCAATATGTGTATCTGTCTATATGTATGTACGCATATGTGTTTATTTATCTGCAGATATGTATATGAATGTGTTGTGTCTACAAAGACATGTATTTGTAGGATACATACCAGGCCCAAGTCTATTTCTGAACCAGACCAAGCTTCCAATGACTGTCAGTTATAATTAGCTTTTGTATACGGACTGATGTATCTGTATGAATGTGTTGCACTGTAGATTTTGTATACGGATTGATGTCAGCATCCTAGAATACAAAGGTTATGTGTATTAACCATCTTTTTATAAGCCAAATATATCAAGTAACACAATGCTATGAGCATTTCAGAAATATTAATAGTTAGTATAGTCACTGATAAAATAGCTTACTATTTTCTATAACAATTTCTATTTTTTAATAAATACACGCAAGTGAAACATACACTTAATAAAATTGGTACCCTGTAGTTCATGTTTTATTGAAGAAAAAAACATTATGAAGTAAAGTTTGGGACCTACAGGTTTGTGAACGATAACGAATACAAATAAACAACATAAGAAATTAGTGGCAAAATGATCAAACATACAAATAATGAGTTTTAAAGCATAAAAAATCATATTTACACTCAATTTTAGACTTACCACTATGGTGTAAATGGCTAATCCCAACCAATCATTCTAGAACTCCCCATCCCAATATCGTTAACATGAGAGACCCAAGATTTTCAAATCTTCAAGGTATAATGACCATCTTTTTAATACATCATGCATCAAGTTTTTGTGTGATTCTTAGTCCATCCTCCATTCATTTGTTTTTGTAAAACAAAGTGTGAATCAAAAGATATCATCAATTGAACATGATTGATTACGCACAAAGATTGGCTTCAAAAATTCAAGACAGCTATCAAATACATGTGTTACTAAGTAACTTCAATTAGTAAAAAGATTGTTTGGGATTGTAAAAGGGAGCAATGAAACTCAAATTTAATCTATTATTTTCTACATAAATTGAATCACTAACATTAGTCATGTTGTTACTACATTATGCTCTATTCTTTCATTCAATAACTTTTAAATATGCTGAGGAAGAATTCATAATCCATTATGTATCATAATATTGATTATAACCAAATATTAATTTTAAATTCTCTATCAAATAAGCATATTTTAGCAATCAGTTCCTAAACTCCTAATTTCAAATATTCGTAATCACTATTAGATGACCAAACAATCAGCACTGACCTTATCTAAATTAATCAGCAGATAATCAATATTAAACAACTAATAACCAATCCCAATCACATCTTAATTGGAAACCAAAACTATAAATGAATCAAACGATAAAAGGGGGCCTAAAAAACATATAGCAGAAGTGTTGCCGACATGTGAAACGAACAGATAGTCTTATCGATCTGAACAAATGATCTGCTACTAAATCTATATAAGATTTCGTACGTAATTATTTGGATAGAAGAACATTACGAATTAATTTACAAAAATTAGTTCATGCATACCTCAATTTAAACTTTAACTTCAACTAAAGAGCTCTTGAAGTGTACTCCTTTTCCAGCCCTGTTGACTAATTATATAAAAGTCAATCTTAAAAAAATGATAGAAATTATTCCTGAATTGGTAGAGCATTTGGCCGGCCACCTACTGATGCATCCTTACTTCTCTGAATGTTAGCAAGGTAAAGGCTGAAATCTAAAGGCGTAATCATTAATACTGTTTAAAATTAAATCCACTAAATGTCAGGATATGTGTATTTTTACTCAAAGTTCATTGCTAAAATGTCTACTTTGCTTGGCAAGTTTGACTTTTAGAGATAGCAGACCATTGACCTTAAGATCAACAAACTCACCAGCCCTCCTGCTTTTGCAGCTGAAGCAAGATGAATGAATACCCATGCAACTATTCTAATCAATTAATGGAGGGCCTTACCAATGCTTTTGAGACTTTTTTCACGCTTTGTCCTTTACCTATTTAGCCCGATTAGCCATTTACATGTTTAGATACATCAAGGTTTCTTCTGATTTCAAGCTCACACCTTGGGTCAACTGATTACTCTTTGTAAAAATACAAACTATATCAACCTGAAACAATATCAAATAATTAAGAGTAGCAGCAAAAAAACAAAAAGCATCCACCACCATATAATAAAAAATTAAAAAAAGGAGCATGGCGCGAACTCCTAAAATTGCAACAGTGAGCAGTAAGCCGGTAATTAAAGCCAAAGCCCGAGGACAACGTCCAATGGATTTCTTGTTAACCTCTGTAAAGGCTAGATCCAAGACCACTAAGGAGGCTTGCTGCCTGATACCTGCTGCCTGATTAAGTGCTCTGAAAGCTTCCTGATAGTACCATTCACTACCACTAAGGAGGCTTTTACAGGACTTCTATGTATCATTGTATTTCTTCTTTTTTGCTACTTGGATATTAAACCTGAGAGGAGAATTATAGCTATCAGTAGGATGTGAATGACATGATAAACTTAAATAGGACATAAACACAAATACATCCTATGAAAAATATAAATTTACTCGAAAATAAGAAAATGAAGCTTACACATTTGGAAAAGGAATCCCCTCAATTATCTGAGATTTCCAAAGTGGTAGTCGAGGATCATATTCAGAAGAACCAACAATTTAACCATGTTTTCAGAAAATACTAGAAGTCTTTGTATAAACAGTCAAAATTGTCAAGAAACAACAAAGGATACAACCGTTCACGCATTTTCGTCTGAGAAGTCAATTCTGAGATCTGTAAAGCCAGGTAGCATCTTCAATCAACTTGAACATATTAATCAATAATGAATAAATCTCCACTGAACACAACCTTCCCATGAACAAACCCAATAACCATTTTCTTATAACCATATATACACCTATAAATAAGATAAGCATTCATTGTACCCAACAGAACATCAAGCAAAGTAATAAAAGTGAACTAACATAAGAAGATTACCTTAAAATATATCAAGCCTCTTCCTTCAAACCTAATTCCGACTAGTGATTATTGTAACAGTTTGTGGGAGTTACTCACCATATCAGTTGTTGAAATGAAAACGTAGACCCAACCTAAGAATAACGTTCATAAAAAGAAACTTAAAACTATAATATTTATATAAAAAAAAACCAACAAAAATCTATGACCTTGTCTGGGAGGGTGCCATGGATTCAAACTCGCTCTAGGTCCAAGCATGTACATAACCTGAAAAAAGTGTAAACGAAAGTTATTCTACTACATAAATTTGGATCATCCATCTGCAACTGAGTAAAAAAAAGTCATAAAATGTGGAACTAAATAGATAACTCCATGACAATAAGCTATTTCTATGAGCAATACCAAACACCGCCTAAATTTTCATCCTCAAATCACAAAACTCAGATATAATCACGCTTGTAAGGGATCAAAATACGATTATCATGATGATATCCAGACAGTATTATGTATTCTATGAGAGCAATATAATCAGTACTGTAGATCTTAAACGCATCAATAAAGCACTATTAAGAGATAACGAATTAAAAAAAGCCATACCCGAACAAAGCCCTAGAGGCAAAGGGGGTGTTGGTGGCGACATAAGCAGCGGTGGAGGAGGCAGTAATCGTGGCAGAGTATAGCCGGTGGAAACAGATGGAGGACAAGTAATCAGAAGTTCTTGAAATACCTTGTAACGATTGATTTGAGGGGAATTTGCGACGATGAAGTAGGTCTCGAATATCAACTATGGAGCGTTCGGGGAAGATTTGAGGGGAATTAGCGATGATATTAGGGCTTGTGATTTCTGGAGGGAACAGGCGAGGATGTGGATGATTAGAGAGAGTGTTCGATGGTGAAGGTGTGTTCGATTTGGAGACGGTGGTGAGCAGAAGCGTAGAGGGAGGAAATCTTTTAAGGAAAAGGCACCGAAATGGAAATTAGGGTTTATAGGGGTGGGAATATATTTTTGGGACAAAAAGTTAGTGGAAAAATAAAAAAAAACATAAGACGACACTTTATGATGACGCGCGTTTTTCTACTATCCTCGGTGTTTTTTTTAAATTATAATAGAAACTTATGACGTACAAAAATGTGCGTCATTTAGCCATAGGATTTTTCATTTCTTGACAGTTTTTTATGACACCCTTTTTTGCGCATCAAGAAAGGACCGAGTATCATCGTTCGCGCGTCAAGGAAGACCTTGTTTCTAGTAGTGTGGATTCAGGAAGTGCAATTTCTGGCTCATATTGTCAATGAATCAGGAATTCAATTTGATCCATCAAAGATTGAGGCAATTAAGAATTAGCCTGTGCCAAAGACGCCGACTGAAGTACGCCAATTCCTCGGTTTAGCGGACTATTACATGCGATTTATTGAGAATTTTTCTCCTATTGCGCAACCTTTGACTGCACTGACTCACAAGGGAGTGGTGTATAATTGGGGAGTGAAGCAGGATGAAGCTTTTCAGCTTTTTAAATAGAAGCTTTGTAGTGCACCTATTCTTTCGTTGCCAGAAAGGACTAAGGATTTCGTGGTGTACTATGACGCATCGATTCGAGGGATGGGATGTGTGCTTATGTAGCGTGATAAATTTATCGCTTGTGCCTCGAGACAACTCAGGGATAGTGAGAAGAATTATACGACACATGAATTGGAGTTAGGAGCTGTGGTTTTTGCATTGAAGATCTGGAGACATTACTTGTACGGTACCGAGTGCACGGTTTACAACGATCACAAGAGTCTTCAGTACATCTTTGACCAATAGGAGTTGAATATGAGGCAGCGATGATGGGTAGAATTGTTCAGCGACTATGAATGTTCTATCAAGTATCATCCGAGGAAAGCTAACGTAGTAGCTGATGCCCTAAGCCGAAAAGAATCGAAGCCGAAGAGAGTTCGCGCATTGCAGTCGACAATTCATTCAGAGTTGTTGGATCAGATTCGGAACGCACAACTCGAAGCACTAAAGGAAGAAAATTTGGAGTCGGAATCTCTACGCGATTTGGATAATCAGTTCGAAATCCGATCAGATGGAAGCAGATATTTTGCTGGTAGATTATGGGGATTTTAGATAGCTTATCATGGACTAGGCTCACAAGTCAAGGTATTCCGTACATCCAAGTTTGGATAAGATGTACACCGACTTGAAAGCAGTATATTGGTGGCCGAAGATGAAAGCCGATATAGCCACGTACATGAGTAAGTGTTTGACTTGTTCGAAAGTCAAAATCGAGTATCAGAAGCTGTCAGGTTTGCTTCAACAACCTGTTCTTCCATAATGGAAATAGGAGCATATTACTATGGATATTGTGACGAAATAGCCTAAGACCCCCAACAGGTATGATACGATATGGGTAATCGTTGACAGGTTGACAAAATCTGCACATTTCTTGCCTATTCAAAAGTCAGATGGATCTGAACAATTGGCCAGATTATATATGAAGTATGTGGTCTCGCGTCATGGAGTTCCTTTATCGATTATATCAGACTGAGATGCAAGATTTACTTTGCATTTTTGGAAGTCTTTGCAAAAGGCACTGGGAACAAAGCTAGATATCAGTACAGCTTATCATCCTCAGACTGATGGTCAGAGTGAGAGGACTATCCAGACATTGGAGGATATGCTTAGAGCTTGTGTGATGGACTTTGGTAGGAATTGGGAATCGCACCTACCGTTGGTGGAGTTTTCTTACAACAATAGTTATCACACTAGTATTGGAGTCGTGCCGTTTGAGGCATTATATGGTCGTAAGTGTAGGTCCCCAATCTGTTGGGCAGAAGTGGGTGATGGTCAACTTATTGGACCCGAGTTTATACATGAGACAACGGAAAGGATCGTTCATATTAGAAATCGCTTAGTTGCAGCTCGTGACAGTCAGAAGAGTTACGCAAATAAGCGTAGGAAACCCTTGGAATTTCAAGAGGGAGATCGTGTTCTTCTGATAGTTTCGCCATGGAAGTGTGTTATTCGTTTTGGTAAGCAAGGAAAGCTAAACCCAAGATACGTTGGACCGTTCAAGATTGTAGAACGATCTGGTCTTTCTGCTTATAGATTGAACTTACCAGAAGAGTTGAGCACAGTGCATAATGTGTTCCATGTATCCAATCTGAAGAAATGTCTAGCGAAAGAATCTCTCATAGTTTCGCTTGAAGAGTTAGGGATTGACGAGAAATTGTGTTTCGTAGAGGAGCCAGTTGAGATAATGGAGCGGGAAGTTAAGAAACTCAAACAGAGTAAGATTCCGATTGTCAAGGTTCGGTGGAACTCGAAACGTGTGTTAGAGCATATCCTATGATACGTGTGTCTCGTGTATTGTATCTAATCTAGAGAGTCTGTGTGAGTCAATATAGTCACTGGCCGTACCAGATGGTACGTGCGTACCAAATGGTCTGTGGGTGGTACGTCGGCCAGTATGTTAGTGACTATAAATAGTTCGTGTTAGAGAGAGCTAGTTAGTTCTGTCATTTCTACATCTTAACTGTGTGTGTTTGAGTGTGTTTCTCTCTCTAGCTTGTACTCTCTAAGTGAATCAATAAAGCAAAGCTTTATTTACTCGTTTGTGTTTCTCCGATTACCAAAATCATGCAGTAGTAAGATCGTCAAGTGGTTCTACAACGTGGACCAGATTTCACCTGGGAACGTGAAGATCAGATGATGAAAAAGTACCCGAACTTGTTTAAACAACCTGTGACGAGAATCGAATCTACTTCTTAAATTTCAAGACGAAATTTCCAAAAAGGTAGGGATGATGTGACAAACTAAGAGAAAACTGATGAGATAAATGAGAAAACTAATGTGAAGATAATGCGAGAAATCAAAAATTTTCTTTTTTTTACTATTGAGTAAATTGTTGGCTTTGATTACTACTTTTGAGTGAAGCTCAAAATGTTTAATTTGATTTCTTAATATTTATAACGGGGTTGTAACTGTTAAATTTGTGAGATTTATACTTCTAACTCAAACTTTTAGCAACTATGTTATAACCTTAATTTTAGGGACGAAAATTCTTTAACAAGGGGAGGATGTGACAATCTGACCCTTCAGGTGGGACCCGAACCTCAGAAACGGATAAAAACATTAAACCGGTGAAACCGGAACACGAGTATATAGGCATAGTATGTCAATTAAGGTATTAGAAGAGTCTAGTAGCCTTAAAACACTTCACAAGTATCACACAAGTCGGAGTCTTGAGATATTGGTGATTGATTTAGAATCGGTGAATATTGTGAATTATGTGAAAACTGATACGTGAATTTAATTAAATGATTGTAAATTGTTATATGGCAAGTTGATACTTGATTTTATTGGATTTGATGTGATAAAAATGATGGTGAACTGAAAATGGGAGAAAACGTTTAAAATCGTGACCAAAAACGTGAAAAACTGAAAAAATGGGTTGCGGTCAACAAAGGTCAACAGGGCTGCAGGACGGAGGCTCTAGGCGTATCGCCTAGAGCATAGGGTAGTTGTAAGCGATACGCCTACAACCCAGATTCCAGTAATACCCTAATTCTCCACTATTTTAGCACCATTAGCCCCCATTTCTCCATTTCATCACCCCCAGACGTCATTACAGTCCCGTTTACGTCTCTTATCATCCTTATACTCATTTCTCATCAAGATCTAAGCTTTATTACAAGATTCAAGCCCCGAATCCACCCTTTATCACCCTAAATCATTCGGTATGTGATTTCATGTGTTTTGCTTATGTTTAAGTTGTCAAGATTCATGCTTTATGATAGATCTAGGTCTGATCTATAATGGTTTGATGATATCAAGTGTAGATCTAGTGTTTAGCATGATAAAGATTGCATCTTTTGATAAAAAAAAATGAGGCTTTTATGCATGATGATGTGTTATGAGCTAGATCTAGGGTTTTTGACAAAAAATCATGCATGCATGTGAATAAAGGTTGATGATTTGTGTTATATCTATGTTGTAATGTTTAGATAATGATAGATCTAGGGTTGATAAAGCATAAAGTTGATGACTTTGCGTGAGATCTATGATGAAAACATGATTTCGGTTGCCATGCATGCAATATCTTGAATAAAGACAAATGATTGTTGTTAGATATGCTATGTGAGCATGTAATCTAGGTTATTAGATGCATGAAGGTGTATAAAGTTGTGAACGTGATAATCAAATGCATACGGATAATTTTATAATAATTATTTACATGAAAATATGGTGAAAATAGCCGATTAGGGCAAGTTAGCTTACATGCATGTGGTTGAGAATCTATGATATGGTCTAATACATGCTAAATGATGATCTGTGTGATTTGTATGGGAGAATGATGTTATGTGAACATGGATTTAGCCTACATGTGGTAAATATATATTTATCGGTAAATAAATAAATTGGGAAAATTGCATAATTATGAGCATAAAGTTACATGGCTATGTGTTTGCATGTGATATGTTAAATTGACTATGAGTTATACGTGTATACAAGTCCTAAGTATCCTACCTCGGTTGAAATGACCAGACTTTGTAAGATTGTTCCGTCGATCGTACATCGTATACGCGAGATAATGTCGTAAGTCATCGTAACGCATATATTCATCATGATACAATGTGTTGTATATGAGATACGTGTTAGGTAATGAATAGGAAACCTAAATGTGATCACCAATATGTTCTCAAGTCCACTTATCTAACGTCTGCGAATTATTGGGATGTTCGGTCACACACGGTCAACACTTACACGGTTATGTGTCATAGGTGAAGTCTAGGAGGTCTTCATGGGTTGGTTGATTGGAATAGCTTATTTGCACCCCAAGGTGAGTTCACGGCCCCACTTTTACTATTTAACGCTTTTGGGGGAGAAGACATGTGGTAAACTTTTACGGTTTCCGAACTGCTTTATTGTTTTATATACTAGTTCTTAAATAGTAGACGAAAATATATGCAAGGTAGTCAGTCCTTCCACTAATAATGTAAGCCATTTTATATCAGTGATAATGGGGAAATGTTTGGTAGATCTACAGGGTCTGACAAACCCTGCCTGTGCTAGCCGCACTAGCTCCTACTGGCCCTTGGAGGGGAGAGGAACGGGTATAATGTTGTCCTAACTCGATGTTGTGTTCCGCATTATAGCACAACCAGAAGGCAAAAACTTAAGTCTGTCAGTTATGGTGATTACAAATTCCTACTAGTTTATAAACGACGTGGTCTAGCTAACCCAGGTATATAAAATACTATGCAATAAAAATGCAATGTTTTGATAAACTGATTTGATTAAACTTGTTTTTGAGAATGGGATTCCTGCTGGGTTACGTCTCGATGAGAGTAACTAGATAAACTTATATTTTCTGGAAAATGATGTTTCCTACTCTTAAACTCTGTGAATTCACCAACCATGTGTTGACTCTTTACATGTTTCTTTTCAGGTCCTTAGGAGGAAGTCGCTAAGACACGCATACTTAGGATCATTGGTATTTGGTCTGCGTTGTCATGTTTGTTTTAAACTTGCTAATATCGCCTTAGGCGAAAGACTTATTAAACTATTTGTGTTTTGCTTCCGAACTTTTGTTTTGGATAACTAGTGGTTTGTCGCTTCCGCAAATGTTTTATGTTGATACGCAGTTCCTGATCGTCATGTGAAGTATTGAATACAAGACGAATCACACACGGATGCTGAGGTCCGAACTCCCAGCGAACCTGGAGTTCGGACAGCTCCGAACTTGTGGCCGAACTTGAGGTTCGGCCGATCGTGTTTCAGCTTGTATAAATAGATCATCTTGTATAGAATTGCAAATGCTTCCGGGTCATGTATTCTCTGAGTGTACTCTGTGATTCTCTGTGGTTAATGCAAGTCATTTGTATTTACTCTCTGTGTTTTTCACATTTATATTGATTTCTTTACGACTAAGTAGAAGATCCACACGCTTAGACAATTTCAAGTGGTATTAGAGCATTTGGTTTGCTCTACTAGTCGGAAATCAGTGTTTCTCGGAGTTTTGAGTTCAAATTTATGTTTTTGCGAAAATGTCAATCATTTTTTAGTTCGTTTGATTGTTTCGATTGTGCTTTTATCAAAAATTCATTCCTGAGTTGTTTTTATTGAGTTTGCTTGAATTTCTGTCGAAAATTCCAGTTAAAAACGTTGAAAATCAAGAAAATGACGTCGAGTGAAATTTGTCTCGTTTGAGGTTCGGACACGTTCGGTGTAACCGCTCCGAACTCCAAGTTCGGACGGAGATCGGCCATTATTGTGGTTCGGTGAGAGTTCGGTCAACGTTCGGATAGAGTTCGGTGAGTGTTCGGAGTTGTTTGGTTTGTGCTCGTCCGAAGGTCAGGTTCGGGGAGAGTTCGGCGTAGCTAGGTTCGGACTAAGCTCGGAGGAGGTTTGGTCAAGGTTCGGAGTGAACAGTAACTAATTTTTCAAAAATGTCCGATTTTCAAGCGTTCGCTGCAATTCAAAACTCGGTTCAAGCTAAGATGCAAACAATGATGAATTATGATAATGAAATCGGAACAAGTCAGAAAGTTCCCAAATTAATCAAATTGGAAGATTATCATAGTTGGGTGACACGATTTGAAGCATTTGTTTCTGCAAATGATATCGATATGTGGTTATCATATTCTGAACCATATACATATCCTAAAGGTGAGGACGGGGAACCAATTCTTCAAAGGAAGCTTTCCGGTGAACAAAAGAAAGCATATCAAGCTGAAAAAAAAAGCTTATGGCACTTTAACAATGGCATTGCCTACTGATTTTGTGACACCTCGTCAAAAATCAGGTCAAACCTCTCTCTCCGTTGAATTTTGTTGACTTTTATTATGTGATAATTATGTGAATTACCGTTTTAAAACCGCATGATTAACTGTGTTTAGTTAAATGATTAGCTGATTTAAAACCTCGCGTTAAATAACCATGAAATATGAAAGTCTCATATTATTAAAAATGGAATTTGAATAATAAGAAATTAAATATAAAATTTGACATTTTATATTTTATCAAACTGATATAAACTGTTAAAACATTCTATGAACTTAAAACGTTATGAAAAATGTTACGTTATCAAGACTTGGCCAAACGAGTAACCCGTTTCACCCATTGGGCCCAGTGAAGCCCAATAAGCCCAAAGTAACTCGGACGAACCCGAAACTTAACCCGGAGACTCAACCCGACTAACCGAGTCACCAACCCGACCCGCGGCCCAACTGGCCTTGGGCCGAACCCGGTCCCTCTCTCCTTTTGGCCCAGCCGGTACCCGGCCCAACCACATCCGGCCAAACCGGCCCAGCCCCACTCGAGATTCAATTGGGCTTCGACCCGTTCTTTTTCTCGAATTCTAAATGGGCTTCGGCCCAAATCCCCCAACCCAATTTATTTAAATGGTTTAAGCCCACAAGTTTTATAAAATGTAACCCTGTAATATTTTATAAAATTAACCCAAACGGTTTTATAAACTTTTGGCCGAAATAAATTATTTAAAATTCACCACATCTGTATTAAATCATGCTTGGACTAAATTTATAAAAATTATGATTTTTATAAACACCTAACTCTTCCATATTTTATAAAAGCTCCTAATCTTTTATAAAACTTATAAAAATTAATCACCTACTCATGAGATTAGTTGGGAGGTTTGTGGTGTTGACAACACACAATTACCTAGTGGTTAATAACCATAAACATGACTATAAGAGGAGACCACCACACCACTTGTTCCCTTGCACCACTACACACCAACACACTCACTCTCTCCCCTCTCCTCCCACTTTAGGCCGACCACCACCCCCTGCCACCGAGCCGCTGCCGCTGCTCCGCCGCCGGCCACCCCCTGCCGCCGCCGGACCACTGTAGAAAACCACCACCGTCGCCGATCTCCTCCTTTTCTCCACCGATTTCTTCTCCACTCCTTGTGAGTGTTTCTAACTCCTTTTCCCGTATGTTCTTACATGTTTAACACCCAAACATGATACCCCAAAGTCTTGACAACTAAATTTTGAATGCTTGTGTTTGTTTGATCAACTAACAAAACTCCCTTCTTTACCCCCTTTCTTCCAAGATCAAACACTTTGTTGGTGCATTTTAAATGCTTAAAGATAGCCAACAAGTGTGGTGAAACACATTTGTGAAATCAAAAGAAAGTAGCAAGTGTGCACCAAGATTCTTGTGTTTATGAGACTTTGGTTTCATAAGTTAGTTGATTTAAACAAAAACTCAAGCCTCTTCAAATAAATTAAATCATAAATGTTAACTAACAATCTATGCATGTTTATATTTATTTGTCCTAACACAAAAGTGTTAGTGATTGTTATTTATTTATTTGTCCTAACACAAGGTGTTAGTTGATTGTTAATTTATTTAAAAGTCCTAACACCAAAGTGTTAGTTGATTGTTATAATATGTCCTAACACCAATGGGTTAGTTGATTTTTATGATATGTGTCCTAACACAATGTGTTAGTTGATTTATTTACAAATCATATTATGTTACATGTTACATATTAAAACTATGTTAAACAAATAAATCTCCTAAACAAGACTTAATGATTTAAAAATAAAGGTTACATATGTAACTTATGACATAAATGGCTAAAACAAATAAAAGAGAACAAAAAGAATATTACTTGTTTTAGTAAATATAACACATTAAATGTGTTATAAAAGTTCAAGACAAAAAGAATTTTTAAAGATTTCTTTACTAAAAATGGAAAGAATAAATTTATGTCAAATGATTACTTTGACATAAATTCTTGGATTTATTACAAGTTTTAACCAATTAAAGACATGTTATAAAAATGAAGAATTTTCTATAAAAAGGATATTTATAAAATGAAATTGTTTTATAAAAGATTTTTATAAAAATAATCAAGCGATTAATTATTTTTATAAGCTTTTATTATTACTTTGATAAGTCAAAGTAATCGAAATGAAAATACGTTGCGTAGTAATAAAACCGGGACCTTACGGCGATATACGCAAAAACGTAAATGTTTAAAATCTCCAAACAATTATCTACCATATTTTATTAAAACAATCAAAAACTTGTGATAGATAAACTTTCATAAATCCAAGCGTCGCCATCCAATGTTTTTAGAACAATGATTTAAAAAGAAAATAAATATTTCATGCAAATAAAATATTAAACGATTTCGAAAAATAAATGATTAAATGTTATGACTTAGAATATATCTTTCAAGCGATACATGTTTTAAAAATAATACGAACATTTAATAATTATTCTTGACAAATAATTATTTGCAAAAAGATATAAACTATGTTCTATTCACCAAAATATTGTTAATCATAATTATTTAAATATAATTATAACTTACAAGATTAACAAATCAAACACGTAATTATTTAATTAAAAATAATTATACAAACTTATGAAAATAATTATAAACATTATTATTTTAAACTCAATGTTCAAGATATGGTTGACTTATTAAAAATGATTATTCTTTGGTTATATTTATTTAACATAAATATAAATCATCACCAAACGTATTTGTTTAATAAGTACAAGTTAACGGGTTTTCAAAGATACAAACGGAGTAAAACGTCAAGACTTGACCGGTATCACTTGGGTGACTTTAGTTACTCAAATGATCAAAGACCTTGTGCATATGTTTATTTAATTATTTAGGACGTTACGTGCTACCGTTCCTATCCTGCTAAATTTCTGCTTACCTGCTGAATCAGTGAGTTTCACGACCCCTTTTTCTTTAACTGTTTTATACTTTGGGGGAGAAATCATGAAATCTGATAAATGCTTTTACTTAATATTATGGTTTATCTATTAGCCGTATTACTACTTGTTTTCTTACTGATTACCCAATTTAGTACATTATCGTTATAAACGTTTGTACAACCGTATCCCACCATTAATTGATTTCAATTAGTTCTGTACGAAACGATAGCTAGTGAATAAATCTATTTGGGTTGACAACCCTACTCTAACTGGTAGCTCCAGTTCTGACTCCGGATTGTCTGGAGGTACACGTCAGTTATTCTGCTCTGTTTAACATCTCTGGGCAAGAGATGCTTGGGTGGGTAAACCGTTAGTATTTGAAATCAAGGTTCATGTGAGCTCATACATCCACAACGATAAACCCATGTAATATTTAAGTATACTGAAAACTGTTTTACAAATGTTTAAATGATAAATCCTAAACCTGTGAACCTCACCAACTATATGTTGACCCTTTTAAACTCATGATTTCGTAGGTAATTGATGCAAACACAAATGGGGCTTATCAATGCTATCGGACCTGCTTACGGAGTCATAGTCCCGACTATCTTAATAAACCGTTCAGTGTTTTTAATATTAATTTAAGACTTATTTTCAATGTAAGACAATATCATTGTCCACTATCACTTTCCGCTGCAATACAATGAATTAATGTTTTTATGAAGTTTTAAATGTATTAGATGTTTTATATGTATCCTCGACTATGATTCCATTATCGCTCACACCCGATACCGTTGATCGGGGTGTGACAGATTTACTACATAAATTTTAAAGCAACTATACCGCAAAGAGTTTGTGGGATGCTCTAGAAAAGCGATGTGAAGGCAATGATCAGTACAAGAAAAGTCGACAAAAGGTGTTGAAGAAGGAATTTGATAGTTTCAAACATTATCAAAATGAATCGATTCCAAATCTGATTGCAAGATTTTCACATTTAATGAGTGAAATGAAGTTGGTGAATCTCACAAAAGATGAAGCTGATAAGAAAGAAAAGATCATGGAAGCTCTACCAGAGAAGTGGGAAAATTATGTGATGATGGTTACTAATGATAAAGATTATCCAAAATTGTCTTTTAATGATCTAATTCAAAGAATCCAAGCAAGGGATATGGAGTTAAAGGTGAACAAGTCACTTCCTGAGCAAGTTCAAAATCCTGCAGTGTATTATGGTAACAATGATTCAACCATAAATACTGGGAAATCTAATATTCTTAGTTCTGCACCTCCTACAGCATTTCTGGCAGGTAAATCTGAAACTCTAAATTATTCATCTACTGGTTGTACTGTGTTATTTCCTAGTTCTTCGACTCAAAGTGCATTGTCTGTTCAAACTGTTGATGATTATAATGCGTTGATGTCTGCGTTGGTATCTTCATACTTTGGTGTTATCACTGGTGTTGTGAGTAATGCTGAATTAGCAAATGAAGATTATGATCAGATTGATTATGATCTTTTAGAGGAAATGGATCTAAATTGGCAGTATGCTATGTTGGTTCGAAGAACAAAGAAATTTTTCAATAGAACTGGTAAAAAGAGACTGAATTAGGAAGGGAAGATTGGATTGGACAAGTCTAAGGTGAAATGTTTTAAGTGTTCAGTTTATGGTCACTTTGCTCGAGAATGTCCAAGTTCTACGGAAAGTAAATTGAAGACTGGTCAGCATGCACATTTAGTTTTTCATCCATCAGATAAAGCTGAAAAGGTTGAGCAGAAATCTGCTACTCTTGCTCATGATTGGACTGATACATTTATGCATTCAAATGAATTTGCTTGGAATGCAGATTCAACAATTAAAAAGAATCATACTCCAATCTCAATTGCTTTAACGGTTCAACATGCTGATGATGACAGCTTTTTAACTGAGTCTGATTCTTCTTCAAGTGTATCTTTGGTTCAAGAAGAATTACCTAAGACTTCTGAAAGTTCAAAAGATGACGAATTTAAATGTTATAAATGTGAGAAGTTGCTCAAGGAAATTGCAAGTTTTGAACAACGTCGCCAAATTTCAACTGAAGAAATTGTGGTGTTAAAGAAAGAGTTGGAGGATTTTCAAAAGAAGTATTATGAGTTGGTTCATATTCATGAAGATGTTTTAAAGGAAAAGGCTCAATTGGTTGAAGAGTGTGAGAAAGCCAAAGCTGAAGCATTAGACGCAGCTCAAGATTTTGAAAATCTGTTTGAGAAGAGTTATCCGGTTCAGCAAAAATATGAAGAGGCTACTGCTCTTATTGCAAAAACTGTTGTTACTGTTGAGAAGCTTCAAAATAAGATCTCTACGCTTCAAGATGAAAATGTTCTTTACAGAGACAAGAATGAGGTGTTAACAAAAGATGTTGAGATCTACAAGCAAAAGAGAGAAAATGTCCTTGAAGAATTATATGCTGAATGTGAGATCCGGAAGTTACAAACTTATGAGTATGATGATCACAATGCAAAATTCATCAAGTCACAGCAAGAGGTGTTTGAAGGTCAACAGAAAATTAATGACTTGAAATTGGAGATTTTGGAGTTGAAAAGACAAGTTAAGAATTGCAATATGTCACCGACATTGCTAAATTTCTTATACAAGCAGGATCAGAGTTCATAGAAGTCTAAGGAAGAAAATATTCACTTGGTACCTCAACCAGTGGATTTGATTGAAGTTACTTCTGCTCAGATTGATCCAAACAATGAATTGCATGACTATTCAAAGTTTGCTACTCCACCCAAGAAGAACAGGTCCAAGTCTAAAAAAAAGGAGAAACCTTTGGGTGAAGCTCCAATATTTGTGTCAAAGTCTGTTTTGCTGGAAAATGAAAAAGTGAATGATAAGGTTGCTTAATGTTCTTCATCCGCAACTGACGAAGAAAGAGGATTAATTGAGAAGAATAAGCTGAAAGATATCAAAGAAAAATTCACTAGTGACGCTAAGTCAAGAGTTGCTTTGGGTTCTTCGTCTAATTCTTCAAAGACTCAAGGATCTAAACACAAAGGTTTAGGTTACAGAGTGTTGGAAGAACCGGTTCAAGCAAAGAAATCAGTGAAGGCTGAGAAGGCTTCTAAGATAAAAGTTGCAAAGAAATCACCATCTCAGAAGGAATTTTCTTATTATTCTGGAAGATCTTCATCTTCACGGAGTCCGTCTCCTAGGTATGATTCTTCTGATGGTTTCTTTGATAACTTCCATTCTGAACATTCATCTGATTCTCAAAAATCAAAACAATTTTCAAACAATTTTAGAGAAAGACTTTGTTATGTATGTCGTCAACCGGGACATCTTGCTGCTGATTGTCCGACGACTACATATATCCACAACACTGCCAAATATGTGGATAACAAAGGTAAAAAATTTTATGAACCATGGTCTCCAAAGTTTAAATCAACTTGTAAATCGTCTTGGTCTAAATCAAGTACGTCGGTTGAATCTGATTCGGGTTCTGATCAAAAATTGAAACTTCTACAAATTTGGAAACCAAAAGTTGTTTCCAAGGCCAACAAGGACTTTGTGGAAGACACCGGGCGACCCGACGCTGTTGATTCTGGTCGATCCCAACGCGACTAATGTTTTATTTGGTGTCAAGCAGGTGTTTCAGGAAGACCTTTCGGTAATTGGGAAATTGCTGATTGTGAAATATTGTTTTAATTAAATTGACTTTCAAAATCAATTTTGTTTTTCAAAATGCTAAACTGCTAGTATTCGTGTTGGTTGCTCATTTTTCTTGTTTTTCACTTCGTCTCATTCTGAGGGGGAGTTTGTTTTGGCAAAAATACAAAAATAGTGTGTTGTTTTTCAATTAGTAAAAATGAAAATCTATAAATAGAGTTGTCATTTTTAGGGGGAGAAATTTGAAAAAGACAAAAACATTGAAAAATGCAAAATTCCAAAAACATTGAAAATGAGAAATTGTATCCGACATGATTGGGAAATGATGATACATTGGCTGACAGTGTCTGCCTCATGGATAAAGTATATGAAAAAGCCATAAGATCATTTGATCAATGTGCAAGATAGGTTCGGCAAATCAGAAAGTATACAAATGTGATATACACTAATTTCGATGTTTGATCTAGTGGACAACATCTTGATGCATATCTCATGATATATCAAGAAAAGGATATGTGAATAATAAAATGAGAAGTCACTGTGTATACATGTGTTCATTTTGCAAAGATTTAAACTTGTTTAATTTTCTTTATTTTGTCAAACGATCGGACTTTCTCTGCGTGTCGAAAGACCGACCTGATCGTTGTTCGTTTGACGTTCTGCTTTATTTTCTTTGGTGTTTCGTATAACTCGTCGGACTTTCTTTGCGTGTACGGGAGTACCGACCTGATTGTTGTTGAGTTATACAACTTCAACTTGTTTTATTTTCTTATTTTGTTAAATCCGAGGCCTTATCTGCGTATCGAAAGATCGACCTTAAGGTAGACGATTTAACGTTCTTATTTCTTTTTGCATGGAACATAGTTGACTATATCATGGTTACAGTCATTATGTGATTAATATCACAAATGAAATCACAAAATGTAATAAGCAAAAGCATATCTGAGTATGTCTGATAGCATGGGGTACACTGGTCAATGCAAACTTAATCAATACTTTAACATATCCAGATGTTATACGTATGATTTTGCCAGAGTTTAAAGTTGGACAAATTATATCTGCAATCGGAATGGCTTATGTGCTTCATTAATTGAAATTGAAATGTAGTTCAGCATGTTATGACCATTATGATCCCAAGTTGTGATCTTTCTCACAAAAGACAAAAATAGTGTCTGATTCTGTATTGTTTTACTTTTCTTATCAGAAAAATACCAAAAAGATATTAGGTGTGTTTTAATATAAAGTTTCTAAAAGCCAAAAAGATTTTGTTTTCGATTGATCAACACGAAATACAAAATCAATTTTCAAAATCAAACTATCTTGGAGTCTCGAAGAGACATTTTGCACCAAGATTATTTATGTTGGCAGGTTTCTAAGTGGGAAGTGAACATCACAACTTCAAGTCTTCTGAAGATTGTTGATAAAGAGATTACACACGATGCAATATCAAGTATTCAAGATTGAAGTCATCGTCAAGATCGAGGAAGAGTTTGATTGAAGATACAAGATAGATGGTTAAATAGAGGAGATGATACTGCACATGCCGAGGGGGAGTTTGTTGATACACGGTTCCTGGTCGTCATGTGAAGTATTGAATACAAGACGAATCACACACGGATGTTGAGGTCCGAACTCCCAGCGAACCTGGAGTTCGGACAGCTCCGAACTTGTGGCCGAACTTGAGGTTCGGTCGATCGTGTTTCAGCTTGTATAAATAGATCATCTTGTATAGAATTGCAAATGCTTCCGGGTCATATATTCTCTGAGTGTACTCTGTGATTCTCTGTGGTTAATGCAAGTCATTTGTATTTACTCTCTGTGTTTTTCACGTTTATATTGATTTCTTTACGACTAAGTAGAAGATCCACACGCTCAGACAATTTCATTTTCTAAACTCGTAAATGCTTCCGCACTGTTTTTGGATAATATTACTTAACTCTGATAAAGACCCATTTTGAAATGTGTTTTAATTTGGTTATTGAGTCGAGCATGTAGATGTTCGATGTGTCTGACGACTCAGATCCTGGTGGTGATCGCGACAGTCGCGGTCGCGCCACCAGTTGCGCCCCAGGTCCGCGGAGTCTCTGAGGGCGACGGGCTTTTCGTGGGGTGTGACAAAAATAGTTACTATGCGCAACCTGTTTGGCTAGTTTGACTGAAGCATTATCTGCAATGGCCAACCTAGGACACACATTGTAGGGTTGCATGAATCACCACGCAGGTGTGTGTGTCTATTAGGCGTTGGTGCAATAGGTTGGGCTACAATTTGAACAATGGGTTGCTGGGTTGAGTCTAAAATGGGTTGGTAACAAGATTTGATAAAATAGTCAATCGACCGCGACTTAAGTACCTTGAAACGGAGGTTTTTTGAACTACGCACGCAAGAGTATTTTATGAACTCATGGTTTGGATTTAAAATGGGATAATCAGATGGTGACGATGAATGACATGAATTTGAAATATAAGGACGATGTGTGAAAAATCAAGAGTATGTGAAATCGTGAGGGTGACAAATTTATTGTATAAACATCACGAAATACCTCAAGGATGGAATTAGAAATTATAAAGCTCGAGCTACTAAATAAATAACAAGGGTGGAATTAGAAATTAAACATCACGAAATACCTCAAGGATGGAATTAGAAATTAAACATCACGAAATACCTCAAGGATTTGAATTCTCAAAGGTGAGTCGAAATGGAACTGTTAACTGATAACGTAAATCGTAGGATAATGTAGGATGTGATACGCCACAGGAGTGTTGTACAACATTATGAATTTGTGAAATAGAAATCACAAGGATGACTTTGGATGTAATAAAACATAAGGGGTCAAATATGTATAATTATGAAAGTAAATGTCGATGGTGAAGATTTCAAAAATGTCAGTGAAATCATGAAAAGTGGCGTTTTAGCCATGAAATCTTGAAAATCAAAAGAATATCATAGATCAAAATCGAAGTATAAACAGGATATCATGAAATCGCATGTAAAACACGTAATTGAATTTACATGTTTATAAATCAATGGAAAGGTTCTCATTTCCTGATTGGGAAACTGCCACCATTAACTAATCAGGGTTAATATGGCTCCCAGAAACGTTTGTTATGACATGCTTTGGCCTTATAGGCTAAGACACTCTTGCCAGGGTGTCCCAGGTAACACTTACCTATATAGACACCCCGACTATCGATGCTTTCACCCTTACAGTTACTACATGTCCGTTACTAAGGAACCTAACCCTAACGAGATTTAAATAAATCAAATAAAATTAAGTTCCTAAAATAGCACGTAAGGCATCATTACTAAGGAAAATGCTAGGAAGCCTGAAATTTAATGCATGAGTGTGTGATACATCCTAACTAAGGCAAAACAAGACATAAAAAGGGAAATCTAAACGAAGCATGCAATACACGAGGTTCTCGTGTTTGGACACCTAAGGCGATAGTCTACGTCATTCCATTTCTAATAACCTAGTTCCCTATAGCCATGACTCTGATACCAATCTGTCACACCCTAACCGACGGCGGAAACGTCGGGGGCATGATTAGATTGCCAATAAATGATAAATAATGAATTTCATTGATAACATTGAAAAATAAAACAATACACCAGATATTGGTAACAAATACAATTTCTTTATTAAACTAGGTCCAAAAGCCATATGTGAAAGCATCTTGAAACATCAACACCTTAGCCTGCAACATGTATAAAATAAAGGGGTCAACTATAAATAGTTGGTGAGTAACCACAAGTTTGATACATAACATATATTTAAAAAAAACATGCATTACGTGTCATATGATAGAATAAGTGAAATATAACATGCTAGAAGATATTGACAACATAAAAGACTAGGTATAACCAAAATTACTAGTATAAAATGACAACATGAAAGACTAGGTATAAACAAACCTCAATGGCATATGCTAGATTCCGTAACCCGCGGGTTAGGCTAAATGAAATAATAAAATAGGCTCCAAACACCCAACGCCGAACCGGTCAAGTTGAGTGGGTTGTCAACCGATAAATCTACCTTTGTTACCCCAGGCCTTACGTTAATGTTTATGCCAAATGAAAGACATGACAGACATGACAACCATGACATACTTGAGATTCAAATGAAAACATAAAAACCTTTGATAAACATGAAAGCCTTTGAAATTCATATATTGACAAATCATGCTAGAAGCCACATAACACATAATTCACACATAGATCACATACGCATGGTAATTAATAAACTTGAAAGATAACACTTTGAAACATGATACATGTTACAACCCTAAAAATAAGAAAAATAAGAAAAGGGCTAGGATTACTCACATGGATTAGAAGTTAAGTCCACAAAGCGAAAAGTGAAAGTGAAAGGATTAGTCTCGAAGATTCATCCTAAAAGAATAAAAGGGGACGACATGAATATTGGAATAAGGTTTCTAAGCTCTTATGCATTTGAGGAATGAGTTTTAAAGTTATAAATTGAAGTTTGTAAATGTTAACTTTTAAGAGTAACAATACCTTAAACGTTACTAGACATGCTTTGGCCTAATAGGTTATGACACTCTCATCACGACGTCCCAGGTAAGCATCCAGGTTCGAATATGAGATTTATGCGAACACTTATCCTTGATAGAGACCTTGAGTACCGGTGTTTTCACCCTTCCGGTTACTACATGTCATTCACGTCTCAAGTACTATTACTAATTATGTTTGATAAGCAATAGGTTTGGTTTTAAGGCTTTTGAAATTCTAAAATGGTATTTATTTCAAAACCTGAATTACATATCAGAATGATTAAGTATTGGTTTCATTGTTGATTTGTGAAAAACAAGTCTAAATCCCCAATTGTTCATGCATGCATAAACACATTGAGTTTTGGATTAGAAAAATATAGATGAAATTGGACATGATAGGTTGGACTCGTTGGGCCTAACGAGCCTCTACAAGGTTACACCAAGCCTAAAAGCGGCCTAAGCAAGACAACATGTCCTAATGACGTGCCTTTGCAAAGCTAGGTCGTCCAAAGGACAAGCCTTAGCAACGCTACCTAAATGAGCCTAAAGTACCTAACTAGGAACCTAAATTAAACTAATTAAACTAAGAAAGTGATAGACGAATAATGAAAAGAAGAAATGAACGAAAGAAAGAAAGAAAAAGAAGAATTACCTCAAAGAAGCTTTTCAAACGAGACGAGCTCGAAGGGCACCACCTCTTCGCCGAGAGCATAAAAAAAATTACTACACACGACACCCAAAGGGGTATTGTGGTTATGGAACCGCCAAAATTTGATTATTCCACTTGTTTATACTCAAACTAGTAGTTGCAAACTATAAAGGACCAAGCAAATGTATTTATAGGTGTGAAAGGGAGCAAAAAATTGTATTATGGGTGATGCGGGATATGTTTAGAAGGGGAAAACGCGTCTTTGAAATCAATAACTAACACCAAACTTGTTTTCGCGATTCCCGCTTCGTTATAACTCGGTTTTGTACGCGGTTTTCACCCACATTCACCATTTTAAGAGTATTATCATATGGAAGAGATTAATATATCATTTATGGTGTTGAGAATTGAGATTAAATCTTGGATCTTGATGTGGGTTGGGTTTCCAGGTTTTTCGAAACATACGGATGTTACATTAAATCTTATAATTTTGTTTAATTTACATATTTTAATAAAATTACCATAGTAGATTATAATTACATTTATATATTTAGAAAGATAAAATAGGGAAATTGGATTTCAATAATCCCAAGTTCCACCTATTGGACGAGATTAATCCTACTTTTCGAAATGTTTCTCACCGAGCCCAAGTATCAAACTATTTTCTCTCATTGATCACAAACTTAACACCGTTAGGGTTCTGTTAGTTTGGGATCAATGAGAGAAAATAGTTTGAAACTTGGGCTCGGTG
>JBCNJP010000023.1:29416263-29470995 GCA_039602395.1 Deinandra increscens subsp. villosa
CTCTTCGATCAGCTTCAGGGTGCTTCTTGTTTTTCAAAGATTGATCTTCGTTCCGGTTATCATCAGCTTCGGGTCGCGAAGGAGGATGTTCATAAAACCGCCTTCCGCACCCGTTATGGCCATTTCGAGTTCACCGTGATGCCCTTCGGTTTGACAAACGCTCCTGCTATATTCATGGACCTCATGAATCGCGTTTTGCAAACCCTATCTTGATAAATTTGTGATTGTATTCATCGATGATATTCTGATCTATTCCAAGTCAAAGGAAGAACACAAAACTCACCTGCGTCTTATGCTGGAGCTTCTAAAGAAAGAACAACTTTATGCCAAATTCTCTAAATGTGAATTTTGGCTAAATGAGGTGCAATTTTTAGGCGCATATCATAAACGACAAGGGTATTCACGTCGATCCTGCTAAGATCGAGGCCGTTAAGAGTTGGTGCACCCCTACTTCACCAACTGAAGTCTGCTCGTTTCTTGGGTTAGCGGGCTATTATCGGCGTTTCATTGCTAATTTCTCTCGCATAGTTGTGCCTCTTACTGCTTTGACTCAGAAAAAGTCAACCATTTGAGTGGGGTCCTGCTCAGGAAAACGCTTTTCAGACACTTAAACAAATGTTGTGTGAGGCTCCCATTCTCACACTTCCTGATGGGACGGATGATTTTGTGGTGTATTGCGACGCATCTCATCAAGGCCTTGGTTGTGTTCTCATGCAGCGGGGAAAAGTAATCGCATACGGATCGCGGGAGCTTAAGAAGCACGAGAAGAATTACACGACGCATGACCTCGAGCTTGGTGCGGTCGTGTTTGCTCTAAAAATTTGGAGGCATTACCTTTACGGTACCGAGTGTGTGGTTTATACCGATCACAAAAGCCTCCAACACATCTTCAATCAGAGAGATCTCAATATGCGCCAGCGTCGTTGGATCGAGCTCTTGAACGACTACGATTGCGAGATTCGTTATCATCCTGGGAAGGCGAATGTCGTGGCCGATGCCTTGAGTCGAAAAGAGCATCTCAAGCTTGTCCTATTTCAGAGTTCTCATCATATGACCGATCTCAAAGCTCGCATTCTGGCAGCTCAGCGTGCATCTGTTGATGAGGGCAATTTGCATAATGAATTATCTTGTGGTGCTGAGCTTCAATTTGAGACCAAGTCTGATGGTCTCCTTTATTTCTTGGATCGTCTCTGGATTCCCGATCGAGACGATCTTCGGGCTATTATCATGAACGAGGCGCATAAGTCTCGTTATTCCATTCATCCTGGATCTGATAAGATGTATCTTGATCTACGTAAGCTCTATTGGTGGCCCGGCATGAAGAAGGACATAGCGCTTTATGTGGCGAAGTGCCTTACTTGTTCCAAAGTCAAGGCCGAGCACCAGCGACCTGCCGGTCTACTTGAGCAACCTTTGATTCCCGTATGGAAGTGGGAGAACATCGCAATGGACTTCATTACAAAACTTCCGCGAACTTCCAAGGGATGTGATACCATTTGGGTTATTGTTGACCGTTTAACCAAATCTACTCATTTCCTCCCAATCCATGGAGACCGATGGAGCCCCGATATTGGCTCAAATCTTTCTTAAGGAGATTGTGTGCCGCCATGGCACTCCTTTGAGTATTATCTCGGATCGTGATAGTCGTTTTATGTCGCATTTCTGGCAATCTCTTCATGCTTCTTTGGGGACTCAGCTAGATTTCAGCACCGCCTACCATCCTCAAACTGATGGTCAATCTGAGCGCACCATTCAGACTCTTGAAGACATGCTTCGGGCATGTGTCGAATATGGTGGGAGTTGGAGTTCATTTTTGCCTTTGATTGAGTTCTCCTATAACAATAGCTATCATTCGAGCATCGGTATGGCCCCGTTCGAGGCTCTCTATGGCCGCAAATGTCGTTCTCTATTTGTTGGTCCGAGGTCGGTGAATCTCAAATCACCGGTCCTGAGCTGATTCAGGAAACGACCAATAAAATCTCTCAGATTCGTGATCATTTGCTCGCTGCTAGGAGTCGTTAGAAGAGTTATACTGATAGACGACGTAGACCCCTCGAGTTTGAAAAAGGCGACTTTGTCCTTCTAAAAGTATCTCCATGGAAAGGCGTCTTCAGATTTGGTAAAAAGGGGAAACTAGCACCTCGGTATGTCGGTCCGTTCAAGATTCTTGAGAAAGTTGGTAAAATGGCTTATGTACTTGATCTTCCCCCTGAGCTGGCTAATGTCCACCCTACATTCCACGTTTCGAACCTTCGCAAATGTTTGGCTGACGAGAATCTTCAAGTCCCACTTGAGGAAATTCGGATTGATGAGTCTTTGCACTTTGTTGAGAGACCCGTTGAGATCATGGACCGTGAAATCAAGAAACTCAAACGCAGCCGAATTCCGATCGTTAAGGTTCGTTGGGAGTCCAAGCGTGGACCGGAGTTCACTTGGGAGCGCGAGGACCAGATGAAAGCTAAATATCCCCAGTTGTTTGCCTAGCTTTCTTGTGTTGTTTCTAATTTCGGGACGAAATTCCCAAAAGTAGGGGAGACTGTAACATTTCGGGTATTTCCGAATTGTTAGATCTCGACCCGATTCTATGTATTCGTACCCGTGATCGATAATAAAATGAAGAGTTATGTTTTTATGATGTTTTATGTCTCATTTCATGGTATTGGGTTCATTGATACATTCATTGATTGATTTGGTACTCGATTTATCTCTATTTCGGATTTTACACGAATGAACCGATAATTATGTTCAACCGTGAAATTGAGCAATCGAAGCTTGTAGGATACTTGTGTGTTATACTAGTTACGCACGCAAGTAACTACAAGTGAAGAGATGCGAGAATTCAAGGTCTAGAACGAAATTGGTGAAAGTTCGGTAAATACCGCGCGATTACGTTTTTAACCGGGAGATCACGTTTTTGAGTATCGTATATCATATTTATCATATTTATGAGTCTTATGATTACATATGATGTCACGAGTCATCACACACTTGATCGAGTCACAAATCGTAGGTGAATTGCTTAAAAGTGATACGTACGGTAAAACCGACCAAAAATGCATTTTGTGTGATATTTTATCAACCGTTAATCGTTATGAGGCATATTTTATATCAATTTGAGTGGATTAAATGTGGTTAATATGATAGAGGGTTTAAAATTAGGAATATAGGAAAAAACGGGGGTCAAATCGGAGCTAGAACGAAGAAATTAGAGCGAAAACAGTACACTAGACACTCGCGAACCTTTAAAAAACGTGATTACGGGATTTTCACCCTAAAAACTCGCCTATTTTAAGCTCTTATTCTCCTTCTAGCCTCCATATTTCACCTCCTAAAAACCCTAGATAAGGCTAGAGAGAGAGAGGATCAAGATCTTAGAGGTTTGAGGCTCATTTTTGGTGAAATCAAGTGAAGAACGAGTCGGTTTTTCGGTAAGTGGTTTTCCTCATCTCTTTTCACCAAGATCTGATCTTTTTACCTTCTTTGACTAGATCTAAGATCTTAGAACCCTTCTCCATCTAGATCTATTGAGTTTTGAGTCCAAGATTGGAACTTTATGATGTTTTTGGCTTAGATCCATGGTTATACATGTGTATATGTTGTAGATCTAGGTTTGTTTGGATCAAAATCAATTTTTATGTTGGTTCATGGTTATATCTTGTCATACATGCTCCTATAGTACAATATTCATGTATTATGTCATCAAGATGGTACCTTTTTGTTAGATCTAAACTAGATCTATGTGCTACTTGCAAAATAAAGACTAGATTTGTGATTTGCTCATCAAAATGGTAGTTTTTGTGCTACAAAATGATTAGATCTATATTTTTCATGATTAGATCTATGTCAAGGCTGTAAATTTATGATAATAGGTGTCTAGATCTAAAAATTATATGATGATTAGAGATAGATCCTCATTTGTGCATCAAAATTGAGTTTTTGTGACTATTATGACTAGATCCATGAAAACCATGTTAGATCTAGGTTCCTTGTTGGCCAAGTTAGTATTTGTATGATAAAATATGATGTATTTACTATTTTAAATGTCATTAAGACCAGATCTAAGCCCGTTACCTGATTATGTGATAATTATGACTAGATTCGTCGGTTATACTAATTTTCACCATGGTTGATGTTATATGTAGGTTCCTTATTGACCAAGTTAGTATTTGCATGATAAAAAATGATGTATTTACTGTTTTAAATGTCATTAAGACCAGATCTAAGCCCGTTACCCGATTATGTGATAATTATGACTAGATTCGTCGGTTATGCTAATTTTCACCATGTTTGATGTTAGATGTAGGTTCCTTGTTGACCAAGTTAGTATTTGCATGATAACATATGATGTATTTACTGTTTTAAATGTCATTAAGACCAGATCTAAGCCCGTTACCCGATTATGTGATAATTATGACTTTTTATGACTAGAATTGTCGGTTAGCCTAATTTTCACCATGTTTGATGTTAGATGTAGGTTCCTTGTTGACCAAGTTAGTATTTGCATGATAAAATCTGATGTATTTACTGTTTTAAATGTCATTAAGACCAGATCTAAGCCCGTTACCCGATTATGTGATAATTATGACTAGATTCGTCGGTTATGCTAATTTTCACCATGTTTGATGTTAGATGTAGGTTCCTTGTTGACCAAGTTAGTATTTGCATGATAAAATATGATGTATTTACTGTTTTAAATGTCATTAAGACCAGATCTAAGCCCGTTACCCAATTATGTGATAATTATGACTAGATTTGTCGGTTATGCTAATTTTCACCATGTTTGATGTTAGATGTAGGTTCCTTGTTGACCAAGTTAGTATTTGCATGATAACATATGATGTATTTACTGTTTTAAATGTCATTAAGACCAGATCTAAGCCCGTTACCCGATTATGTGATAATTATGACTTTTTATGACTAGAATTGTCGGTTAGCCTAATTTTCACCATGTTTGATGTTAGTTTAACTTGGAACTTCATATATGATCATGTATGACTATGTTTGACCATATTTGACCATATTAACTTCTGTTTGACCAAGTTTGACTATGTTTGACCATGTTTGACTTCCATGAAATTAGGCAAATCAAGCCCCTTTGACCTCACCGATTAGACTAGGAATGGACCCAAATTGAAACCGTACGTTATCACTTGAGTAAACCACCATCGAGTTGTGAGTCGGACCTTGTTAATTATTTTATTAATTTATTTTGTTTTGGGATTCGCATCGGTCTATCGTCAAGGTGATCCCCGGACGTGATTTCGCATCGCTATCGCTTGTCTTTCGTCTCGATTCACCTGTGAGGTGAGTATTCATAGCCCCTATTTCATTTTAATGTTTTGGGCGTGCAACATGTACCAGTAATCAAACAAACTCTAGCTATTATTCAAATAAAAATGCGATTCTATGTGCAGAGGCGCACTTTTGCGGATTAATTCGAGAACGATATATCGTCGAAAATTCGTAATGGTCGACCCCCATCTACTTGTGTGATGTGCATTCTGATTATGTGATACTTGTGGATTATTTGTTGTGGCAATCTGTAATCGCTAGTCGCTAGTCTCTAATCGCATGTGTACCATTAACCATCGAGCCGTGGCAACAATGATAGATCTATTGGCTGACAACCCACCTGGCCTGCTTCGCGTGTGGCGCCGAGGTGATTGCTCCCTTACTTGTCTAGGTTTGGTGCACATCACTTTTACATGTTGATCATGATTTAGATATTTACACTTGACGCATGAATCACTTTTATTCAAATTATAGTAGATATTCAAACCTGTGATTACTCACCAACTCTTGTAGTTGACCTTATTTTCTACATGTTGCAGGTGTTGCTGTTTGATGATTGTTATCGACACCATAGGATTATGCATGGGACTTGTAGACCTTTTAAATAAAACTAGAACTTTTATGAGTTCGTATGAACTATCATGTTTTGTTGGATGTTATCTTTGACTATGTTTGGTTGTTGAATGAAAATGGCATGGTTAAATATATAACAACTTTAATAGAGTTGTGAGCATCTGGACAATCTTAGCGCCCCGACGTAAATTCCGCCGTCGGTTGGGGTGTTACATAAAGATACCAGCAGAGAGGATGCAAATAACGTAATGGATAGTATAAAATTTAGAGAGAAATATATAGCGTGCTTGATAGGATTTGGCAAGGAATTAACCTAAATAGATATTGAAATGAAAGTGTCAATGGTTATACAATCCAATAGAGTAAACGCCTCGTTAGGGAAATATTCATTGTTTAAGCTCACCGGCATGCTCAATCTCCTTAATGTCCTTGCGCTTCATACTTCCTTTCTTGTCAAAACATCGGTTCAAATGATCCTCAAAAGTAAGATAGGTTAGAAAAGGTTTGTAAAAGGGTGTCTGCGAAACACAAAACATCAAGATGTTCAAAAGTGGCTTTGGCTTTAGTTGCATGTACATATGCGTTTTTGCTAGTATTCAATGTAGGTTTACCGCAGGTTAAAAGATCAAATCGGGTGTTCCATAAAAAGAATTAAGGCTATCTGAAAGTTTGGAACATCGGATCGTCTACTCGATCTAGCTACTTCGGATGAGAAACGAGTAATTAAGATTGTTTTATTGATCAAACTGAACTATTACAATCTGTAAAGCACTTAGAAAGTTCACAGAGAAAAACCACTGAAAACACACACTTAAGACTGATAGTTCTCGGCTCCCCTTTTTTAAAACAAAGACCGACATCTATTTATACCCGATCTACCGAACCGCCACCTGATCCGAACTAGCAGTTCGGATCCAGTTCGTTTGGCAGCCTTCTTTCTTTATCTTGTTCTTCACATCGTCTTGATTAGGTACTTCACATGACGCATAGATTATGCATCAACAAACTCCCCTCGACGTGTGCAGTATGTGTTCACCAATTAGAACATGTTCTTCGAACAAACTCCCCCTCAACTTGACGGTAGCTTGATCTTAAATACTTTGACGACGCACCAATGTGGTTCCATCTTTATCAGCAGCTTCAGAAGACTTGAAGTTGTAACATCCTTTCACTCAGCAACCTGTTCAATCATAAATAATCTCGTTGCAAAACGTCTCTTCGAGACTCCAAGATATGATTTTGAAAACTTGATTTGTATCACGTGTTGATCAGATCGAAAATAAAACAGAAAATCTTTTTGGCTTTTAGAAAGTATATATCAAAACAAACCTAAAATCTTTTTTTTTCTTTCAAACTTATGCTAAAACACACCGAAAATCTTTTTGGACTTTTCTGAAATGAAATGAAATTGCAATACAGAATCAAACTCTATTTTTGGTATGAGAAAGATCACTATTCGGGATCATATTGAACATAACGCACTGAACTACACTTCAATTTCAACTAATTGAAACACATAAGTCATACTGATTGCCGGTATAATTTGTCCATCTTAAACTCAGGCAGAATCATACTCATAACATCTGGATATGTTAAGGTATTTATTAGATTTTCTTTGACTAGTGTATCCCACACTATCAGACACATTGAGACACTTTTCTTTTACCGTGTGATTACACTTTTGATTATCACAGAGCATATTGTTTTCATGATATCGTCAACTGTGTTCCATGCTAAAACAAATAAGAACGTTAAATCATCTACCTTAAGGCGATCTTTCGATACGCAAACAAGGACTCGGATTTTAACAAAATAAGAAAGATATAACAAGTTAAAATTGTATAATTCAACAATGATCAGGTCGGTCTTGTGGACACGCAGAGAAAGTCCGATGAATTATATGTAACACCAAAGAAAATAAAGCAGAACCTCAAACAAAAAACAATCAGGTTGGCCTTGTGAGCACGCAAAGAAAGTCTGGTCGTTTGAGAAAAAAAACAAACAATTTTAAATCTTTGCAAAATGAACACATGTATACACAGTGACTTCTCATTTTCTTTTTTAGACTTATTTTTCTCTTTTTGTCATGAAATAAGCTTCAAGATGTTATCCACATGGTCAAGCATTAGTATTTAGTGTATATCACATATGAATACTTTCTGATCTGCCAAGTCTACCAAGCAAATCAAACAATGATCTTATGGCATTTTCATCTACTCTATCCATTAACCAGATACGTAAGCTAATGTACCATCATTTCACAATGATCAATTTCTCATAATTTTATATATTTTGCATGTATTCGCCTTCATAATTTTACACTATTTTTGGCTATTTCAATTTCTCCCCCTAAACTACAAACGAAATGTAAAGAAAAAAAAATGATCAACCAACACGGATACCTTGTAGTTTAAAGTTTCAGAAAACTTTCAGGTTAGAAAGATATAGCATGAAATTTAAATTAAGCAGAATACTCCTTCATCAACAACTTTTCAATCGTCGATAAGTCTTATAGAAGTACCTGCACACTGGTCAAATTTATCAGTTTATAAATGACCCCAAGCGAAGTGCTTCTTGTCGACCAGTATCCTTGTTTTGCTTAGAAACCACCTTAGGTTTCCATTTCTGTTGTTGTTTTGGTAACTCAATTTTTGATGAATCAATCACAGGAGACTGTGACGAACAACCTACATTTTGAATCTTTGAAATTTTTGGAATAAATCTTTCTTGTGTTTTAAAGAATGTAGGCTAAAATTCATCAAAAACTCTGCCATGTTCATCAAGAAACACTGGTTTGGCAAGTTTACCAAAAACCGGATTTTTTTGTTTTTGATGAAAAATAGTAGGAAATGGACAATCGCATACCATATGTCATGTTTGACGACAATTATAGCACAAACGACTAGCTTTGTCCCACCGTTTATGTACCTTCACAGCTTCAAAAACATTTCTATCTCCAAGATGATCATTGATTTTGGTTACGGGCATGTATAATTGATTTTGGTGGTAGCTGGGACTGTCATTTACCTTTGATAGAATTTTCCTATAATAATAGCTACCATTCCAGTATTAAGGCAGCACCTTTTGAAGCCTTATATGGAAGGAGATGCAGAACTCCTATTTGTTGGACAGAAGTAGGAGAGAATCAGTTGACTAACACAGAAGTTATTCTGGAAACGACTGATAGAATCCAACAGATACGAGAGAAATTAAAAGCTGCCCAAGATCGACAGAAGAGTTATGCTGATCGAAGAAGGAGGCCTTTGGAGTTCCAGGTTGGAGATTTCGTGATGTTAAAAGTTTCACCTTGGAGAGGTGTTATTCGGTTTATCAAACGTGGAAAGTTAAGTCCAAGATATATCGGGCCATATAAAATCATCGCAAAGGTTGGATCTGTTGCTTATACGTTGGAATTACCAGAGAAGTTGGGAAACATTCACAATACATTTCATGTATCACATCTCCGTAAATGTTTAGCCGACCCAACTCAAGCAGTGCCATTAGATGATATACAAGTCGATGATAAGCTAAAGTTTTCTGAACAACCAATAAAGATTATCCAATCCCAGGAAAAGAAATTAAGAAAGAAGATTATCCCACTAGTGTAAGTTAGAGCATAAAATATTAGGAATAGGAAAGTTTAATGGTTGATCCTGCATTAAACCAAACATAAGGGACCAGAAATATAAAATATCAAAAATATCAAGGTTGGGCATGGCATGCGGGCCGCATGCCGGTTCGCTGAATGTCGATGCGGCCCGCATCGACGGATTTCTGCACATGGTCGGGACAAGATAAACTCCAGCCCCTTTTTAGCCCATATACGTGTCATTTTCGATCAGATTATCACCATAGGACGTGTCATGACCCTAGGGCGCACCTATCCCTTATAAATAGCAGCCTCAATCAATCCATATCAGTTGCGAATTTCGTGAATTAAGCTTAGAAAACCCTAAAACGCTCAAGAACATTCAAGCAAGCAATTCGGTTGATCCAGGAGGTATTAGAAGCTAATTTTCTGCAGTGGGTCGTTATTAGGTATGTATTACAAAAGCCCTCAATCAATTTTATGATTCATAACACCTAGATATGCTTTTTAGAAAAGATCCGAAATTAGGGTTCTTAAGCATGATTCTTTAAAATTGAGTAATCTGTTTGGAATTAAAGTCTGATTTTTGGTATGTAAGCTTAAAATAACATGTTTTAAGAAAGCCCTAAGTTTATTTCATGATTTGAAAAGGTTTGGTATGATTTTGAGAAACGGGTCAAAATTAGGGTTTTCTAGATGTTGTTTTGCTAAAATTGAATGATTGGGATTGAATTAAGATCCCATCTTTTGAAGTATATCATAATATGATATTATGAACAGAAGCCCTAAGTTTATTTGATAATAAAAAGAGTTTTGACGATAACTTGAGAACTACGTCAAAATTAGGGTTTTGGAAGATGATTATCGAATATTGGGCTATTTGTAAGGAATTGGGAGTTGGTTTTTTGGTATTAGAACATGTTTTAATATATAATAAGTATATATATAAGTTCAATTGTGATAATTAGTAAAATATACCGAGCTATTCGGGTACTTAGAAGTTCGTGCGGACCGGAAGGGTAAGCGCCTGTACACTGGGGTTTCTGGCATAGCGAGGGTGTCGCATAAATCCCAAATGGGACCTGGCATCCCTCACTGGGCGATCTCAGAGTGAGCGCTTACTTATAGGAATGCGCGTCTTCATATTATCACTAGAAAAGCTATATTGCCTATAAAGGGCATTTTGGTCATTTTGACCTCTAAGAATGTATAGTTTTAGAATTATAGAACATAGAAGATGTTTATGATATAAAACCTTGCATTAATGCAACCCGATACACGATTAGGTTTGGATCAAGGCCTTTAGTGAAGATTCTGCCTGTGCTTATTCGAGTAAAAGACAAAGGTGAGTCACTCTCTCACTGGGCAATTACTTTTTATGAAACGGGATGTGTTGTTCTGTAATTAAAAATATATATTTGACTGCCATTAGTATCTATAAATATTGAGGCCTGAAGGGTTAGATACGATCTTGGAAGAGGGCCCATGTGACACGTACAAATAGGTAGTATGCATACAGATAGACCTAGTTGCTTGGACGATCATTCCTGATCTTGATTCTGTGATCCCTGCCATGGATATACATGTTTATATGATGTTGTAGTCGAAATTTAATTACATATGAACTGCTACGTTTATGAAACTCACCAGCAATATGCTGAGCCCCAAATGTTGTCTTTTTCTTTTGGACGCACATCTTAGGTACCATGTAGTAGCAGATAGCTAGACATGGATGGGACGATGAAGAAGCTAGTATAGAAGTCTAAATTTTGGTTGGACGAAGACATAGACTTCTAGTTTCAAATAGAACTTGGATGTTGTATTATCTTTGTACTTTGTAGATCCTACAACTTTTGTTATGAATAAAGTTAAAGACTTCCGCTGTAAACTTTGATTTAGTGCTATGTGATTTCTGTTATTCGATGCGTAACACTCCCTATTGCTTATCCTGGGATGTGGGTGTTACACTAGCCTAAAGTTCATGTCACTAGAGAGTTCGCAACCGAAGCTGACTAATAAGTTTTAGGAATCCTCCTTGCGTATTTTGCCTTCCCCGTGTTCCACCAGAAACAACGGTACGTATAGGATAATATTGCTCTCAGTCCAACCGCCCGTCAGGTGGTGCATCACGTGCCCGTTGTGAGGGGTTTGTCAGACCCTAGTAGTACTACTCAACATGACCTCGCTATTCACTATTAACGGTTCGATGTTAAGGACTTAGTTTGTGGTATTAAGAAAATCTAGTACATTATCATATGTTGGAAATATAAAAGCTGTCTAAAAACAGTAAGTAATTTTGCATGTTCTCTCCTCTAAAAGAAAAGAGTAAAGTGGGGCCGTGAAACTCACATTTGGGTGCACATCAATTCCAGATAAATAACACAGCAAGTAGCGGGTCTTGTGTACTCTACCAAAACCTAACGAGCATATATACGTTAGTGTGTGTCTAGGATAGTAACGACACAACCTAGACGATGGTGTTTGACCATTATGCCCAAGACTCGATGAGTGTGTCAGTTTACAAAAATTGTCAAATGGTAATGACGGTTAACCCAAATTAACAGACAAGATTTTTTGTTTTAATCATGTCCAAATGATCGGAAAAATCGTTTTAATATCCATTGGTATTTCCCAAAAAGGCACACGGTAAAATGTAAATATATATTTTTCGCACATTCAAAATAAAAAGAAATATAAATATATACCTATTTGAAATGATACGAAGTATCGACATGTTTAATCACCAAAACGAGTAAAACCCATTTAATGATATTTTGCCAAAATTAAAATATACATATGCATATATAACACTAGATTTAAATTTGTAAAACGTTAAAGCAATTAGGTGTACTTAAAACATTAGGTTTAATTTAGTAAAACTCCATAATACGGGATCTAGTTGAAAACCGGCATATTTGTCGGTTACGATCCTTGAAACATGTCCGGGGAGGATCGAGGATCATATATATGACAATGGGAAGTGAAGCAACAATTGAAAAAAACACAAATTAAAAAGACTTGATGGTGAGAAGATTAGAACCCGTGACCACCAGTTTAAGAAGCAAGCATACTAACCACTGCGACAGGAGCAGCTTTGTTGTTTAAAATTGGGTGGTATATCTTTTATTCTACACAGTTACTGCAAATCTGGGTCAACCCAAGTTTTATTAAAAGAAATGACAGATGTTGGGTTCGAACATGTGATCCCTTTGTTGCATGCCAGAGACACAAACCAATGGACCAGATGTGGATTTGCGTTTAAAATGGTTTATAAGCAATATTTGACCAACAGTTCGCAGGTGTCATCTTGTCCACCATAAACCCTAACCAACCCGACCCCCATTAATGATCAGAGAAAGCTTAGATAGTGCTCAGAACTGTAACGAACGGATATAAAAGTGAGTTTTCAGTAATACCTCGTGATGAAAACATGAATAGAAAGTCGTGATGAAAACATGAATAGAAACGCAAAAGGGACGACGATGTTTTCATGTACGGTTGCATGATCCATCTCATTCTTCCCACCGTTCCTTGCCTCTGCCATTCCATCCGATAGTTGATGGTGTCAAATCTAGGTTTCCATCAGTGCATTAAATCGTAAAGAATCAGAAAAGGGGCATCGATGACAGAATCGGAGGTGGTTTCGGGTGTTCTTTCAATTGTTCTTGAGAGGGCTACGAGAGGTATGATGGTCGGGACAAGTGTGTCTAGAAGATGGTGATGATTGCGCTATGATAAATTAAGGAGGTCGATTGAGTTGAGGCTGTAATCGATGAAAGAAATCCATCGACGCGACGGTTAGAGGACGGGATTAAAGTCGACAGTTTCTTGTGAGCTTCTATATCGACTATCATTATTTGATAAAACTAGTCCCTCCCTTTATTACGTAATGAGCTACAATGTTTCAGTAATGACGACGCCAACCCTCCAACATATATCTAAAAATGAAAGTTTTAAGGATTGACGAAACCGGTCCCTCGGGGTATAAAAGTGTTAGCGGCTCTAACGGAGTTAATGGGATCAAACTTTAGACGGTGAGTGTACGTGTGAAAACCAAGATATATTCAACGTGACGTTTATAAAATATAAACCTTGGATCACTCGCATAAAATCATGAATAAAAGTTCAAAAGTGTTTACTTTAGTTTCACAAAAAAATAAAAAAAATCATAGATTCAAATCTATTCTTATATGTCTAAACTCACATAAAATCATAAATGTCACACCCCCAAATAACCACTAACGGAGTTTATACCGTTAAGGGGTGCGAGCAAACCAGGACCACAACCATTAGTTACAAATACTAAACGAATCAGAGTTAGTCCAAATACATGTCATAAATAAAGTCTCAAAATACGCAGCGGAAAAATATTGTCTTAGCACTAACCACGTGCTTTACAAAATCATTGTTTTAAATTCCCAATTTGATTTAAACAAAAGTAAAATGTCTTCATGTGCCATGCCAACCCGCTCCGGATACTCCTCAGCGATCTGCAAAAGTTTAAACCACGCAAGTGTCAACCTAACGGTTGGTGAGTTCACAGTGGGCTTGTCACGCAGTGGCCTGGTCTCATAATCATAATTGTGTCAACATATACTTATGTAATATTTATTTGTGAAAAAGCAATGCTCAGTGATATACATCAGTCCATAACGTAGTAGAGTGATTTAGTAAAAGTAATGTCCGTAACATGCGTTATCGGGTATGTACTAGTTTTGTAAAATTAAAGTGCTCAACCGATATCGCGGGTAGCTAATCCGTTGTTCCATGCACTAAGGAAGTTTGTACCAAAGCTGACTAATAAGTATTGTAGTGGCATCGCCATCATCTATTTTGTTTTGCGGACATACGTCATCGCGGCTTTGCCTCCCCCGTGTCCTCTCGGGATCACGGTCAGATAGGCTGATATTGTACCTCCGTGCACCTCCAGTGTCACGAGGCGGAGTTTGTCAAACTCCAGTAGATCTACCCAACATCCCCTCGCTTTACAATTAATGGCACAATTAAGTTGAGGACTTTTTTCAGTTAAAAGGCAATCCTTAGAGATCATGTGATATCATGTGGTTTAGACTTTAACCTACACTAGCCATATTAAAACGGTTTACCGGATTCTCATGAATCTCAAAATGTTTTCAGTTTTATTTCAGAAATAGTTTGTTTAAGTTCCACAAGTGTTTCCCATAAAACACTTCAAGTTTATCAAAGAGGTGCGTGGCACTCATAAGGTTTCAAGTTCATAAAAGAGGTGCGTAGCACTCATAAGGTTGTCAGCATTGTTTTTCATTCAAGTTGTTCAGTGTGTCCCAAACGGGCTCACAGTAAACGGGTTAGTGACACTCACCTTTGGTTGCACTGCTACACTTGCTAAATAATCCAAGTATTGTTTGCTTATCGAAGACCTAAGAACACGTTTAGGTCTTAAGTATTAGTTGTGTGTCTAATCTTTAACTTAACGTCACTATGGCCCATAACATAGCACGTTGGAACTATGACACGACATACCGACGCACGACACCGATGGTTGATCATAAACGAGGGTTCACATAACTCAGAAATCAAAGCATGTTTCATTATTGCATAATCATGTAAGTCATGGCATAACATTCAAATAAGTTGCACAAGTTTGGGTTTTGGTCTTGGCACAGTTTCGCTAGACAGTGTCGCTACACAGTTTCGCTATGTGCACGGGCAGCATTTTCGCTAGGGAATACCCAATGACACAGTTTCGCTAGCTAGTTTCGCTCGAAACTGATGACACAGTTTCGCTAGCATAGATTCGCTCGAAACTGGTTTGAACTTTCGTTCAGGAGTCTATGGTTGTTTCGCTCGGTAGTTTCGTTCGAGCAGGTATACTTAGTTTCGCAGGCGACACTATAGTTTCGCTATATAGTGTCGCTGGAAGGATATCTATACAGTTTCGCTGTATAGTTTCGCCCAGCGAACACACAGTTTCGCTAAGCGCAGAAAACTCGTTTTTAAGACCAAAAATCAATCTAACAGCTTCCATACTTCATGTAATTCATTATCTAGCATGCATAAACATTTACCAACATTAAACAGTAAGTTTTAACACCTTAAACATGGATTTTCATCATCAAATCACCAAGAACACATTTTAAGCATAAAATGACCTAACTAGCATAAATCTTCATTATGGCATGATTTTACACGTAAAGTTGCAGACTTTATAACAGATCTAACATCCCTAAGCATCATATTAGAAGATCAAACGATTCCATGGAGGTTTAGTCATGCTTTTTAAGGAAACACATCGAATATGCATAAAAATGGTTTTGGAGACTCACGGTTTGATCTAGGATCCGAATGGGTGATGTCTCGAGGCTGAGATCACGGCGGCTCGTGGTGTTTCTCGGCTGACCAGAATTCACGAGAGAGAGGGAGAGTGTAGGATGTGTGTGTTTTGATGAAATGATGTAAGTAAAATGAGGAGATTAGGGTTTAGGTTGGCTTTATATAATATATAGATCAGGAGCTAGTTTCGCTGGCAGTTTCGCTGGTCAAGCGAAACTGGCTTCTGAATACACGTAAATCGCAGAGTTTAGCTACCGAGCGAATCTACAGTTTCGCTCGGTAGTTTCGCTGGTAACCAAAAGTGGCCAATTTATCACAAAATCAAGAATTCACAATTTGTCATGCTATTAAAATAATAAATCATGCGTTTAAATTACATTGCACATAATGACAATAAATACATAAACACATAACACAAGTGGTCGGGTTCAGTGATCAACCAAAGGTCGTGGACGTATTCGGTCTAGTTAAGCATTAGTTACTAAGTTAACACTTATAACGTAACTAACGGAGGTTGTCTAACGGAAGTTAACCTCGAAATTCTCGGATGTCACAATAAAATGCCACATATAGTTACATGACATTTGTCACATAAATCCATAGAATAACATGTGAATATTTGATATAAATATATCACATAAAATCATAAGTTCAATGCCACATAAAATGATAAAACGTTCACATAAAATCACAACATACGATTTACATAAAATCATAGAATGTCAAACGCTAGACTTAAGTGCACGCTCGTGTAGTGATGGTTATACAAAACCCTAATTTACTAAGGTCAACATAGTCAACACATAAATGTTTGCACAACATTTATAACAGCTTAAATTCAGTTAAAGTCAAGAAAAGACCTGAAAAGACGGGTTGTCACAGTATCCCCTTGTTGAAGAATTTTCGTCCCGAAAATTGAGTATTGCGGTTTACAAGTTGGTCACAAAAGAAAGAAAAAAAAATTTCCCAGTTGTCACATCATCCCCTTGTTGAAAGAATTTCGTCCCGAAATTTAAATTAGTGACAATTGTTTTAATAATCGAATTGACAGCGATGTATCGAAAGAATCCAGATTTCCTACTCCAAAAGGAGTCAGGAATGTTATTATGAAGAATGTCTACCCGACGTTGAAGAGGTGTCAAATGTTTTGAGGTTTTCGAAAGGAATTCGAATCGAAAGTATAGACAGCGATTTTTCTTATCACGCGTTTTCCTATGAGGAAAAAAAGGGAACAAATGTAATACAGGAATCGTGTTGAGTGGTAAGGCCGAACAAAGTGTCAAGATAACATAAGTATTTGAAATAAAAGTTTCAATGCGAGGAAAAACCATAATACATCAGAATAGCCTCTAGCTATTGTACTCCTCGTTTTCAGAAAAAAAAATTCGAATTCACCAATAACCCAATTGAATCAGAGAAAGGAATTTGAGTATGAGAAAATGGAGGGTGCATCAAGTCAATCGGATTTTGTCTACTAGGCTCGTTATTCAACGACAACGTAAAAGCATGAATTTGCCTAACACTTAGCAAGCTGCATAGAATTACATAAGACTGACCACGTTAACACGAGGACCCGATAGTTGATTTAGTACTTGATAGGTTTATGACTGCTTAAATTCGCGTGATTCATAATAACAAATTCACATTTCATACAATAACGGTTCAGATAACATACGAGTTTCTACGAAGATTTCTTTTAAAGGTTGATGTGGTCAAAGAGTACTATCATAGAATCTACCATGAAGGTTTTACCATACAACGCATACATTTTTCTAACACCTTATATACTAGCATACAACCCTAACATGGCATATCTCTAGCATATAAGTTCATAACCTAACCAACACAACCCATACGGTGCAAAGTTGACGGGGCAACTTCACACAGTCTTGTCATTCCCACCGAGGTAGGAGACTTAGAACCTTGTATGGTGTATGGTTTTCATACTCAATCAAGTTAATACATTCAGAACGTGTCATTTTCTGGTTCCTAACATGTTTCATACACATAACTAATCATGCAATTCTACTCAACTTATGTTTAAACCAACACTTCTATGATTAATCAATTTATATACACTAAACATAGGATTAGATTCTCATATTTTAGCATGAATAAACACTTATGCTTTATAAACATTTCTCATGAGAAGATCAGAAGCAAACAAGCTATTTATCATGGTTAAAATGGTTCAATTGTTGCTCAGATACTAAATTCTGTTAAGAATTATTCAAGAAATAACATAGACAATTAGGTTCAAATTCAAGTTTGAATTCAGTACAACATATCATCATGCATATTACCTTGCTAAAGAATCTAAAAAGTTAGAGTGGAGATCCAACAAAATAAAAATGTAACTATGAGGTACCGAATTTCGAAAAGTGATTAGAATAGCAAATAGAGGACAAGCGACAACGACTTAGTTCGCGAATTCGAGTAAGCGATGGGATAACAAGCTTATGATAGTCGCAAATACACATTCCAAGAATGACATGTGAGTTTAAACTAGAACTAGTGAAGATACCAGCAAGGAGGATGCAAATGTTGTAGTGGATAGAGTAGAGCTCAAAGGAAAATTTCCTAACATGCTTGACGAGATTCGGAAAGAAATTCGCATCAATAGGTATTGAGATTGACATGCCAACGGTTACACAATCCAATAGAGTAAACGTCTCGTTAGAGAAATCTTCATTGTTTAAGCTCACCAGTGTGCTCAATCTCCTTGGTGTTCTTGCGCTTCATGCGTCATGCGTCCTTTCTTGTTAAAACATCGGTTCAAATGGTCTTCAAAAGTAAGATAAAGTAAGAAAGTGTTACAAAAGGGTGTCTGCGAAACAAAAAGCATCAGGATGTTCAAAAGTGGCTCTGGCTTGGGTTGCCTGTATATATGCATTTTTGCTAGGGTTCAGTGCAGGTTTACCGCGGGTCAAAAGATCTAATCGGGTGTTCCATAGAGAAGAACCAGGAGGGTATCTCTTTAGTGATAGCCAAAAAGTTAAATAAAAAAAAAGAACAGCCAATTCAGAATTAGTTTTCCCTTAAAGGGAGGTCAACCTACTTCCTAAAAGTTGGATTTGATCACCCGATCAGGTGGCTTGTTATCCGTAAGGGAAAATCACTGGCTCTTAAAATGTTGATGATCATCTGAGTAAGAACTCACATCTGAATCGAGGCAGTAAGTTCGCTTTAGGAGAGTTTTTTTTTTCAGACACGGGAAATTGATAGCATGGAGTTTGATTATTTCGGGTATGCCTCACTTGGTAGAAGTATGTAAGAGATATTTGTAATATCAAAGAAAGTAGCATTAAACAGTTTTGTCGAGGACATAGTCTCGTTAGATGTAGTTTCTCAAGATGGTGTTCTTGTGTATGGCTCTAAAGTCAATTCTTGGTCTGGTACTGGTGCCACATTCAATATGACACTAATGTTTATATATAGGGTGTACCACAACCAACCCACCACACTACCAGCACATTGAAGGCGTACCAGTTACCCATCATTACTAGATACTAGTCAAACAACATTCGATATTTTTTAATGGAGATAGAGTAAGTTAAGTTTGCCCCATTCGTTAGAATGTAAAGGGATGAGAGATTAAAACCTCAATACGTTGTGCAAACAAAAGGTGTAGGAGTTTCCATTCACAATACCAGTAAAATGTAACGTTTGCTATTCTAGCGAAGATCATCGAGATGTTGGCACGTGCAGTGCGAATATCATAACGCTTCAAATTGCAAGACGATCAAAATTTCAAACAGGCCATAAGGTTTAAGTTCAAGCTAGGGGTTCATCAATTAAAGTTTTCTAGAAAAGGATGATGAGGATCCGTATACCAGAAGTTTGTCGATAGTTGCTATGACAGGAGCGCTAATACACATACAAACATATGGATAACTTGGTGTACTCAATACGTAAGAAGGGAAAATCCAGGTCGATGGTACAATTAGCTATTGATAACAAGAAGTTCATGCTAGACGAGTGTAAATAGGGTTTCCATAAAAAGTTTTGTATTGTTACTGTGATTGAGGCCCAAGGTAGTCTCATCATCAATGTTTTTTAACTAGTTGAAAAGCTAACCAAAATTGTAACACTTTCCGGTTCAAAGCTTGAAAGCTCATCCAAGACATAACGGATTACAAAAGCGCGATAATCTGAAATCGTTGGTTATTAAATCATAAAAGGTTCGAATCATGCAGGCAAAGATCAATCGCACAGGTTCAAAAGGTCAATAGGAATAGTCATTAGTTAAAACCGGAAGTCATCGGTTTGAAAAATTAGGAAGACTTTTCACTAATATTACCCTAATTAGAGAGAAAAAATGCTTGCGGAGAGGTAAGCAATTTGTATAATCATGACGATGTTGCTGGCAACTAGTTTTGGTTCGCACAATAAAATCAGCAGTATGAATCTTCAAGGGGAAACTTCACAAGATTTCTCATCCAAGAAATATGTTCCAGTGCCCATGATATATGATTCATATATTTCGTTTATTCAATGTTGTCTGGGAGTCCGGTGAATGTATATCCAAGTTGTTTCACCATTGCAAAGTTCCAGGGATTGATATGGTAAGTGATGTCGTAAACGTAGAATTATGATTCAAGATGGGTTCAAACCAGCCAAAGATTTCGTCAAGAGTTTTCATAGTCAGGAAGAACTTGTCATCGAATTACGCGAGTGAAACGAAGTCCCATCCAGACTAGCATTCATACTATGTTTCAAAAGAGTTCTCGAATGGATTAGAATCCATTTATAGGAGAGATGAGATCATGTGCGATATCGTTTACTAAGAGAGATTACTTCGATCAACCGATTGAGTTCAACATGTTCAACATTCAATGTCACGTGAAAAAAAATTATAGGAATTTGGCCCAATACGACTATTGGCTTGCCTAATGGGATTCTCCAGGATTTTCATATACTGCAAATAACATTTACGTGTGCACCCGTAACTGTGATTTACTTTCTATGATCACACTAGTTCCTCTTACTTCAGCTACAATGTATGGTGGAGTACATATGAGATATCCCCAATGTGGGGATCAAGAATGTGGTCACTAACCCAAGAAGGTTATCTTGACCAGGATTCTTTAAAGAGACAACTTTCAAGAATAGAATGCTCGCTCTGATTGGAATGACCCACCCGAAGTGAGTCAGTCAGAAATTTAGCTCAATAGGATCTGATTAGGGTTTTTCACAATGACCCTAGCTTAGCTCGAAGTTAGAGAATGATTACTATACATACCAACGTGACCACAAATCCAATATATATGGGAGAAAAAGAAGAAAAGAAATTCAGCCAGTACACATCAGGTACTGTTTAGTTTATAAGAGTCTCATTCAAGTTGCTTCATTCCAACGCAACCATGCGATATAAACAAGAAGGGAAAGATCTTAGAAGATCAGAGCAAATTGTGAAAAGATCAGGATAACGAAGGTAGACACAAGTGTCCCCATAAGAAACCACTTGAATCCTCACAATGCTGCTACTACTGAAGTTGGATTATCGCACTATTAGTGTGTCATAATTACGTTCCAAAAACATGAGAGTTGAGCAGTATATGCAAGGAAGGTATAACAAGAATCTCCTAAGTTATGGGAAATGTTTAAGAGCAAGAAGAGGTATCACACCACCTTCCTAAGTAAGCACTCATCCAATGTCTGGGTACTACGCCCATTCCTTCAGTCTAGAATAATCCCGAGCAACAACGGCTCGTCAAGAGTGAAGATGTGATCCTTTAATCTGATTCGACGTCTCGTCGTCCATGAACGCTAAATAAGAGGTATGCGACTCAGGGATGTTGAAGACGAATCAAAAATCACCGGCTCCTTGCCGTGAGTATAAAAGTGTTAGATGATAAAAACAAAATGACATATTGTAGGCCAGGTGCGTGTTGGAGTGAGTATCACGATGCATGAGAAAAACAAAACAATTAAGTGTGCAACTAATGAAAAACAGTTACAGTCTAAGACGAAAATCTTAGTTCGCTGTAACCATGGGCTCTGATACCAATCTGTCACACCCCCAAAATTCCCACGCGCGTAACGCGCCGCAGGGAGCGTGACAAACCGGGATCCCAGACCATTAGTTACACCAAACGACCAGTAATTAATAAAAGGACGTTTCATATTTCATTAAAATATAAATTCAGAGTTTTACAAATGCGGAAGCGTAAATACAAATAGAAATCTAAGTAAAAACATCGTCACCCAAGGTGACGTGACTTGTCCAAAGACACTAAAAGTGTTTCAAAGACTCATGCATGCGTACTCGTGATACTCGAACATCTGCGACCTGAGAGAAACATGTTTAAAAGAAAGTGTCAACCAAAGGTTGGTGAGTTCACAGGTTTTGATATTCACAGTCAAGTTTTTCGCCTATGGACACAACAGTTTAAAGTCCATAGATAAGCTGTAATGTTTTTGCTATATTTCCATATCGTAGGTAGCTAGCCTAAAGTTCATGTCACTAGATAGTTCGCAACCGAAGCTGACTAATAAGTTGTAGGAATCCTCCTTACGTGTTTTGCCTTCCCCGTGTCCCACCAGAAACAACGGTACGTTTAGGCTAATATTGCTCTCAGTCCGACCGCCAGTCGGGTGGTGCATCACGTGCCCGCTGAGAGGGGTTTGTCAAACCCCAGTAGTACTACTCAACATTACCTCGCTATTCACTATTAACGGTTCGATATGTAAGGACTTAGTTTGTGGTGTTAAGCAAATCTAGTACATGATGATATGTTGGAAATATAAAAGCTGTCTAAAAACAGTAAGTAATTTTGCATGTTCTCTCCCCCAAAAGAAAAGAGTAAAGTGGGGCCGTGAAACTCACATTTGGGTGCACATCAATTCCAGATAAATAACACAGCAAGTAGCGGGTCTTGTGTACTCTACCAAAACCTAACGAGCATATATATGTAAGTGTGTGTCTAGGATAGTAACGACACAACCTAGACGATGGTGTTTGACCATTATGCCCATGACTCGATGAGTGTGTCAGTTTACAAAAATTGTCAAATGGTAATGACGGTTAACCCAAATTAACAGTCAAGATTGTTTGTTTTAATCATGTCCAAATGATCGAAAAAATCGTTTTAATATCCATTGGTATTTCCCAAAAAGGCACACGGTAAAATGTAAAGATTATATATTTTTCGCACATTAAAAAGAAATATAAATATATACCTATTTGAAATGATACGAAGTATCGACATGTTTAATCACCAAAACGAGTAAAACCCATTTAATGATATTTGGCCAAAATTAAAACATACATATACATATATAACACTAGATTTAAATTTGTAAAACGTTAAAGCAATTAGGTGTACTTAAAACATTAGGTTTAATTTAGTAAAACTCCATAATACGGGATCTAGTTGAAAACCGGCATATTTGTCGGTTACGATCCTTGAAACATGTTCGGGGTGGATCGAGGATCATATATATGACAATGGGAAGTGAATCAACAATTGAAAAAAAAACAAATTAAAAAGACTTGATGGTGAGAAGATTAGAACCCGTGACCACCAGTTTAAGAGGCAAGCATACTAACCACTGCGACAGGAGCAGCTTTGTTGTTTAAAATTGGGTGGTATATCTTTTATTCTACACAGTTACTGCAAATCTGGGTCAACCCAAGTTTTATATAAAGAAATGACAGATGTTGGGTTCGAACATGTGATCCCTTTGTTGCATGCCAGAGACACAAACCAATGGACCAGATGTGGATTTGCGTTTAAAATGGTTTAAAAGAAATATTTGACCAACAGTTCGCAGGTGTCATCTTGTCCACCATAAACCCTAACCAACCCGACCCCCATTAATGATCAGAGAAAGCTTGGATAGTGCTCGGAACTGTAACGAACGGATATAAAAGTGAGTTTTCAGTAATACCTCGTGATGAAAACATGAATAGAAAGTCGTTATGAAAACATGAATAGAAACGCAAAAGGGACGACGATGTTTTCATGTACGGTTGCTCGATCCATCTTGTTCTTCCCACCGTTCCTTGCCTCTGCCATTCCATCCGATAGCTGATGGTGTCTAATCGAGGTTTCCATCAGTGCTCAAATCGTAAAGAATCAGAAAAGGGGCATCGATGACAGAATCGGAGGTGGTTTCGGCTGTTCTTTCAGTTGTTCTTGAGAGGGCTACGAGAGGTATGATGGTCGGGACAAGTGTGTCTAGAAGATGGTGATGATTGCGCTATGATAAATTAAGGAGGTCGATTGAGTTGAGGCTGTAATCGATGGAAGAAATCGATCGACGCGACGGTTAGAGGACGGGATTAAAGTCGACGGTTTCTTGTGAGCTTCTATATCGACTATCATTATTTGACAAAACTAGTCCCTCCCTTTATTACGTGATGAGCTACAATGTTTCAGTAATGATGACGCCAACCCTCCAACATATATCTAAAAATGAAAGTTTTAAGGATTGACGAAACCGGTCCCTCGGGGTTTAAAAGTGTTAGCGGCTCTAACGGAGTTAATGGGATCAAACTTTAGACGGTGAGTGTACGTGTGAAAACCAAGATATATTCAACGTGACGTTTATAAAATATAAACCTTGGATCACTCGCATAAAATCATGAATAAAAGTTCATAAGTGTTTACTTTAGGTTCACAAAAAAAAAATTCATAGATTCAAATCTATTCTTATATGTCTAAACTCACATAAAATCATAAAATGCCACATATAGTTACATGACATTTGTCACATAAATCCATAGAATAACATGTGAATATTTGATATAAATATATCACATAAAATCATAAGTTCAATGCCACATAAATTGATAAAACGTTCACATAAAATCACAACATACGATTTACATAAAATCATAGAATGTCAAACGCTAGACTTAAGTGCACGCTCGTGTAGTGATGGTTATACAAAACCCTAATTTGCTAAGGTCAACATAGTCAACACATAAATGTTTACACAACATTTATAACAGCTTAAATTCAGTTAAAGTCAAGAAAAGACCTAAAAAGACGGATTGTCACAGTATCCCCTTGTTGAAGAATTTTTGTCCCGAAAATTGAGTATTGCGGTTTACAAGTTGGTCACAAATTAAAGAAAAAAAATCTCAGTTGTCACAAAATATATGTGACTATAAGTATAATTTGGTCACATTTATTTTATGACAATTTGATGTGTGACTAAAGATGAATTCTGGTCATGATAAATGAATAAAATATGTGACTATAAGTATAATTTGGTCATATTTCGTTCTATAACAATTTGATGTGTGACTAAAAATGAATTCTAGTCATGATATATGAAAAACAAATATGTGACTATAAGTATAATTTGGTCACATTTCATTTCATGACAATTTGATGTGTGACTAAAGATGAATTATGGTCATGATAAATGAATAAAATATTTGACTATAATTATAATTTGGTCATATTTCGTTCTATGACAATTTGATGTGTGACTAAATATGAATTCTAGTCATGATATATGAAAAACAAATATGCCACTATAAGTAAAATGTGGTCATATTTCGTTCTATGACAATTTGATGTGTGACTAAAGATGAATTATGGTCATGATAAATGTATAAAATATGTGACTATAATTATAATTTGGTCATATTTCGTTCTATGACAATTTGATGTGTGACTAAATATGAATTCTAGTCATGATATATGAAAAACAAATATGTGACTATAAGTATAATATGGTCACATTTCATTTTATGACAATTTGATGTGTGACTAAAGATGAATTATGGTCATGATAAATGTATAAAATATGTGACTATAATTATAATTTGATCATATTTCATTCTATGACAATTTGATGTGTGACTGAAATATGAATTCTAGTCATGATATATGAAAAACAAATATGTCACTATAAGTAAAATGTGGTTATATTTCGTTCTATGACAATTTGATGTGTGACTAAAAATGAATTCTAGTCATGATATATGAAAAACAAATATGTGACTATAAGTAAAATTTGGTCATATTTCATTTTATGACAATTTGATGTGTAACTAAAGATGAATTTTGGTCATGATAAATGAAAAAAATATGTGAATATAAGTATTTAGTCATCTCTCATTTTATTGGACATTATAATATATATATATATATATATATATATATATATATATATATATATATATATATAGTGTTGCCACTTGCCAGGATTCGAACTAGCAATCTATCAAAGAAAATCACTAGACTAACCCGTTGGGCTAGCCCCTGAGAACGGAAATTTTGTAAAAAAACCAAGTATTTAACCTGTTCTGGCCACATTATACTTATAGCTTGTAGATTCCGGGTTCGAACCCCTGAAGGCCTGAACCCTATAATTTATTTTTTATGTTTTCTGTAATCTGATTTTCGAGCCATTGTGTATATAAAGTCATTTTTCATGAAATTTTAACCATCCCAAGTTGTTTAATAAAATGTTAAATTAAACTCATATTTTACCTTTAAATTAATTAACAACTAAAAAGTTAAAGATTAAGATCTAAAAATTAACAGAGATATATATACAAAAACAGAGATAAGCAGAAATCATTTATTCATTAGAAATTAAAATTAGTAGATCATAACATCCATGAGTTCATTACAAAAAAAAACTAATTAAAAACTACCAGAAAGCATCAGCCCTTTCCGCAAATTCTTTCTTCTTATCACGGTTCTTCATGATGGTTGGACCGAGTTCCTGCAGCCTAGCTTACAGAAGCTTGTTTTGTTGTTGGATCATAGTAAGACGGTGGACAATCGACGGACTTTTGAAGTAGAGGCTATCACTGAAACGGACATGTTTTAGGACGTTCTCCGTCTCCGTCCATTTGAAACAAAAATTCAGAAGTAAGCTTTAATAGCTCTGTTACTCTCGAATCCAATTCCATTTGAAAAATAAAAATCCTAAACTTGTACGAAAGATACTAATCCCGAAATCGTGCTTGGCCTTTGGTAAATCTCAATTCGAATCCTTTTGGTTTGAAGTACTTTGATGAACTCGCAACCAACAACTCTTTCAAGGTTAAATAGAAATTCTTAGCCTTTGGTAAAACCTATTTGCATGGGATTGTATTCATAGGCTGGGGATCCATCAGGTACAAGCAATTTCGTGTCAACAGTCTCCATTATTTCAGCCACTTTCTTAGACTGAATGATACCATAACGTTGCAAATGCTCCACCATTCCTTTATTGTTACTGACACTACTTCCTGCCCAATATCGTTGTATGCAAACATAAAACAGTACTTAGCTAAAAAAAACACACACAGGTATCCATGACATTACATGTCAATTTGAATGTCACAACAATATCTAAGATATTGACATGAAAAAATAAACTTTTCACACATATCTAGACACTCATCTATTAAGCTAAATGTTACTTCATATTACTTAATGTTACTAATCACAGGCCAATATTCTGTGAATGTCACATTGTATTTCCTAGAAGAAGCTGCACGTGTAAAGTAAGGTAAAGCACAAACACAAAAGGCCACTGGTGAAGAAACATATCCTATAAGTGCTAAGCTAGATCAGCATTTTCAATCATCGCGCAAAATAAAAAACTAAAAACGGTACCGTTCAATAATTAGAGAAGAATTTAAATTATTCTTGGACATTAACATATCGAAAGTCCTGATGTTGACTATATTAGTTATTTAACTCTTTTTTTTAGCATTCTGTTGTCGTAGAGAAACATATACAATTAGAGTACCCCGGTTAGAAGGCATGGACTTATTAGTTATTGTAACATTCTTCCATGGACACAACCATGTAATTCTTCACATGGTTTTATCCCTTCATTTTGCTTCAAAATTTCAACCCTATTTGTACTCATATTCGACAAATTGCTTGCTCATATACTGAGAGTAAATATACAACTAGGAGCTACATCAAATTATCAAACGAAACTAGCGATAATCACAAAAGAGTAAGTAGCTAGGCATGGTGACGTGCTTATATGTGATAATCAGGAGTAAATCTTCATGGTCCTCTTTTTAATAGAAACAGTAGAGCTCCTTAACAATGGGGTTGAGCCAAGCCAATACCTACTCAAACTCATTGATCAAGTCGGCTTGGTTCGGCTCAAAATTAAACGAGCCAGCTCTTGACAAGCTAAGTTTTAAACTCTAACTAGGCTAGGATTAAGCAAAGAACTCATCATTTTACAAAATTATTATGATTTACATATCTTTCACATACACATGGAGACGAAAGAAAAACATTTCTTTTACAATTGTTCATATGCGTAAAGGATCTGGTACGGTTAATTGTTTGTTTTTAACCTGAATATGATGAAAGATCTAATTGGGTTTTAACTCAAAAATTAACCTCGTGAAATGAGTGTTCATATACTCTCTTTTCCAAGATAAACTTTATGTATATCTTACTAGGCGGACTTTCCAAACGGTCAACCCACCAAACTGGATAAATCTCAAACCAGCCAAGACATGCTAACTTGCTTTCAACACCTCTCAGCTTTCTTTAATATCATGGATTCGGACACAATCTCAGTACCCGAAAAAATAAACACATACACTTTATGAAACGTAGCAAGTTGTACTGTTCACTTGATAAAAATAAAGCAAAATTAACTGATAGCAGGCTTTCGATAACAAAAATAATAAATAAATGTAATCTGTGGGTTTGATTTCAATTTTTAATTCATCTTGAGTAGCAGCCCCTCGGTTCAGTTCAGCAAATCTCATCCCTACCTACATTGAAATGCTTCAAGAACTTCTCAGCACATCTCTTCACACATGTCTCCTCTTGTTTGTCTAAGGTTTTGCACCTGAACGTATCCACACAATCTGTAATATAATATCTTTAAACAACAATTTGCCTGAACTGTTGATACATAATATGTGCGTCATGTGAAGTATCTGAACAAGACGATATGAAGATTCAAGACAAGTTCATGCTGCCGGCCGAACTAGGTCCGAACCTGAGGTTCGGACCCGCCGAACTTGGAGTTCGGACGGAGCTCGGAGCAGACGTCTATATATATAGGATCTTGTGCTTTGAATGTAACGACGAGTGAGAGAGACCAGTTCTTAACTATGTGTTTTTTATAGTGTTTCTCTAGAGAGCTTTAGAGAGAGTTTGTAATTGAGTCTATGTTGATTTCAATAAAACAAACTATTATTTACGCCTCGTGTTCTCTCTACGATCAAGCAAACCTATAGTAAGATCCGTCTTACGGTTTTTCAATTGGTATCAGAGCAAATCCAGGTTGCTCTATTGCGTTTGCTTTGATTGTAGTCGTTTTCTTGATAAAACCGAGGTGTTTTCATTCAAAACGAGTAAATCTTTGAGCTTTTCGAGTGTTTCTCATTACTAAAACATTTCTATGGGTTTTACCTGAGTTCCTGTCAAAAATCTTGTCCTATTTCTCTCAAAATCGCGAAAATTATGTCGAGAGTGTCTAAATTCGTTCGATGTTCGGAGTAACCGAAAAATAACCGCTCCGAACTTCTAGTTCGGAGAGAGTTCGGACGTCGTTCGGTCCTTCTTGTTTCGGTGAAAGTTTGGAGTACGATCGGATTAGGATTGGAGGGAGTTCGGAGGGAGTTCGGAGGGATTCAGACAAAAGTTTGAGTCCGGACTGTACAATCGAGTTCGGACACAGTTTGGAGCAAGATCGGAGGATCAGTTGAGTTCGGACAAAGTTCGGTGGGAGTCCGGCATGTTGAAGATTTTGATGCTTTATTTGAGAAATGTTATCCTCTTCAACAAAAATATGAAAAAGTTACTAAAGCTGCTGTCGAAGTTGCCGATAGAGTAATTCAACTTCAAGAGGAACTTACCAAGTTGCGTGATGGAAATGGTGAGATTCAAAGTCAAAATAACATTTTGAAACAGGATGTTATTTACTATAAGAAACAGGTAGAGAAAGTTACTGAAGAAGTTCTGGAAGAGTGTCGCTTGAGACAGTGTCATATCAGTGATTATAACAAATTGTCTGACAAGTACATTGCTTCGCAGAAAGAATTGTCGGAAGCTAATATGAAAATATCTGAACAAAAGATTGAGATGTTTGATTTGCAGCGAAGATTGAAAAATTGCAACCATTCACCGACTTTTCTGAATTATATGTATAAACTGGAAAAGAGTGAGAAAGATGGTCAAGATGAATGTCTTCATCAAGTTCCTGCTCCAGTGGACATTGAAATGTCTGTTCCAGCTACATCATCTGGTGTTGAACAACATGATTATTCAAAGTTTGCTGATACCAGTTCAGGGAAGAAACTAAAATTCAAATCAAAGAAGAATAAAAAGGAGGTTGATTACCGCAAAGGGTTGAAGTTTGATTCCAAATCTACATTTCTTGAAAAAGAAAAGGTGTTTTATGGAAATTCAGGAAATGTGAAAGTGCCAAAATTTTCTGAAATTATGATAGATGATTCATTGATTTCTGGAAAGAATGATCTGAAAGGAATCAAATCTGAATTTACAAAACTTGCCAAACAAGGTCATAAGATACCAAATTCTGTTCAAGATAAGTTTAAACACAAGAATGGTGGTTTGGGATTTAAAGGAACAGAAATGCCGACTAAGGATTTCAACAAAAAGGAGTTCAAAGCGAAGAAGATAAAGAAGCAGAGGGTGTTTTCAGATAAGAAGACACAATGTTGGAAGCAGAAAGTATCTTCACCAGATGAAAAGCTTTCTTCTGAAGAGTCTTCTTGTATATCTGATGCTACACCACAAGGCGGTAACAATTCAGATTCATTTTATTCTGCTAATTCTAACAGGTTTTATCGTCAAGATAAATTCTTTGGTTATGGAGATGATTCTGATTTTTATGATTCTCCAAAATGTTTTCCAAAATTTCATAAACCAAAGAAATTTCAACCTGTGTTTTCAAAAGTTTCTGATGAATGTCTGACTGATCAGTTTGGAAAACCGATTTCTATCAATTCAACTGGTAAAAGACTTTGTTTTGTTTGTCGTAAGAAAGGTCATTATGCAAATAATTGTCCTACGACAACTAACAATTCATCATCCAATGCCAAACATACAAAGTATGTTGATCTTGATGGCATTATTTTTAGTGAACCAATGCCCAATACTAAATTTTCATGGAAACCAGAAGTCTCTTTCGGAGAAATTGGGTAGTAGTTCTGATTGTCACTCATCAGTTGACAATGGTTCACTAGAAATCATCAAACCAAAACAGGAATGGAGACCGAAAGTTGTCTCCACGGCCAACACAGATTTTGTTGAGGACACTGGACGACCTACCATCGTTGGGGATGAGGGTCGGGGTTTTAAGAACTTACTATTTTCCAGTGTTTGCAGGTATTTCAGGAAGACCTGTTAGTAATCGAGAGGTTGCTGACAGTGAGATACTTGTGGTTTTAAGTTCAAATGCATCGTTCTTATCTTTGAAACAATACTTTTTCAAAATGTGTCAAGTGTTGATCGATCATTTTCATTTTTTGTTATTCATTTTTCTTTCGTTCATATTTTTAGGGGGAGAAAATTGGAAAATTCAAAAAATAGTATTTGTTTGAATTTTAGGGGGAGAAATTGGAAAATATAAAGATGAAAAATTGAGAAATTGATCCGACAAAAGCGAGAAATGATAGTACATCAGCATATACGTTATCTGCCATGGATAGAGTAAGTCTAAAGGCTGTAGGTTCTTGTATGATCTGTGAATGTGCATGACTAATCTGATATCTGCAAGTAAGATATAAACATAAAGCTTGCCTGATAATCTTTGGTTGTTTGCTTCTTGATGAATGCTATGTGATGATTCTGAGACAAAAATAGAATAAAGAGATATCCTGATGAATGCATGTTTTCATTTTGGAAGATTTAAACTTGTTTGATTTTTATTTATTTTGTCAAACGATCGGACTTTCTCTGCGTATCGAAAGATCGACCTGATTGTTGTTCGTTTGACGTTCTGCTTTATTTTAATTGGTGTTTCGTATAATCCATCGGACTTTCTCTGCGTGTACGGAAGTACCGACCTGATTGTTGTTGGATTATACAATTTCAACTTGTTTTGCTTTCTTATTTTCTCAAATACTTGGGCTTTCTCTGCGTGTCGAAAGACCGACCTGATTGCTAAGTATTTGAGGTTCTGCTTTATTTTTGCATGACTCATCAAGGATGCTTAAATCTCGAATAAAAGTTACTTCTATATGATAAACATGATGATTTGCTAGTATTTCTGATAGGGTAGAGGCCGAGTTATCAGTGCATGATAAAAATTACCTCAAGCATATCTGAAAACGATAAATATGATTGGTGCATGCTGAAATAAACAATCAATGTTGTATTTGCGATTATCTTGGCTTGCATGCTGATTAAGACCGAAATTGAAATGTGCTAGATGCGTTATGTCTGATATGATCTTGCGTCGTGATCTTTCTCACAAAATACCAAAAATAGAGTTTGTTTCTGCATTGCATTTACATTTCATTTCCGAAAAGTACAAAAAGATTTTTGGTGTGTTTTAGCATAAGTTTGAAAAGTCAAAAAGATTTTAGGTTTGTTTTGATATAAACTTTCTAAAAAATCAAAAAGATTTTGTTTCTTATTTGTTTTCGATTGATCGACACTAGATACGAAAAACATTTTCAAAATTCATATCTTGGATTCTCGAAGAGAAGTTTTGCGCCAAGATTATTTATGTTGGCCAGGTACTCAAAGGAAAGAGTTCATCACAACTTCAAGTCTTCTGAAGCTGTTGATAAAGATGAAAGAAACTGTTCATCGTCAAGTATTCAAAGATCAAGCTACCATCAAGTTGAGGGGGAGTTTGTTCAAAGAATATGTTTTAACTGGCGAACAGATACTGCACATGACGAGGGGGAGTTTGTTGATACATAATATGTGCGTCATGTGAAGTATCTGAACAAGACGATATGAAGATTCAAGACAAGTTCATGCTGCCGGCCGAACTAGGTCCGAACCTGAGGTTCGGACCCGCCGAACTTGGAGTTCGGACGGAGCTCGGAGCAGACGTCTATATATATAGGATCTTGTGCTTTGAATGTAACAACGAGTGAGAGAGACCAGTTCTTAACTATGTGTTTTTGACAGTGTTTCTCTAGAGAGCTTTAGAGAGAGTTTGTAATTGAGTCTATGTTGATTTCAATAAAACAAACTATTATTTACGCCTCGTGTTCTCTCTATGATCAAGCAAACCTATAGTAAGATCCGTCTTACGGTTTTTCATGAACCTATAGACCTAAATATATATTTATGCTATTATAATATTTAACAACCACCTATAAACAGATAGGCAGGTTAAGACTTGTTTATGCACCAATAATCATGAAATGTACTGTTCTACCCGGTCTAAATAATAGCGTTTATTTCACTAATTTGGTAAAATCTTAACAGTAGACAATTCCATGAAATGATAATGTAAAGTTCTTTTTAACAACAATTTTCATTAATAACATAACAAAGGAGACTAGCGAGGAGCTGAAGATACAAAAACCAAACCAAAAATTCAGAATGTTGACAACCAAATCAATACCTTGTGTTTGAGATTCTATTTGAGGAATAGGAGCTGCAACAGGCGCTGCAGGAGTAGCGATCACAACATAGTTTCGCCCCTTACGCTTCTTTTGGTTACTTTTACCAGCAGAAGACTCATATTTGAATTCTTTCTCGACCGCGGGATCAGTCTTTTCAGTGCTCGAATCCTTCTTTGAACCCCTCCTTTTTAGATTACCCGCCTTGACATGATTATCGGTCAGACGAGAAGCGAGACGAACAACACTGTCGAGTGTCACAGGATTGCTGGCCCAAATAGAATCCTGAATCTGCTCAGGTAACCTACCAGCATAAGCCTCAATAGCTCGGATTTCAGGAGTAACAATTTTAGGTACCAAGATTTTCAGTTCATAGAAGCGGTTAGTATACTCCTGATTTTCCCCACTGTATTGTTTTAATGCCCAAAATTCATCCTCAAGTTTCTTTAGTTCGCTGCGAGGACAGTATTATTCCCTCATGATTTCTTTGAGTTCGTCCCAAGATAAAGCTAGGGCTTCATCCGACCCACGGATCCTTTTCTCTCCGTTCCACTAAGTAAGTGCTTTTTCGATCAGGTGCTGGTGGCACGAGTGACTTTCAGCTCATCAGGACAATCACTATTAATGAAGGTATTTTCCATCCCCTCAAACCATTGAAGTAAACCAATAGGACCTTCGGTGCCCTAGAATTTAGGAGGATTGTATGAATTGAAGTGCTTGAAGGTACAAGCAGAAACAACAGCATCATTGGCAGGGTTGGCATTTAGGCCCTACTGGATCTGAACCACGATGTTAGGGAGGACCTCGGCCATTTGTTTCACGATAACCGAGGCCATTTTTCAGCCACTATCGCCCTTACGGCGCCCTTTGAAATGAATCGACATTCTGAGAAGGAAAGAAACAAGAATTAGGGATTAGTTAATGATGGGATCGATAAACAAATTTAGAATTCATGTTGTTTTGAACACAAATAGATGTATATACGTATGTGTATGTGTGCGTGTTAGTGAATTGTGTCATGTGACTCGGATCAAAATAGTTCCAAAAAGCATTTTAAACATAACTGCGCGAAAATCACAAAACGAGTAATTGAGATAAATCGTATCAGAGTGGTTCTCACCTCCCGAATGAGAGGCTACAACCAAGAATAATCAGTTTTAGGCCCTAGTGGTAAAACATGTTTTGGCCTAATAGGTTTCAACGCTCTCGTCGGAGCATCCCAGGTGAGCGTCCGGGCCCAGCGGTTGATTGGGTTTATGCGCAATGGTTTTCTAGACAGAGACCCTAACTACCGGCGGATCCACCCTTCCAGTTACTACATGTTTACCACCAAAACCTAATTTATGTATGTGTGTGTTGACCACGAGAATCGAGGCATTGATTGAAGATAGGCACAATTAAGAGCATACAATGGATAAATAATTTTAACTAAGAATGCAAGGCATGAGGTTCTTATGCAGGACGCCTAAGGCAATATTCTAGGTCAAACCTTTTATAATAACCTAGATCCCTATAGCCGTGGCTCTGATACCAATCTGTAACACCCCAACCGACGGCGGAATTTACGTCGGGGTGCTAAGATTGTCCAGATGCTCACAACTCTATTAAAGTTGTTATATATTTAACCATGCCATTTTCATTCAACAACCAAACATAGTCAAAGATAACATCCAACAAAACATATAGTTCATACGACTCATAAAAGTTCTAGTTTTATTTAAAAGGTCTACTAAGTCCCATGCATAATCCTATGGCGTCGATAACAATCATCAAACAGCAACACCTGCAACATGTAGAAAATAAGGTCAACTACAAGAGTTGGTGAGTAACCACAGGTTTGAATATCAATATAATTTGAATAAAAGCGATTCATGCATCAAGTGTAAATATCTAAATCATGATCAACATGTAAAAGTGATGTGCACCAAACCTAGACAAGTAAGGGAGCAATCACCCGGCGCCACACGCGAGGCAGGCCAGGTGGGTTGTCAGCCAATAGATCTATCATTGTTGCCACAACTCGATGGTTAATGGTACACATGCGATTAGAGACTAGCGACCAACGATTAGAGAATGCTACAACAAATAATCCACAAGTATCACATAATCAAAGAATCACACATAGAGCACATAGAATCGCATGTTTGATTAATAAAACGTTTAGAGATTTTTGAATATTGGTACATGTTGCACCCCAAAACATTAAAATGAAAGAGGGGCTATGAATACTCACCTCACAGGTGAATCGAGACGAAAGACAAGCGATAGCGATGCGAAATCACGTCCAGGGATCACCTTGACGATAGACCGATGCGAATCCCAAAACAAAATAAATTAATAAAATAATTAACAAGGTCCGACTCACAACTCGATGGTGGTTTACCCAAGTGATAACGTACGGTTTCAATTTGGGTCCATTCCTAGTCTAATCGGTGAGGTCAAAGGGGCTTGATTTGCCTAATTTCATGGAAGTCAAACATGGTCAAACTTGGTCAAACATAGTCAAACTTGGTCAAACAGAAGTTAATATGGTCATACATAGTCATACATGATCATATATGAAGTTCCAAGTTAAACTAACATCAAACATGGTGAAAATTAGGCTAACCGACAATTCTAGTCATAAAAAGTCATAATTATCACATAATCAGGTAACAGACTTAGATCTGGTCTTAATGACATTTAAGACAGTAAATACATCATATTTTATCATGCAAATACTAACTTGGTCAACAAGGAACCTACATCTAACATCAAACATGGTGAAAATTAGCATAACCGACGAATCTAGTCATAATTATCACATAATCGGGTAACGGGCTTAGATCTGGTCTTAATGACATTTAAAACAGTAAATACATCATATTTTATCATACAAATACTAACTTGGCCAACAAGGAACCTAGATCTAACATGGTTTTCATGGATCTAGTCATAATAGTCACAAAAACTCAATTTTGATGCACAAATGAGGATCTATCTCTAATCATCATATAATTTTTAGATCTAGAAACCTATTATCATAAATTTACAGCCTTGACATAGATCTAATCATGAAAAATATAGATCTAATCATTTTGAGCACAAAAACTACCATTTTGATGAGCAAATCACAAATCTAGTCTTTATTTTGCAAGTAGCACATAGATCTAGTTTAGATCTAACAAAAAGGTACCATCTTGATGACATAATACATGAATATTGTCCTATAAGAGCATTCATGACCAGGTCTAACCATGAACCAACATAAAAATGGAGTTTTGATCCAAACAAACCTAGATCTACAACATATACACATGTATAACCATGGATCTAAGCCAAAAACATCATAAAGTTCCAATCTTGGACTCAAAACTCAATAGATCTAGATGGAGAAGGGTTCTAGATCTTAGATCTAGTCAAAGAAGGTTAAAAGATCAGATCTTGGTGAAAAGAGATGAGGAAAACCACTTACCGAAAAACCGACTCGTTCTTCACTTGATTTCACCAAAAATGAGCCTCAAACCTCTAAGATCTTGATCCTCTCTCTCTCTAGACTTTTTAGGGTTTTTAGGAGGTGAAATATGGAGGCTAGAAGGAGAATAAGAGCTTAAATAGGCGAGTTTTTAGGGTAAAATCCCGTAATCACGTTTTTTAAAGGTTCGTGAGTGTCTAGTGTACTGTTTTTGCTCTAATTTCTTCGTTCTAGCTCCGATTTGACCCCCGTTTTTTCCTATATTCCTCATTTTAAACCCTCTATCATATTAACCACATTTAATCCACTCAAATTGATATAAAATATGCCTCATAACGATTAACGGTTGATAAAATATCACACAAAATGCATTTTTGGTCGGTTTTACCGTACGTATCACTTTTAAGCAATTCACCTACGATTTGTGACTCGATCAAGTGTGTGATGACTCGTGACATCATACTGTAATCATAAGACTCATAAATATGATAAATATGATATACGATACTCAAAAAAGTGATCTCCCGATTAAAAACGTAATCGCGCGGGATTTACCGAACTTTCACCGATTTCGTTCTAGACCTTGAATTCTCGCATCTCTTCACTTGTAGTTACTTGCGTGCGTAACTAGTATAGCCCACAAGTATCCTACAAGCTTCGATTGCTCAATTTCACGGGTTGAACATAATTATCGGTTCATTCGCGTAAAATCCGAAATAGAGATAAATCGAGTACCAAATCAATCAATGAATGTATCAATGAACCCAATACCATGAAATGAGACATAAAACATCATAAAAACATAACTCTTCATTTTATTATCGATCATCGGGTACGAATACATAGAATCGGGTCAGATCTACCAATTTCGGAAAAACCGAAATGTTACACTTTACTAGTGCCAGTTTAACTCACATGTCATCCTTGGAGTGTGTATTTATGACTATCATAAGCTTGCTATCTCATTGCGTACTAGAAATCAAGAACTAAGCTGTTGGCGCTCTTCATCTTAAATTTGTTATTCTTATTCTTGATGAGCAACGTTGATTATTGGTACCTCATAGTTTACACTTTGATTTGATTGGATCTTCACTTTAAATTTTTGGATTCTTTAGCAAGGTAATGTGCATGATGATATGTTGCATGATACTTAACTCTAACTTGAATTTTAACCTAACTTTCTGGTATATTCCTTGAATAATTCTTAACAGAATTGAGTAATTCTTTTCTAAAACCAACTGCTACGTGTTACCTTTTAAATGGTCATGGGCTCTAAATTGGATTTCTCTTTGGACCCCAGTCCTTTTGTCACAAAATCAGTATGTTTCCAGTAAACTGTTAAACCATTTAAGCCATGATAAATAGTTTATTTGATTTTGATCTTCTCATGAGAGATGTTTACAAAACAAATGTGTTTATGCATGCTAAATTTAAGAATCTAATCCTATGTATAGGGTAGGGAAACTGAGTAATTATTGAAGTGTTGGTTTAAACATAAGTGGCATAGAATTGCATGATTAGTGTTAGGAACCAGAAAATGACATGTTCTGAATGTATTAACTTGACTGAGTATGAAAACCATACACCATACAAGGTCCTAAGTCTCCTACCTCGATGGGAATGACGGGACTGTGTGAAGTTGCCCGTGAACTTTGCACCGTATAGGTTGTGTTGGTTAGTTTATGAAGTTATATGCTAGAGATATGCCATGTTAGGGTTGTATGCTAGTATATAAGGTGTTGGGATAATTGTATGCGTTGTAAGGTAAAACCTTCATGATAGATTGCATACTATTATGCGTTGACCGCATCGACTGTTATCTAAACCGTTATTGCATTGACGGTGATTTTGAATGTTATTATGAATCATGTGAACTTAATTCGTCATAACTCCATAAAGTACTAAATCAACCAATGGGCCCCCATGTTAACTTGATTAATTTTGTGTAATTCTATGCTATCTGCTAGTTGGTAGGAAAATTCAGACGTTCACGTTTTCGTTAGACAATGGGACTATCAAACAAACACCGATTGACTTTATGCACACCCAATTTTTCTCATACTAAAATCCCTTTCTCTTCAACTCACTTGGATTATTGGTAAATGTGAGCACCTTAACTGAAAAACAAGACACGAAAGGAACTCTTACCACCAGCATTGGGTATAATAGCTGGAGGCTACGCGAACATGTTATGGTTATTCTTCATATTAAAATTTTGATTTTGGATACTTATATATCATGTTACTCTATTCGGTCTGGCCACTCAACACGATTCCCGTAATGCAGTTGTTTGACTCTTCTCATAGGTTAACGTTTGATAGGAAAATCACCTATACTTTCGATTCGAATTTCATTTGAAATCCTCTAAACTTTTGACATCTTCACAACTTCTGGTACACATTTTGATTATATCATCCATCACTACTTTTGGAGTACGAAACATGGATTCTTTCGATATATTGCTGTCAAATTGATTCTTGTAACAGTTCTCACCGACTTTAATTAGGAACGGAATTCTTTCAATAAGGGGATGATGTGACGACTGAGAATTTTTCCCCCTTTTGTGACCAACCTTTTAACCACGTTATTTAATTTTCGGGTCTAAAATTCTTTAACAAGAGGATACTGTGACAATCCATCTTTCCAGGTCCTTTTTTTTAATTTAAATAAACTTAAACTGTTATAAATGTTATGTGAACAATTATGTGTTGACTGTGTGACCTTAGCAAATTAGAGTTTTGTATAACCATCACTACGAGCATGCACTTAAAGTCTAGACATTTGTTATTCTATGATTTTATATAAATCATATGTTGTGATTTCATGTGAACATTTTGTCATTTCATGTGACAAGTTAACTTATGATTTTATATGATAAATGTATATATACATCCACACAATGTATTTTATGATTTTATGTGACAACGTGTCATGAAATTATATGTAGTATTTTATGATTTTATGTGAGTTGAATGTATGATTTTATGTTGATTTAAAATAAATAATTATGGATTACTATTTATGATTTTATGTGGTTGCCGAAGGGTTATAATTAATCTTATAAAACGTCAAATAGTATAGATGTATTGATATATACTCGTTCGATCATGGTTTACATTCTTTCCGATTAACTCCGTTAGAGCCGTTAAATTTTTATAAAACCTTGGGGGTTACTTTATCATTTCTGAAAGTTAATTTAAAGGCACAAACCTGGAAGGACTGAAGTGGTAATTACCCAAAACCTGTTTGCCAATTTAAAAGTAACCACTTTTCCACATTAATCACATGTTTTCTGGGTTCTTAGTCGTGTTTTCATAGTTTTCCGGCGTCCGGAGACAACTCCGACGAGTTTAGGGTTCGGGTGAAGAAGATGACATATGTATTACGTTTTCTGGTTCTAAACTCAGTTGAGAGGTTGTCCGGTTGACTTGGTCGCTGGTGTGGTGCGCAAGGGTGCGGGTTCGAAACCCGGCCTACACGTTTTCTTTATGCCTTTTTCCTCCTATAATCCGGTTTTGGTCCCCCTGTATAATCAAACCAAGCCGACGAACTGCCCTGGTGGTTAGGGCCTTGAAGGGTTGGGCGAGAGGTCGCAGGTTCGACCCCAAGCCACCTCACGTTTTCAGTTTGATTTGTTTTTTAATTGTAAACATGTTTAACTCTTTGTTTTAAACTAAAATATAATACTAGTATATATATTGATTTAATAATTATGTGTTTTTACATAAAAAGGTAATATATATATATATATATATATATATATATATATATATTGCATAGATTAACATATAAACGTATATGTGTGAACTTTTAAATATATATTTTTTGTTTTGTAATCTCGTTATTGGCATCATTTGCGCGTTTGAGATATATATTATGTATACACTTATTTTGGAGCTTTGAACTTAAAAATATATATTATTGATATATATTATATTTTTCGCGTTATTTTGATAATCACTCGGATTCGGAAAACGTGTCCTTCTCGACTTGTTTCGGACTTCACGATCATTCGTTTTCGTCATTTACCTTAGATTTAGTCGTTTTAGTCGAACACATACTCATATATATATATATATATATATATATATATATATATAGGGTTAGGTTCAAATGAGAACTTTTTATTTTGAGAACCAAATCTCAACCACTAATTTCAGGTGGGGACCACTATAATTCATGGGGTGGTTTTCCACATGTATAAACTAGTGGATTAGAATGGTTCTCAAAAGTTCTCACAACCAATTAGTTCTCAAATGATCATCTCCCTATATATATATATATATATATATATATATATATATATATATATATATATATATATATATGCTCATTAGGTGATTGGTAGATTACACAAGACCTGTTATTTGCTACTTGTTGTGGTTAATTATCTGGAATTGTTGTGCACCCAAAGGTGAGTTTCACGGCCCCTTTTCGGGGAGAATAACATGCACGAACTTAAACTGTTTTGATAACCATATTGCCTGAATGGTGGTGCATGGGGAATAAGTCCTCACTTTTTGGTTACTAATTAATTAATTACGGGGAGTAGCGGGAGATTATTGAGTAGTACTACTAGGTCTGACAAGCCCCACCCGGGTCAGTCGCGCTGATACGATTGGATATCGAACGGGTGTTATATACCTCTTAAAACGAGGCACAACTAGTGTTTCGAGACGTAACGTATCTGTCAAGCTTTAGTAACTTTTAACATTGACGTGCCTAGATTCTTGAAAATAGCCTAGCTAGCTATTGTATATGTTTTATCGTGATCTTAAACATGAACTGATGTTGGACAGTCAACCCTGAACTTAAACTTCAACTGCCGATGAACAGTTGTTTACATTAAACTAGAACTGTTTTTGAACTGATAAACCTGTGAACTCACCAACCTTTGTGTTGACACTTTTTAGCATGTTATTTCTCAGGTTGTGGATTTTCAATTATCACGAGTACGCATGCATGAGTCTTGAAACACTTTTAGTGTCTTTAGACAAGTCATGTCACCTTGGGTGACAATGTTTTTACTTAGATTTTTATTTCTAATTTACGCTTCCGCATTTGTAAAACTCTAAATTTATATTTTAATGAAATAGGAAATGTTTTTATTAATTATTGGTCGTTTGGTGTAACTAATGGACTGCGATCCTGGTTTTTCACGCTCCTTGCGGTAATATTCCGCATGTGGATTTTTAGGAGTGTGACAAATTCCGTTGGTGGTGTTAGTCCCGTTATCCTCGTCTAAGACTGATAAGAAAACCCCGCGTCTAACGAAAATGCTGAAAAATCCATTAGATTAATTAAATCTTCAAGAAGACGCCTAATCCGCGTGCTCATTAATCAGAATCAACGGCTTCAAAAGTGTTGATCCAAGGGTTTGGAGGGCTCCGTGTGAAGCGTCGGTGAACCAATGATATTGCAGCAAAAGAAGCACACTCTTGGATCCTATGGTCAGGAAAAAATCAGATCAACGGCTTGGAGGGGATCCGAGTATGTTGTCGGCTGGCCAATCAGGGAAAGGAATCTAATGAAATCAACGACCCATATTAATTAGATCTAACAGCTGGAAGATGTTGATCCGTGTGAGGTAGCCTTCCGCCGAATACAGCGTAACAGCATTCAAGCCATAACGACTCTCTTGACCAGGTGGGAACCCACGCTCCTTCCTAAACAGCCCACCAGAGATCAACAACCAGCATTGTTGACCAACAAATGAGAGAAGGAAACATTCTCTGCAGGACAATACAATAATGCCATGTCATCTTCTTCTTCTCAACATACGAAACCCTAATACAATCAGAAAAGATTCACAGGAAAATTAAGGGTCGCCCGAAAAGCGTATTTCCTCCATATCTCCCATAATACATGACCAAAATGGACAAATTTTATACCATTGAACTCGGCTTTCGATCCTCTACAACCCAGGACGATCAAAATCCCCTGAAATCGATCGAACGAAAACCCAAAACAAGATCATTAGACAACATCGTTTGAAACAAGGTCGTTAAGGGTTAACATGATCGTTAAAGTCAGTGAAGATTATTAAGGAACCAATAACGTCGTTAAGGAGACGACAACGTCGTAAAGAGTTCATCGAAACAAGATCGTTAAGCAAAGAAGGTCGTTAAGAAGCGCAACAAGGTCGTTAAGACCATCTTCAACCCAACAAAATCATTAAGAACATCTTCAACCGAACAAGATCGTTAAAGCCATCTTCAAAACTTAAAGAAATTTGAAGAACACATGAAAAACCAGCTGCAACTAGCCTTCTTTGATGTCCTTAAAATCACCCAAAAACGTATGGAAATTCCAGATTCATAATTGATTCATGTAGTCTAACCATCCAAGTAGCTATTCTGGCCACAAGCAACTCCCGAACAATAGTAACACTCATCGAATCGGACCGGAAACTTACCCCACTTCTGGAAAAATGAAGAACATCATAAAACACGCAGTAGTGTGTGTTTTTTCGTAATCTTCAAATCTGCTTCGAATTAGATGAAACCACTGCTTCCAATGGATCAAAAATGTGTTTTCCATCAAGATTAATGCTTCATTTCATCCAAATCCATCCGTAATAACACCGAATCTCAAGAATCAAACTCGAAAATCTTTAAAAAAACCCCAAAAACGTGAAAATACCCATTGTTACTTTTTTTTTGCTCTGATCATCACTTTCTCCACTGATTTGAATGATTTTAACATAAAAACGCATCAAGATGAGCTCCAAAAACACGAATTTAACATCAGATTTATGTAGAATCCATCAAAATGCTCAAAAAATGAAGAAAAAATATAGATTTTCGTCTCATAAGCAGATTTTCCATGTTGAGCTACAAAGTTGAACAAAATCCATATCTGAGTGATCAGATTGGTCGTGAGACACAATCGATCGTTACCCTCACTAATACCATTTGTAGGACAGATTGGAACCCCAAACCCAGATCGTGTCCAACAACGAGCTCGAAAGGCGGTGAGACAAGATGAATGAGAATCTAAGATAAACAACAAGAATGATCATAATCAAGTCGAATGACTACAACACTCAAGAATACATCTATGGTCTTCATGGGTTGAGCTCAAACCCATGGAGACTCTCTCTATCTCTCTCTCTCTAGAAGTGTATGCTCACCTCACCCTAAAGAATCATTCTGTTACAAATGAGGGTCAACTCTCCTATTTATAGTAAGAGCCCTTGTGCTCACTAACCCGCTAACTAGTAAACACAAATACATGAGCAAATATAAAATAAAAACAAATAACATAAATATTAATTAAATCAATGTTGATTTATTTAATACGAAGCTTGACTCGCTCGAACAGATTATCCGTTGACTTTTACGTTGAGCGTTGACCCAAAAGGTTGACTTTTCAAGAATACGTCTTCGGTCCAAACTTACAAGCCTCGATCATCATAACCCAGAACTATGAATCATATCATAATGGATTATTCAACCGAATTCTTCGTAAACAGATTTGATGGCGTCAGTCACCAAAATTTTAGCTCCAACAATTTCTTGTTCTTTTATGGTTTTAACACAAGTTTAAATCAACAAATATGAAATAACAACATAAGGATCAAGGTTTACACATAATACTTCCAAATGAACACATTTGGTTTCTTGATGTGTTTACCCACGTTGTGATTTTTTTAAGCCTTGATAGCACCACAATGTGCTTAGATCAAAAGTATGTTCACAAAATTTAGATGATGAGTTTAACTAGTTTTGGTGACTTGGGGTCTCCACATATGGGTGTTTAGAAGAAATATGAAAAGGAGATGAATATGGAACTTACAAGAGAAATGGTGGTGATTGGCGATGATTTTGGGTTGCCGTGAAGAGGGAGAAGGGGGTAGACGGCGACTATGGTGGTGGCGGTCGGCTGGGGTGGTGGTATGCCGGCTGGGTTGCGGTTGGAGGTGGGGGGTGTTCAGCCGAAACACGGAGAAAAAGGGAGAGAGTTGTGTGGTGTTAGGTGGAGAAGTCTTGAGATTTATGGGGTTTTCTTGAGTTATTAGACTTTGTTCTAAGCTTTGATCCAATGGATAAACAGTACAATTGCCAACTAATGAAGATGTGAGAAACATCTTCTAATTAGGTGTATATCTATTAAGGAATAGGATCTAACTTATTTAGAAATATATATATATATATATATATATATATACTACAACTAAACATAAATCTAAATTCTAGCATTTGATTAGAGGCTTTATAAAAGTTTATAAGTATTAGGATTTTAGGAATGATGGTTTATATAAAAAGAATTTAAGGAACAAGGTTAGTGATCGTGTTTCTATAAAAATTACAAAAGCTGTTGGACTCCTTTGTTGGGCCGAAATCCATAAGGAAAATTAAAGGGATTTGGGTCGCTTGGGTTAGGCCGAAAAGGGGAGGCTTCGGCTGGGCCGGCTGGGCCGCAGACTGGGCCGAGGGATCAGGCTGGCCCATCGGGGTGTCGGGTTGGGTCGTTGTGTCGAGTTCCGTGTCTGGTTATTTGGTATTGAGTCATTGGGTCGGGTTAGGCCCAATTCGGGTTACGGGTTCGGTATGAATGAGATGGTTGATTTTTCAAACGAAACGGGTTTATAAACAAGTCTTGATAGTTTATTTGATGATAATTGTTTTTGGTTATAAAAAAATAAAAATTTATGTTGTTTATTTATATAAGTTTTTATGTACAAGGGTTTATTTTCCATGTACAAATACGGGATTTTTTTATGATGGACTTAGCATGCATAATTGATATTAATAGACAAATTAAATCAAGTAATGCACGTATATAAACATGATTAAAACAGTCAAAGTAATTAGTTGACCGGGATTTTTAGACGGGGTGTCACAGAATCAAAGATAAGCATAGGTAACCCACTAATGTATCTTTCAATAGCCCGGAATTCATGAGTAACGATTTTGGGCACCAAAATTTTTAGCTCATAGAAGTGAACAGTTTACTGCTGATTTTCCCCAGAGCATTTTCTGTGTGTCGTGTGATGTATCCAGTTAGTTATGTTATAAGATACGAAATCTCATACTCATGAGATTCATATCTGTGACGCCCGCTCCCAGACTTAGGGTCATGAGGGGTCACGTATCGGATTTACTCATTAACACAAGGTATCAACAGAGATATTAAGCAGCCAACTAAAAAAGTAAGAGAGATATTGTACATAACTATAACTAATTATGGTAAAGAAATCTATAACTAAGCCAGCTTGCCAGAAACTCTTCCTTAATAGCTTTCCCGATTATCCCATCCTCACGAGGTCCGTTCCTTTAATTCTAAACGTCTCTGCAGAACCTAGCATACATACTTTAAAAGTCAGCTTACGCTGGTGAGTTCTACGGTTTAGTTAAAAAACCGTTTTAGACGTTTACCTGATTTTCACATCATATATATATCACAGGTTAAATCCTAACACATAATGACTATATTAATCGTGACCCTAGGCTTAACTTCTAGGTCACTATATTTATCTAACAACCATAATCGTGACCATAGGCTTAACTTCTAGGTCACAATATCTAACCGACTCTTCTATTATGAGAAGACTTGCCACTACATTCTCTAGGGCACCCCCATTAGAGAGGCAGTGACGTCCGTACACGGTACTCTAGGGCACCCCCATTGGAGCAGCAGCGACTCCTCATTCTTACCAGCAACCCTAGGCTTATCATCTGGGTGACCGACTCTTCCTATGAGAAAACCTAACATTACATCCTCTAGGGCACCCCCATTGGAGAAGAAGCGCAGTCCGTACACGGTACTCTATGGGCACCCCCACTAGAGCAACAGCGATTCCTCAACTTTATCCACCAACTTTATACTTAACTCTATTAGGTCATTTTCTCTTCTTAATGACTTAATTACTGATCATGTATACTACCCACCCCTAGTTAAATAACCAGATGCTTTAGGTTTGTTATTAAACAGTGATAAGACATTCATATACTGCAACAAATGGACATCCCCAATTTACCTAGGTGTATGTATGTATACATGATATACCAACGGCTAACCTTCCAAACTTTCGATATATCGGGTATCTTATATTACTATGTATATATATAGGATGTACCATCGGCGTATCCACCACATATTAATACAAGCAAATGCACCACCTGTTCTCATATAATCATACATATTCACTAAACCTTTACTAACAACTCCCTTATCACTTGGCTACCTAATTTCAAAGCAAGTATATACACATCACATTATTATCAACATAACTGCATATCACGTATAAGTAATTCAGCAACAATTCATCATATAACACATATATATCAAGTCACAATTATCTTGAATATATTTTCAAAAGTATTGTATGTATACCAGCCCGAAAACATTTAAAAGTATTTAAAACATTTATAGTGGCCTCATAGGACTCATTATTTAAAATAGGGCTTGTAGAAACTCACCTTATAACTTTAAGTGGTTTACTCGGATAGAACCTCCGTTATGGTCCAAAATTAACCTAGGGTAGCTTAACTGCAGAAATTCAACCTTTAAATCTTCATGGTTTGGGAGAATTCGCTTGATGAAGTTTCTACATTTTCTAGGGTTTTTAGATGATGATTTGATGAATTAGTGGATTGTTTGATCGAATAGAAGGGTCTATTTATAGTGTTTAGGTGCGCATTTGGTTGCTGCCACGACCCTAGGTGAATAAATACTCAAAAACGCCACGAATCTGACGAATCTTGAGCTCCAATGTGGAAAACGTGGCTCAAAATCGAACCTGGTAATTTTTCTGCTGATCTGGTCTCCTCGCGTATCGCGCAGGTTTACTAGGTGTGGCTCGCGATATGCGAGCCACTGGTTATCCGGCCAGATTTCATAATTTGCATTATTAGCCCCTATCTTTCTATTTTGTGCATTCTAACCCCCCTAAACTTCTATCCTTTTGTCATTTTATGTACCAAAACATTATGGCACATATTTCTAACATTTTCTAAGGTTTCTAAGGCTTGGGATTCATTCAATAGTATATATTTATATTTATTTATTATTTGCTAAATTACGTTTTAGCGCCTCAAACTTTACAATACTTATCATTTTATGTTATGAATCATGTTAGGACAAATCTTTACTAATTTCTAAACCTCAAAATACTTACAATGAATATAAACATGTATAATACTTGTATATGTTTATATCTTTATAATAATTACACTTTTAGGCCTTTTACTTTTGGAAAATTGGAAATAAATAATCCCAAATTTTCATGTTTGGCCGGCAATAATCCCAACTTTTAAAATAGCTCCTAGTGGTCCCAACTTTCACTATATTTACCTTTAATGGTCCTATAGCTAAAATCTCTAACTCCGTTAACTCCCTTAATGACATGGCACGTGACTTGGGAATTTTTTCTTTATAATTTTGAAATCTCCTATTGACCTACATGGCATCCACATCATCAAGGGAGTTAACGGAGTTAATGATTTTAACGATGGGACCATTACAGGTATATATAGTGAAAGTTGGGACCACTGGGAGCTATTTTAAAAGTTGGGGTATTGCCGGCCAACATGAAAACTTGGGATTATTTATTTCCAATTTTCCTTTTACTTTTTCGTTAGCTATTAACATACGTATTTACACGCATATATCCATCAATGATTCATTGATCATCATGCTAATCATATAAACACATATTTATCTTATATTTTTACTTTCATTAACGTTTAACACATCCGTTTATTCACATTTTATCATATGGGCCATCAAACGAATAATTCTTTCACATGCAACCTATCCAATGTATAGTCTTTCCATGTTTATCAATCAAGCTCACGTATTTATAATATAAACACGTATTTACTATATACATTGTGTATCTATGAATTTTGGGATGTTACAACTCTACCCTCCTTAAACAAGGTTTCGTCCTCGAAACCTGTTTAACCCGCAATCAACTCAAGATGGAAATCTCTCAACTCGCCCTTTTTATTTCCTAGGCTAATATGAATCTTACCTGTGTATCTATCGAGTTCTAGACGTTCGAACTATCTCATTCCGGTTCTAGACGTTCGAACTATCTCATTCTGAGCGTCCTTCTTATTCCGATTCGTCCACTCATGGAATTTCTTCGAAGATGCTACGATCTTTTAGGATGGATGATTCTGCCAACTCCTCTGTAAATGCGTCTCCGTGAGATTTCTAATACTCCGCTCCGCCTTTGCGTATGCTAAACGTCTGTTTTCATCCTGCTTGTCCTGATATCTATTACTTATCACGAAAACTATATCTAATAAACCAATTGAGAGCTCCGACGTAAAATTTTGAATAATCAACGCCTCCGTCTTTTGAGTGTAAACTTCATTGTTGTAGTTTTGAATCGTTAAGCTTGTCCGCATATTGTCATTTTTCTTGAGATCATCTAGATCGATGAATTGCAATTGTCCTAAGGAAGACGTAATCCTAAGCTGTCTAAGGTAGCTTGACTACGGGATCCTTGACAATGCATTTCCTATCCTATGATAGAATTCTACTGTGTGTAGTTCGTCTAATGTGGATTCTTCCCGCCATTTGTCGAAGTACAGCTTCTCTTGGTTCGTAAGTTCTTCCTGGCCTACTCCGGACCTCCATACTTGACGTGATGTCAAGGTCTCACGCAAAGATAAACCCAAATACACTAATTAGCTAGTGGTAAGCGGGTGTCGAACACAGGGAGAATGTGGAGTATGTGTTGTTTATAGCAATTATATCTAAGCAAAACAATAAAAGTAAAACTATAGAAATTGCACTTTAGATGCTGGAATTCGTTGATTAATACTTCTAAACGCCGATTTGAGATTAATTAGAAATTAAATTACTTTGTAATAACAAGTATGAAAAACGTGATCCTTCAGATTTCGGGTTTTAAACTAACATTACATTATGGTTTTCAATTGGAAGAACCACATAGACATGGCTCATGTGTGATTGAGTGAAAGTGATAAAAGAGGACTAAGCACTCGGATTACTAGAATGCGAGGTCGTCACTCGATGATCATTCAATACAAACCAACCCAAATCCCTACCCAATAAATCTCAATTGCCAACGGCACCAAGAACTGATGGTTCAAGATAAAGATTAAAGCAAATACTAAATTGTTTACAATCATTCAAACACACATCATAGCAAAAAGCGTCGAACGCTTAGATTGCTATCCCAAAAATCAAGAAAAACCAAAAGTATAATGTCAAGCAAACAAACCCTACGTCTAGAAGGAATCACAAGAAAATTAGCCTCTCATGCTAGGAGTTGATTGTGAAGACTTGATGATTGATTGCAATCCATGGATGATCTTGATGTTATCTTGATGTTAAGAGCTATCTTCTCCAAACTCTTTCTTGCTTGTAAAATTCGCCCAAAATCGCCTCTAGTCGTCTCCCTCAGGGTTTCCAGTCGAAAAGATAATGAGAAACTCTCCAAATTCGCGTTTTAGCCAAACTTGCCGACTTCTGATCTGGCCTACCAAACCGTAAGCTACGGTTCCCAAACCGTAAGCTACGGTTTGGGCGTAAGCTACGGTTCAAGGGGGCTGGGCGACGGTTCTGTCTTTGATCTATCTTTCACCAAACCGTAAGCTACGGTTCCCAAACCGTAAGCTTACGGTTTCTGGCAGCTCCAAACACTTCACTTTCTTCTATCTTTTGAGCACTTCTTGTACGAATCCTATTCACCCGGTTCCTCCTACGCTTCCATATTTGACTCGTTTAAGCACCATGTAACCTGCAAATACTTGGAAAACCGTAATCATCCAACATCGTAACAATTACTATTATAACTACCTTAACCACCCGCATTTATTATCGTTAACTACTAAAATACGGTGCAACCGTCACATCCCCACACTTACCCGTTGCTTGACCCCAAGCAACTCAAGATTATTTCCTTGCCATCCAACCAACAAACCCAGTCAAACCCAGTTTCAGTTAAGGTTCCAAGTCATACCCTATTCCCAACATTATCGATGCACTAGCCAGAACAAAAATACAACAATCAAACCATAAAAACTTTTAAGTCAAACCTAACATGCTTCCGGCCATAATACACATGCAACAAACCCCTCACAATCAACGCTCCTCTCGGTTAACATTTAAAGGCTAGCGTGGTGATGCTAGTATGCACTCATTTGGCAGATGTGTTGTCTCACTATCATAAGCTTGTACAATTCTCGAACCTCCATCTCAAGTAAGTTGAAACATGCATGCAAATCAATAGGTCTTATAATGGGCTGTAACGGGGCTAGGTGTAGGGTGTGGAATTGGAATATTTTTCAAGTGGCTCAAGTGATCCAATCCGGCTTATTTATTACAATCGAAACAAGAAACAAACAACTAATATGTACACAAATGAGCTAACTACTCAATCACATTCTTTTTGCTGCTCAATATTCAACCATCCGATCTCATATTTTGCTTTTTCATCATTTTTCACCTTTTTGATGATTTACGATGTAAAAAGCGTCTAACGCTTAGATTACATACTGAATATCACAAACTTCACCAACTACATTCTTCAACAACTAACTAATACCGGTAAACGAACTATAAGCCGGATCGAACACTAGGGGTAACAAGATAAGTGGAGTAGGCTCGGGTTAACAATCAATGAGCATTAGGCTCAAAATGGCTTCTAGTGGACCCAAACCCCCGCCCCTCGCTTTTACCACGCTCATATATATAATGTATGAGGCCCAACCCCCAAATCCCACACTCGCACACATCCAGACGAGGCTTCACCTAAATGCCTAAATCACTTTTGCAAACATATTCAAACTAAGATCTCGGAACGTATCAATTGCACAAGTTCTAAAGTAATAAACACATAGCCACACTCAATGAACAAACATGCATATGATAAACAAGTAGTGTAAGGCACAAAACTCACAGATTATGTGGAAATGGGTTGCCGGTTCATTACGTGGATTACTACACCAAAAGCATGCTAACCTTGACTATAATTCTATCAAGCTAGCTAGGCAACATGTTGCAATATTAGGGAATTATGACCATGACAAGGAACCGAAACGTCAACTCCACCATCTACCATCGATCCGACAATTCAACTCATTTAAAATCACCGGGGTCAAGAACTTGCAACACAAAATTTTCAAAATTTCTCCCATCCCCACACTTGGGATACATTGCCCCCAATGTATGGTTCTGGAAGCTTTGCGAGGACGGACGGTGCCAACTAAACTCATTTTCTAATTAATATATATTTTTTATTTAATTATATATATAAAAACTTAAACTTACACCTCCAACCTCCAACCCAATCATAAAATCTAACAAACGACTAACTGTGAAAAGAAAACAACCTACATACTCCCCCAGACAACCATCCCAAAGCAAACAGTGAACAACTAACTAGAAACAAGAAAACACAAATAAAATAAAAGAAACAGAAAACAAAACCTCTCAATAGTACCGCGGGTGAGGTGGCCCGAAGATCTGCGTGAACGCATCTGTGAACTCCCCAAAACCAAATGCACCATCTTGCCCTTGTTGCTGAGGTGGCTGCTCTGAAGACTGGCCCTGCCTAGGGTCCACCCACTGAGAATGATGGAGTGGCGGCACGGGGTATCGGATGCTCCCATCGTACGGCGGTAAGTGTGGTGTAATCAATCGTCGGAGGGTCCGACACAACCTCCTGCCCCGCATGCCACTGATCATGCATCCTTCGCTGCCTGTCATCATCGTACCGGTGGTTAATCTCTTGTTGGAAGGCATAGGCATTGGCACGATTCCAGACTTCCTGCTGATCAAACATTTGCTTCATAGCTCTCTCTTGACTCGCTCCTACTCGAGTGATGTGATCAAATTCAACCCGAGTCGACCCCGACCAGCTGCCATAAACACTAGGCCTTGCATTTCTTATCACCTCCTCCATCGTTCCCTCATGGGCCCAGTTGGGGTTTAGCTCCTGCCTATCGTACTGAAAATTAGACCCCCCAAAACTTCTTCGTGAACCACCCGCATCAGCACCAACTGTGGTCTCCCGCTCTTGCATCTCCACATCATCTCCAGCATTCGCTTCTTCTACATTCACCCTTGGTGGAGGAGGCCCCCATTCAGCATTTCCTTCATCACCGGAATTCTCATGATCACCCGCTTTTAACACTGACCACTTCCTATCTCCAGATGAGTTCCTCAAAATATAATGCGTGTCCGTTTCCATATAGAACCAATTCACGCCCAAATTTTCCAACTTGAAGGAGCTAAATCGCTTGCCACACCCCACTGAATCAGGAGTAATCACCTTTGCCTTTTTCAATAATGCTGCTATTAACCGACAGTGAGGTACAATCTTCCGTCCCTTGCTGTTCCGACTGAACCAAATATTGTATATCACTAAATACCGAAAAGATACCAGCGGTGCCCCGTGCATTAAAGCATAAAGAATTGGCACCTCGGGAAAGCGTACCTCCCCTTTATCTCCACGACGAGGCATGACATTATGTGTCATGATTAAGTGAATTAACTTCGGTTTCAGCTTCAAATCTTCTCTCTGAAGTGTCGTTAAATCTCGACCCGGCAAAAATAATTCAGAAAGCATCATTCGCCAAGTTGAGTGATTCTCGGGGCAATGGTATATATCATCTAAGCTCGGGTAAACATAATTCTTCGCGGGCTTTGAGTCAAATTTAGCGATTTGGTTTAAAGACTCAAAGGACATTGTGACCTTATTTCCGTTCACCCATCCTGTCAACTTTGTTTGAGTCGGACCTTTACCCACATGAAGCTTCAGTGTGGACACCCATTCCTCAATCTCGTCCATGTATAGCTTACTTTTCTCTCCATCATAACATTTAAGGACGGCTTCCCAACCTAAAGCCTCAAACTTCCTTTGAACACCGAACAGTGGAAAAAGCTTATTGGGTACCTCTTTCTCACAAATAAACCCATCCTTCTTATCTTTAAGTGAGTTCATTTTATCAATAAAGAGCTGAGGTTGATCTTCATCGGGCATATCAGTTAAAGGCCCTCCTTCCCATGGTTGTTTAACCCAAACAACTTCGGGTGCATCTCCTTGCTCCTCTTCAAGCCTTCTTTTCTTTTGGCCTTCCGGATCACGTGACCTTGAGGATTCAGCTGGTGCCTTTCCTTTACTTTTACTTTTAAAGATTCTTTGCATCTACACACATGAACAATTGAACATCTAAGCATATTAGCATCCCATATATAAAATAAACACAATCCCCACACTTGCTTGGAACCATGGTTGTGACTTTTAGAACACCCAACACCATTATGATTAACAAAACCAAGTAAATTTAAAACTTTTCTTCTTTTCACCAAAATTCTGCATTTTTATGTTTCCAACACCCAAATCACAACCATGAGCAACAATGTAGCATAACAATCACTACCTAAACATCTACTTCATGTTACAAGCAAGTGGGGACTAACAATATGAGAGAAAAATTAACATTTACCTTCAAAAATCAAGCATGAGCAACAAGAGTCATAAAAATCGTACCTTTTAGTGTAGAGGTGTGACTAATGAAGCCTTCTTTCACAATGATGGACCAAACTCGGAAAGCCCCAAAAACTTTTCAAAATTTTCGGACCTTTAATCCCCAGAAAATCACCCGAAAACTCGAAATCAGCGAAAGCTAGTGTGATATTATGATTCCTCTCGAAAAAACACTCAAGATGCACTAAAGAATCACTAAAATCGGTTGAGATTTGAGAAAGTTGTGAAATTGGGATTTTAGGGTTCTTGAGGGTTGAGTGGAAGAAGAAGAGAGAAGAAGAAGGGAAAGATGAAAGAGAAAGTGGGTGGGGATCGATGATGGCAGGTGGGTTTTAATTGGACAAATTTGCATACCACCGAATGATTGTTTGTTCTTGTTGCAATAGCTTCAACCCACTTTGACACATAGTCAACTGCAACCAAAATGTACAAACATCCATTGGAATTGGGAAATGGGCCCATGAAATCAATGCCCCACACATCGAAGATGTCTACCACTAAGATTGGTTGTAGAGGCATATCATCCCTCTTTGAAATACCTC
>JBCNJP010000023.1:29471495-29540635 GCA_039602395.1 Deinandra increscens subsp. villosa
TGACGCGCATTTTATGACGCGCATTGCGTGTCAGAAGTGTTCTTGACACGCAAATGCGCGTCAAGGAAGCCGGGGTCAAGAAGCTTCTTGACGCGCAAAATGCGTGTCAAGAAGTTCTTGACGCGCGAACAATGACGCGCATTTTTACGCGTCAAGAATGTTTTTAAAAAATTAAAAAAAACATTTGTTTGTAAATCACTAATTTCCACATTAAATGGCAATTAACTCAATACAAAATACAATACACTTACAATAAAATAATGCATTTTATATATATATATAGTAAGCATTACAAACTTAACATGAGTTTACATAAAAATAAATAAACTATGAACTAATTAATACATAATATAAACACTATACTATCAATACTTTACTAGTTGTTGTTGCTGCTGCTGTCATTAGTTGCACATCTGCAAAAATATAGTTCAAATTCATAAAATTTCATCTTAAAACTGACATGATTATCAAAATCTTATTATTTAGTCCCTAACTGGTCACAGAAGTAGAATATATTCACTGTCACTGCATATCAAAGCTTCACCTGCATTTTAGTTATTCTATATTCTCCTTCAGCCTACTTCAACTTGATCTCCATTCAAATATTAAAAAAAGAAGCAACAAATAATTCACCTAAAAAAGAAAGCTAGCATAAAAAACTATGAGAAAATGATAGTAATGTCAATGAGGTTTCTAGAAGAGTTACAATCTGATGTACAAGGAATACTAAGGTAAAGTTTTTCAAGATAATAAGACATGTTCCAAGATATTTGGCTAGTGTACCTTGATATTAACATAAGGGTGTTGGCAAATCAGGACCACCATTGTTCCTCATCCTTGAACAAGTCTGTATGCGCAGGTCTGTATGTACCTAAACCAGTTCAAACAAATTCAGAAACTACCTTATATCCCCAAAGGCACACATCTAAAATCAAAGGGCAAATCCCATACAGTCATGATAAATGTATTATTTTGCTATAATTGGTTGTCTTAATGCAACCTAAACTAAATCACTCATACAAGCCAACCATCATTAAGGAAATAAGGCAATATATGCAAAATGAGATATCACAAGCTAATATTGCTTTGTGTAACTTAATCATTACAAGACTCCAATTATGCATAAACTATTAAAATGACTAAGAGTAAAAAAGGCACCTGTGCTTTTTTATAATGTTGTTTTTGCGAGATCATAATAATCTTTTCAAGCTAAGTCAACTCTTTATAAGTTTTTTATATTTTTAGAACCTTCATATTTCCAAATTAAATATGATGATATAATAATGGGAGTAAGACCCGTATCATGCGGTCAACCAATAAGTCAAACTGGTCAAAGTATGCTCTACCCTAACAAACGTATACGATGATACTATTAGAGTCAGAATTTAAGATAATTTGTTTTGAATACTACAGTTAGAAGTTAGTAGCTGCAATGAATCTGATTAATAAATAATGAGAATTGTCAAACACTCAGCACCATCAAAAGTGATCACTACAATTTCAAGCAACACAAACACTTGGAAAACCATCTCAATCATCATATAAGCTTCTATTAGTGAACTATATTTCAACTAGAATCGGACAGCCTATATTAATATCTATCATGATAAAGAACAAATAAAGAACATTTATACATAAGAAAATTACCTTTTGAATTGAGGACTAGAATTATTCAAACAATTTAGATAGTCCAACCATGCCATCAGGTACTAGATTATTAGGAGGGACAATAGTCACAGTTGGAATGCAGCAGTGTCCTTGTGTTTTTATATGAGCTGCTAGTTTCAATATAAGTGAAGTGAGGCTGATCTCAAGTCAAAAGCAGCAACTCAAACCTGGTGATAAGATGATACGATTGATAAACCTAAAAGTATTTTAGTATATTCTAGAAAGGGTAAGAAGGGAAATACTAATAGTGGCTGAGAAAGTTGTTAGGGAATGAGGTTATAAATATTAGAGAATAATGTGAGGGTAAGCATGTGAGAGTTTGTTAGTTTGTTGGCTCATACTTTGATGTATTGAGAGAGGGCACTGCCCGGGTCACTTTTGTACTCAGTATTTCATCATTCTGTAATAACAACATCCTTCTTCTTCTTACCCTTTCAAGAATATACTAAAATACTTTTAGGTTTATCAATCGTATCATAAGATGTACATCTGCAGTTAGGCTTTGTAACAAAAAAAAAAACCAAAACCCATAAACATTGCAGATAACGATGATGTTTTAGGAATGGAGTGGCAAACAATTATTGATTTCTTCTACATTATTGCCCTAATTAAAATGCAGAGTCTAGCACATATATATACACACACAAAGAATACGCTTACAGTTGAGAGGTACAAGATCCTTCCCCAATGTAATCAATTTAGTAGGCTTTAAACATCATAAATACACTTTAGATAAACAACCTCCGGATGAGTATAGCACATCAGGCGGTTAAATGTAGAAGCACCACCCCCAAACAGTAGCACCTTGACAGTAAACCATGGCTGCGTAGGTCCACTGCACAAAACTCAGTCCAAAATTGCATGATTCCACCAGACCTCTGTATTAACACAACAAATTTTCTTAATAGCATTACTAATTTACCAATAATATATTAATGATTTTTTCAGACTTGTTATTGAACCAAAATTACCAGCCCCCCCCCCCCCCCCCCCCACCCCCCCCCCCAATCTGGGTCACCGGTAGGGGGTAGATTTTGAACCGTAGAAGCTAACATAGAGCTGGGATTAGAAAGATTAGGAATTACCTCAGAAATCGTAACATAGGATCCTCCCTTCCTGTAATCATAACATCGTCTTTAGTGGTATGAACCAAATAGGAGACTGGATTCCTTGTTCAATGGTTTTAGTTGAACAGAGATTTAACCCCATTCTGTTCCATCAGTTCCAATTGCTTTAAAACAGCTTGAACTAGCACAAAAAAATAGTAAATCAAATAAACAACTTTAGTCAAATAAACACCTTTGAATAAAAAACCTACTGGAAGCAAATAAACAACTTGGGTCAAATACAATCGCACTTTGAGTCAAATAAAATATATACCTATAATCAGATTTGGGTAACAAAATGGAATCGAGATAACAAACACAAATTGGAATTAAAAACAACTTCAGTCTATGATGGATGATAGATGTACTAACAAAAATCGAGATAACAAAATGGACGGTCGAACAGTGAGTCATAGGTAGGTTTTCAGCCAAGGAAACAGAGAGGGAACATGTACTAACAAAAATCTGCAAACTACTTACGATTTCGAGTGTTGGAGAATCAGATTCAAACTCGAACAAGGAAACAGAGAGGAAAATAAAACCCTAGAAGTAAGAGAGATGTGTATTCGTACCTTGGAGTGCCTTGGGAGAGGTCGAGTTGTGCATCATGAGGGCCAACCACTTGGCCGAAGTCTTTGAAGGTCTCCGGCGTTGCTTCGATAGACTAAAATCTTATTATTTTCATCGAATCCCCGTAAACTAAGAGGGAGAAACTAGGGCTTTGCATTACAGAAGGAGAGGGAGCTAGGGCTTTGCATTAGTAGATGCTCATGCTAGCGTCAATGGCGATTTTCCGGCCAACGAGTGCCGCTTGAAGAATAGAGGTGCACCGGATTTGAGCACCTGATTTTCAAGGCGCCTGTCAATGTCTTCCGACAGGTTATTAGTAGAAAGAATAGGGGCTTGTTAGCATCAGCAGCGCCACCTACGACATTTAGCCCCAAATTGAGTGCGGCTTGAAGAATGGAGATGCAGCGGATTTCGATAGTAACGCCGTGCTGAGCAGTGGTCGTCATCACCAGCGCCAACTTGAAATTAAGCGGAGATGGGAGAGGGAGATTAGGGCACAACTAGTTAGAGTATCTAGGTGGTTATCGAAGGGAGATTTGGTGAATGATTTGTAGGTTATTAGGGCTTGAAACTAATCGGAAAGAAGAGAGGGAGATTAGGGCATTGCGTTTGAGCGGGATCGATTTTTCTGAACTAGTATTCTTCTCTCACACAGAGATGATGGAGTTGAGGTCTGAAAAAGTCGAGAGATTTGGGGAGAGCGGAAGTAATGAATTGTAAGCCCAAATTTGTGTGGGAGGGGGGGGGGGGGGAGGGGGATTATAAAATTATAAAACGACAGCATCTTCTTGACACACACATTTTAAGTGTACTCCGTGTTTTTTATATATGACACAAATTTTATGACGCGCCAAAATGCGTGTCATCTACCCTTCGAATCTTTCAAATTACGACAGATTTTTAATGACACGTAAAATTGCGCGTCATAAAGTAGCGAGCGTCATCGTTCGCGTGTCAAGAAAGGCCCTTTTTCTAGTAGTGTGGATAAGTTGACAAAGCTGTACATTGACCGAATAGTGGCACGTCATGGAGTGCCTAAGACCATTATCTCTGACCGAGATCCTCGATTTACTTCCCGACTGTGGCAATCTATGCAAGAAGCACCGGGAACCAGATTGGATATGAGTACAGCTTATCACCCGCAGACCGATGGTCAGACGGAACGAACTATTCAGACTTTAGAAGACATGCTCCGAGCCTGCGTTCTCGACTTCGGTAAAGACTGGGAGGCTCATCTTCCGTTGGTGGAGTTCTCCTACAACAACAGCTATCATACGAGCATCGGTGCAGCACCTTTTGAAGCTCTTTATGGCAGAAAATGTAGATCGCCTGTGTGTTGGGCCGAAACGGGTGAGAAGGGACTCACCGGACCAGAACTCATTCATGATACAACTGAACGAATTATTCAAATCAGAAAACGAATAGCCGCAGCATGTGATAGGCAAAAGAGCTATGCCGACAAACGCCGTAAACCTTTGAAATTCGAGGTAGGCGACAAGGTGCTATTAAAGGTATCTCCCTGGAAAGGAGTGATACGCTTCGGAAAGCGTGGAAAGCTGAATCCTCGCTATACCGGTCCATTTGAAATCATTGGGGAAGTAGGCCCGGTGGCCTATCGATTACAACTCCCTGCAGAACTCGATGGAGTTCACAGCGTGTTTCACATTTCTAATCTAAAGAAATGTCTAGCTGAAGACACCGAAATAATTCCTTTGGAGGAATTGGAAATTGACGAACATTTGAGATTTATCGAGCAACCAGTAGAAATCATGGGACGCGAGGAGAAGGCCCTCAAACGTAGCAAGATTCCGATCGTCAAGGTTCGATGGAACTCAAAGCGTGAACCTGAATATACTTGGGAACGAGAGGATCAAATGAAGAAAAAGTATCCTCACTTGTTCGGGCAAACGTCCACGGAAACTCAAGGTATGAATTAATTTTGGGGACCAAAATTCCTTTAATAGGAGGAGGATGTGGCGACCCTAAAACTTTTGCTTTCTTTCCCCAGCAACTATAGCAACAACGACAGCTGAGGCTGCGAACGCTACGACGCAAGAATAATTTTCGGGACGAAAATTCCACTTACAAGGGGATGATGTGGCATCCGAGAATTCCAAGGTTAACTTCCGTTAGACAATCTCCGTTAGTTACGTTATAAGTGTTAACTTAGTAACTAATGCTTAACTAGGCCGAATACGTCCACGACCTTTGGTTGATCACCGAACCCGTCCATATGTGTTATGTGTTCATTTATTTATAGTTATTATGTGCAATGTGATTTAAATACATGATCTAGTATTAGGAATAGCATGACAATTCATGAACCGTGCTTATCTTGCTTAGAATGTAAACCGGTCACTTTTGGTTTCCAGCGAAACTACCGGGCGAAACTATAGTGTCGCTCGGTAGCCAAACCATAGACTTACAGAGCCAGTTTCGCTTGGCCAGCGAAACTGCCAGCGAAACTAGCTCCTGTTATATAATGACATAAAACCCTAGAAGCCTCATTTCTTGCACCTTTTCTCCAAAAACACACACACTCTCCTGAAACTTCTGGACCAGCTGAGAAATCACCATTTGCTGCTATCATCTCTGTTGGTAGAGACCATCCATCGATCCTAGATCAAACCGTGAGTCCCATGACCATACTTTATGCATTTTCCATGTGTTTTCTTAAAGAGCATGCTTAGATCTTCATGTAATCACTTGATCTTCTGATATGATGTTTAGGAAGGCTAGATCTATCATAAAGTCTGTAACTTTACGTTTGAAATCAAACCATAATGAAGATTCATGCTAGTTAGGTCATTTTGGGTTTAAAATGTGTTTTTTGGTGATTTGAATGTGAAAACCCATGTTTAAGGTGTTAAAACTTATTGTTTAATGTTGGTAAATGATTATGCATGCTAAATATTGAACCACATGAAGTATGGAAGCTGTTAGATTGATTTTTAGGCTGATTTATGTGTTTTTCGCGACCAGCGAAACTGAGCTGTTCTCTGGGCGAAACTATACAGCGAAACTGTATAGATATTCATCCAGCGATACTGTGTAGCGAAACTATAGTGTCGCCCGCGAAACTAAGTAGACCTGCTCGAACGAAACTATCGAGCGAACCAACCTGAACGAAAGTTCAAACCAGTTTCGAGCGAAGCTAGGCTAGCGAAACTGTGTCAACAGTTTCGAGCGAAACTAGCAAGCGAAACTGTGTCATCGGGTACTGCCTAGCGAAAGTGCTGCCCGTGCACACAGCGAAACTGTGCAGCGAAACTGCATAGCGAAACTATAGCGAAACTGTTAGCGAAACTGAGACCAGACCAAAAACCAAACTTGTGCAACTTATTTGAATGTTATGCCATGACTTACATGATTGTGAAATAATGAAACATACCTTGATTTCTGAATTATGTGAACCCTTGTTATGATCAACCATCGGTGTCGTGTGTCGATATGTCGTTTCATAGTTCCAACGTGCTATGTTATGGGCCATAGTGACGTAAGTTAAAGATTAGACACAAAACTAATACTTAAGACCTAAACGTGTTCTTAGGTCTTCGATAAGCAAACAATATTTGGATTACTTAGCAAGTGTAGCAGTGCAACCAAAGGTGAGTGTCACTAACCCATTTACCGTGAACCCGTTTGGGTCACACTGAATAGCTTAATGGAAAACAATGCTGACAACCTTATGAGTGCTATGCACCTCTCAGATGAACTTGAAAGCTGAGGAGTGCTTGGCACCCACTTGATGAACTTGAAGTGTTTTATGGGAAACACTTGTGAAATACTTAAACAACTGTTTCTAAAACAAAACTGAAAATGTTTTCGGGATTCATGAGAACCCAAAATAAACCGTTTTAATATGGCTAGTGTAGGTTAAAGTCTAAACCACATGATATCACATGATTTCTAAGGATTGCCTTATAACTGAAAAAGTCCTCAACTTAATTGTACCATTAATTGTAAAGCGAGGGGATGTTGGGTAGATCTACTGGAGTTTGACAAACTCCGCCTCGTGACACTGGAGGTGCACGGAGGTACAATATCAGCCTATCTGTGACATCCGTCACTTTAATTTTTAGATTAATTATAAAAATCTAGGATTTATTAGGATCTATTTGAAAATAATTATGATTACATGAATTAATTGAATATTGAAAGCCGTCACTGCGGACCGACCAACAAAACGAATAAAATATTTCGTTTGGTTTAAACTATGAGTTTAAATAAGATAAAGACTTTAGAAAAAGTCTTATGTTCGGTTAGTGATAAATTAGGAAAAGTTATGCAATAATGAATTCGAATCGTATAAGAACGTCACTACTTTTGGTCTCCGACCAAGTGTGACGAAACTGAAAATAATTATACGATTATGAGCGTAATTTAATTTTATGAATTTTGATATAAATATTGGAATTTATTAGATTCATAAAAATACCCGCGAAACACGACATACACTGGGTATAACTAGAAGTTTATAAATTTTTTTAAAAAGAATGTGTGTGCATGCATGTATGTCGTATATATGTATGTATTTATATAAGTGTGTGTTATAAGTTATATTAAATGGAGAGTTGATAGGTTGTGTGAAGTCTTGATAAGTTATGATTATTTATTTAAAATACATGACTTATACACAAATACACACACAACACAAAATAAATAAAAAATTTCAATCTCTCCCCCCTCCTCTATATGTTCGGCCGAGATCCCTCTACCCCCACCTCACTTTCATTTTTTTTAACAATCTCTCTCTCTCTCTAAAACACACACAAATCTTCTTTGAATCTTCATCCAACTCAAGAACACCAAGAACAATCTTCAAATCTTCATCCATTTCTTCAAGGTTCAAGAACACTAGCTACAAGGTAACAAAAACCCACTTCACTTCATCATCAAAATCTCGAAACCCATCATCAAATCCAAGAACCAACATCATTTATTGATTAGTTTTGGTGGATTTGAATGATCAAAGCTTCAACACATAAAGATTTACATGAAAAACAACACTCACACACACAAAAATCGTGATGTGTGTGTAAGTGTGTGTTTGTATGTGTTAAGCTTAAAGATAGGGTTTGATCATCTTGAATCATCCATGCATGTAAGATCTAAACCAAAAGCATGAGTTATTTTGAAAGATTTAAAGGATGATCAAAGATGAAGTACAAAATACTTGAAGAAAACCTTAAAATAGTAACATGGATGATACATGCATGAAGAAAAAGCTAAGATTTCATGTGATTTTTATGATTTTATGTGAATTCATGAAAGTTAAAGTAGTTGTTTATGTTGATCTTGATAGTTGATGATGATATACATAAAAATCAAGTCATGAAACCCTTGGATTTTTAATAAAAAAATCCGAAAATTATATAAATATATATATATTTATGTAACTACTTGAAGATGTAATAAAAATGATAAATAAAAACAATATTTAGTGTTACAATTGTGGTAAATCCGCCTCATGGCCGTCAATGACGCCTACACGGTCGGTAACGATTGTCACTAAGATAAACCCCGTGACTATTTCTCATGGTAATTCCGCCTATAATGGTCGGTTATGAGGAAACACGAGCGGTACGCCCTAAATATGTAATATTTGGAAAATTATGAAGTTAAATATGTGGGTATTATATAAAATAGTTAAGAAATATAAAAAATAAATTGAGATCAGAAATATTTATGTATAAAAAGATCAAATCTAGTCATAAAAACCTAGAGTATAAAAGTGGAGATAAAAGCAATGATTAAAGATTGACTTTTAAAAGCTTTAAATGCATTAAATGTATGAAAAATGTAAAAAAAGGTCAAAATTCCGAAAATCTGAGTTGGGTCAGTAGGAAAACTTTAGTTAACAGTAGGTATGAATTATAAAAATTTTCTAGAATTTTTGGAATTTATTTAGTAATTAAAATAGAATTTATATGCTTAAAATTAGCTAAAAATGCTTAAAAATAGAATAAATTAGTGGAAAAATATAGAAAAATTTAAGAACATATTTTAGACAGTAGACAACTAATATAAGTGAAAATAATTGAAAACTTAGAAGAAAATGGCACCCGAACCCTTAAAACGATGAAATTAAGCATTAAAACGGGATAATTCGGTAAAAATTTGGTATAAAAGATGAAAACAAAAGAGATCAGTAGCCAAAGGGTTTAAAACAGATTATTTAGGGTTAGGAAACATATAAAAATATTGGGAAAATAGAAATTTGAATATAGAAGGAATATGAGCTAAAAACCGTTACCGAAAAGTCGTAAAAACAAGCTATTTGACTAGAAATTAAGGAAAATTTGGAAACATTATGTTAAAAAGTTAAGAATAATAATAATCCAAGTAAATAGAATATAATGGGCCTTAGGATAAAATTTTATTATGCCTTAATTGTAGAAATTAGACGACTAAGGGCAAAATCGTCATTTTGCCGAATACTTGAGAAATTCAGAACTTGACACATTAGCTAGAAATACCTAAACTAATTTGATATTAATGGAAATAGGACCGAGGCTTTGAAAATTCACATAGAGACACAATTTGCACAACCAGGCAAAGGTGAGTTTCACTAACTTAATGCCCCAATTTAATTTGATATATTTTGTTGAATATTTTGGGCTTATTATGATTGAAAATGCATTTTGAATTGAATGAATTGACTGAGAATATTATGGGTACGAAATTGAATGTGGGTGTCGGCGCATGCTCATAAAAAGATGAGCCAGGCCTGAATTTGGAATTTGGAATTTGGAATTTGGAATTTAGAACAATGCCTTCTAGACCATTAAAGCAGCGTGAGATGTATTAGTAGATTCTACTGGGGTTGACCACCCGCTCTCACTGATCAGTCGCTCTGGTCGTGAAACATGGTGAGAAATACGATCGAACATAGGTCTAGTGTTGATCTAGAGCTTACTTTCAGTTTGTACATCGTAAACCTAGCTAGTTTACGAAACCATATTATATTCTCCATTTGGGTACACTCCCTAGATTCACAAAGTTGGATAAATGGGACTAAATAATGAAGTGGAAACAGAAACGTTTTCATTAGTGAACTCACCAACCTAGTGTTGACATTGTGGTTTTTACTATTTTTCAGGTAACTAATGGGGTGCTTTGACGTGTGGATCTGGGTGTACGTGGGAGAAATCGTGCTATGCTACCACGTGTTTATTATGTTTTAGTAGTTGTGAAATGTATGGGGACCTAACTATGAGATAGATAATCTATCTTATCTTTTGTAAAACACTTAGGGGTAATTAGTGTACCCCAATTTTGTAAATGAAAAGTGTTTTTATATAAAATATGTTTCACTTATCAAAACTGCTAAAACTATGGGTTATTTAATTAATTACTACCACGTAAGACTTCCGCAACATATTTAGAAAATAAACGAAAAATGGGATGTGGCAGAAGTGGTCTCAGAGCCTCAGGTTATAGGGAACCCAAAAATATTTTATAAATTTTAAACTATAACCTAAGGAATAAGAAGTAAGATTAAGGGTAGCATGTGCAACGAAAGTACACCAATCCAAATCGCCAAACACCCTACGGTAAAGTTATTATTTATTTTAATTATTTGTTTAATTATTGCTAATTATGTGATTACTTATTTAATTTCAGATGTCGCCTTCTCGAAGAACTATTTTCGTGATTGACAGTGACTCTGAGGACATGCCTCAGAATGCTGTTATCGAACCGAAGAGACCAGTATCACCATGCTTCGACTCGTTTGGAATCCAAATAGATTCGAAATGGGCCTATTCTGGAAACGGATGGGTCGACGAATCTGAAAGTGAACCAGACGAAGAAACGGATGAAGCAGTGGAAGATATGGTAAAAAGGTGGGAAGCGTTGCCATCTTTGCCTGAGTTACCTTCATGGAAAGAGAAGGGATTACCCCTTCTTACATATTCGCGCCGTACTAAAGGGAAGCTAACTCGGGAAGAGAAAGGCAAGGCCCCAATGGTGGAAGAATCCCAACCTTTAGCCCCGGTTCAGGAAAGCGAAAATACTCCTCGCAGTTTGACTGATCACCGAATCGAGGAAATCAATGAAGAACTCATTGGTTTAAAAAGGAAGGTAAATCGGGCGATTGGACGACTGCTACTCATTGAAGAGATGTGCCTCTTGGACAAGGGATCCTTAGACAAGATGCATTATCGAATCAGTGATCTCGAGGAGAGTGGCAAGAAGATAAGGGAGGCGATGGGTTTCCCGTAATTTGTGATTGTTTGTTATGTTGAATGTGGTTCAAGACAATTTAAGTTATGTTTGATGTATTTTGATGTGGATGTGATTCCACATAAGACAATTTGGTTTTTATTTATGAATGGTTTTTAGTATCAATTTAGAATTCTCCCCTTAGTTAATATATATGCATATACTTCCTCATTTTCGTCATAAGCAACCAATTAATTTGAGTTGTTATCATCAAAATGATAGATAACAAATGGCAACTGAAGCTGATCTAGGTGCGCATGATTTAGAAGCCGGATTCCCAACGACTCAAGAGGAACTGACAAGGATCATTTCCCAAAGAGTAGAAGCGGCACTAGCGAACCGCAAGGTGAATGCCGGGCAAGAACATGTACCACGAGATCGAGGCTCAGGCGGCCAAACAAATGGTTGTTCCTATAAAACATTCCAAGGATGTAATCCACGTTCGTTCACCGGTTTGGAAGGACCGCTGGATATTATACGTTGGATTGAGAAAATGGAATCGGTCATGGCGATTAGTGGTTGCAATGCCAACCAGAAGGTGATGTATGCTACTTGCTCGTTTCACGATGAAGCTCTCACATGGTGGAACGCCCAGGTGAAAGCATTAGGAGAAGAAGTGGCAAATAAACTCTCTTGGGAAGAATTGAAAGAGATGCTGCTGCGAGAATATTGTCCGCGACAGGAAATTCAGAAACTGGAGACTGAATTCTGGAATCACAAGATGGTAGATGCTGGGATTAGAGAATACACCACTCGATTCATGGATTTAGCTAGATTGGTGCCACGTATGGTTACTCCGGAATATGCACGTATAGAAAGATACATTTGGGGATTAGTTCCTCAAATCAGAAGCATGGTTACGTCGGCTAAACCTAGCACAATCCAGGAAGCGATATCTCTAGCCAAGTCTCTCACAGATGATGCAGTGCGGGAAGGTATTTTGGGGAAGAAAGGAGAGTCTTCCAAGACGCTTGACCCAGAATCCCGTAGAAAGAGAAGATTCAGAAGGCAAGGCAAGAATGAGAGAAATAAGAGAAATAAGGAATCAGGCCAAGTGTTTGCGGCTACTGTGGATAAGAAAGCCGAGGAAGTGAATCCGAAACCTCCATGCAAGACGTGTGGAAAGAACCACGGAGGAGTGTGCAAGAAATGCACAAGATGTCACCGCTTCGGGCATCTGCTCCAAGATTGCTTTGCTAAGATTCCAACGGAAGAGGATAAGAGGAGCGGCAAGTGCTTTAATTGCGGGGAAGTTGGACATCTCAGTAGGGATTGCACCAAACCCAGAGGTCAAAATAACAGGGGTAGAGCATTTGAGATGGGTACAGGAGCTGCCAGGGAAGACCCTACAGTTGTTACCGGTACGTTCCTAGTTAATAATCACTATGCTTATGTACTCTTCGACACTGGCGCTGATCTTAGCTTTGTTTCTAAGAAGTTTAGACCCTTGTTAGGAATCAAAGCTAGTAAATTAAATAAGAAGTATTCGATAGAATTGGCCAATGGAGATTTAATAGAAACCACTGAGGTTCTCCGAAAGTGTAGCATGACTTTAGGGGATAAAAGTTTCGATATCGATCTATTGCCCGTTAACCTAGGAAGTTTCGACATCGTAGTCGGAATGGATTGGTTATCAAAGAACGGTGCAGAGATTATATGCTCCGATAAAGTGATACGTATACCACTTTCAGAAGGCAAAATGCTAACAATTCAAGGTGACAAAGGAGGAGCTAAAGCTCAGGTCATAAGCGTTATGAAAATGCGGAAGATGTTGAGAAAGAACTATCCTGCATTTTTAGTTAACGTTATGGACACAAAGGCTAAGACACGTAAGTTAGAGGAAATCCCCGTAGTTCGGGAATACTCCGATGTATTTCCTGAAGATCTACCTGGACTACCTCCCAATAGGCAGATAGAATTTAAGATTGATCTTATTCCTGGTTCTGCACCTATAGCCAAATCTCCTTATCGTTTAGCACCCTCCGAAATGCAAGAGTTGTCGACTCAACTTCAGGAGCTATTGGATAAAGGATTTATTCGACCAAGTTATTCACCTTGGGGAGCTCCAGTATTGTTCGTGAAGAAGAAAGATGGTTCATTCAGAATGTGTATAGATTACAGAGAGTTGAACAAGCTTACCATCAAGAATATGTACCCATTACCGAGGATTGATGATTTGTTCGACCAATTGCAAGGATCCACGTATTACTCTAAGATTGACTTAAGATCTGGGTATCATCAACTCAGAGTCGCTGACGAAGACATTCCTAAGACGGCATTTAGGACGCGTTATGGTCATTACGAATTCTTAGTGATGCCATTCGGATTAACAAATGCACCAGCAATATTTATGGATCTTATGAATAGGGTTTTCAAGTCCTATCTAGATAAGTTCGTGATAGTCTTTATAGATGATATTCTCATTTATTCGCGAACTAAAGAAGATCATGAAAAGCATTTGGGAATAGTCTTAGACATATTAAGGCAAGAGAAGCTTTATGCTAAGTTTTCAAAATGTGACTTTTGGATGCGAGAAGTTCATTTTCTTGGCCATGTCATAAATGAGAAAGGCATACATGTGGACCCGTCGAAAATCGAAGCAGTGAAGAATTGGGAGACGCCAAAATCTCCAACGGAAGTACGCCAATTTTTGGGATTGGCAGGATATTACAGGAGATTTATCGAGAATTTCTCCAAGATAGCTCAACCGTTGACATTGCTCACTCAGAAGGATCGGAAGTATGAATGGACGCGAAAACAAGAAGACGCTTTTCAATTGTTAAAGCAAAAATTGTGTAGTGCACCCATTTTGTCCTTACCAGAAGGAACAGATGGTTTTGTAGTTTATTGTGATGCGTCTAAACTAGGTCTTGGTTGTGTGCTTATGCAACATGACAAAGTTATAGCATACGCGTCGCGACAACTTAAAGTGCATGAAAAGAACTACACAACACATGATTTGGAGCTTGGAGCTGTAGTATTTGCTCTAAAGATTTGGCGACACTATTTGTATGGCACCAAGTGTACGATTTTCACCGATCACAAAAGTCTGCAGCATATATTCAATCAAAAGGAGCTAAATATGAGGCAGCGTCGTTGGATGGAATTGCTCAACGATTACGATTGTGAAATTAAGTATCACCCCGGGAAAGCCAATGTAGTGGCAGATGCACTTAGCAGGAAGGAAAGGGCCAAACCATTGCGTGTACGTGCTTTAGGGTTAACAATACAAACGAATCTATCCGAACAGATTCGGAATGCTCAACGAGAAGCCTTAAAGGAGCATTATTTGAGAAATGAAGGACTTCGGGGCTTAGAGTGCGAGCTAGAGTCTAAAGCAGACGGCATAAACTATTTTATGAATAGAATATGGATTCCGAAGTACAAAAATTTACGTAGTTTAATTCTGGATGAAGCGCATAAGTCGAAATATTCGATTCATCCTGGTGCTACAAAAATGTACAAGGATCTTCGAGAATATTATTGGTGGCCCAATATGAAAGGTGATATTGCAATATACGTAAGTAAATGTCTCACTTGTTCCAAGGTAAAGGCAGAGCATAAGAAGCCACCTGGATTATTGCAACAACCTGAGATACCTGTTTGGAAATGGGAGAATATTGCAATGGATTTTATAACAAAACTGCCCCGTACAACAGCAGGAAATGACACTGTTTGGGTGATTGTTGATAGATTGACCAAATCAGCTCATTTTATACCCATAAAAGAGAAAACTGATGCTGAAACATTAGCTAAATTATATCTGAAGGAAATCGTAGCTCGCCATGGAGTTCCGATATCTATTATTTCAAATAGGGACGGTCGATTCACCGCTCATTTTTGGCAATCATTTCAAGAGAAAATGGGTACTCGTTTAGATATGAGCACAGCATATCATCCCCAGACAGACGGTCAAAGCGAAAGGACGATTCAAACCCTTGAGGACATGTTAAGAGCTTGTGCTATTGATTTCGGTGGTAATTGGGATACTCACCTACCATTGGCGGAGTTTTCTTATAATAATAGTTACCACTCTAGCATCAAAGCAGCACCATTTGAGGCTTTATACGGAAGGAAGTGTAGATCCCCTCTGTGTTGGGGTGAAATTGGTGAAAGGCAATTAACAGGCCCGGAAGTTATTCAAGAAACGACCGATCAAATTGCATTGATTCGAGAAAGATTGAAGGCGGCGGCTGACAGGCAGAAAAGTTATGCAGATAATAGACGTCGACCTTTGGTCTTTAAAGAAGGAGATCGTGTCATGTTGAAAGTTTCTCCCTGGAAAGGTATTATTAGATTTGGAAAAAGGGGTAAGTTGAGCCCACGTTACATAGGACCTTTTGAAATAATAGCTCGTATAGGTCCTGTGGCATACAGATTATTACTTCCTCCTGAGTTGGAAGGAGTACACGATGTATTCCACGTGTCCAACTTAAAGAAATGTTTGTCCGATGAAACATTAATTATACCTTCAGGAGAAGTTCAAATTGATAATAAACTTAGATTCAGTGAGGAACCTGTAGAGGTTTTAGATTGGAAGGTCCAGAAGCTTCGACGAAGTCGTATCAAGCTAGTAAAAGTACGCTGGAATTCTAAGTATGGTCCAGAATTTACATGGGAACGATTGGATCAAATGGAAAAGAAATATCCCCAGCTGTTTCGTCAAAAGCAGAAAGGTACGCTCCATTAAAATTTCGGGACGAAATTTCTTAAACCAGGGGAGACTGTGACATCCGTCACTTTAATTTTTAGATTAATTATAAAAATCTAGGATTTATTAGGATCTATTTGAAAATAATTATGATTACATGAATTAATTGAATATTGAAAGCCGTCACTGCGGACCGACCAACAAAACGAATAAAATATTTCGTTTGGTTTAAACTATGAGTTTAAATAAGATAAAGACTTTAGAAAAAGTCTTATGTTCGGTTAGTGATAAATTAGGAAAAGTTATGCAATAATGAATTCGAATCGTATAAGAACGTCACTACTTTTGGTCTCCGACCAAGTGTGACGAAACTGAAAATAATTATACGATTATGAGCGTAATTTAATTTTATGAATTTTGATATAAATATTGGAATTTATTAGATTCATAAAAATACCCGCGAAACACGACATACACTGGGTATAACTAGAAGTTTATAAAATTTTTTAAAAAGAATGTGTGTGCATGCATGTATGTCGTATATATGTATGTATTTATATAAGTGTGTGTTATAAGTTATATTAAATGGAGAGTTGATAGGTTGTGTGAAGTCTTGATAAGTTATGATTATTTATTTAAAATACATGACTTATACACAAATACACACACAACACAAAATAAATAAAAAATTTCAATCTCTCCCCCCTCCTCTATATGTTCGGCCGAGATCCCTCTACCCCCACCTCACTTTCATTTTTTTTTAACAATCTCTCTCTCTCTCTAAAACACACACAAATCTTCTTTGAATCTTCATCCAACTCAAGAACACCAAGAACAATATTCAAATCTTCATCCATTTCTTCAAGGTTCAAGAACACTAGCTACAAGGTAACAAAAACCCACTTCACTTCATCATCAAAATCTCGAAACCCATCATCAAATCCAAGAACCAACATCATTTATTGATTAGTTTTGGTGGATTTGAATGATCAAAGCTTCAACACATAAAGATTTACATGAAAAACAACACTCACACACACAAAAATCGTGATGTGTGTGTAAGTGTGTGTTTGTATGTGTTAAGCTTAAAGATAGGGTTTGATCATCTTGAATCATCCATGCATGTAAGATCTAAACCAAAAGCATGAGTTATTTTGAAAGATTTAAAGGATGATCAAAGATGAAGTACAAAATACTTGAAGAAAACCTTAAAATAGTAACATGGATGATACATGCATGAAGAAAAAGCTAAGATTTCATGTGATTTTTATGATTTTATGTGAATTCATGAAAGTTAAAGTAGTTGTTTATGTTGATCTTGATAGTTGATGATGATATACATAAAAATCAAGTCATGAAACCCTTGGATTTTTAATAAAAAAATCCGAAAATTATATAAATATATATATATTTATGTAACTACTTGAAGATGTAATAAAAATGATAAATAAAAACAATATTTAGTGTTACAATTGTGGTAAATCCGCCTCATGGCCGTCAATGATGCCTACACGGTCGGTAACGATTGTCACTAAGATAAACCCCGTGACTATTTCTCATGGTAATTCCGCCTATAATGGTCGGTTATGAGGAAACACGAGCGGTACGCCCTAAATATGTAATATTTGGAAAATTATGAAGTTAAATATGTGGGTATTATATAAAATAGTTAAGAAATATAAAAACTAAATTGAGATCAGAAATATTTATGTATAAAAAGATCAAATCTAGTCATAAAAACCTAGAGTATAAAAGTGGAGATAAAAGCAATGATTAAAGATTGACTTTTAAAAGCTTTAAATGCATTAAATGTATGAAAAATGTAAAAAAAGGTCAAAATTCCGAAAATCTGAGTTGGGTCAGTAGGAAAACTTTAGTTAACAGTAGGTATGAATTATAAAAATTTTCTAGAATTTTTGGAATTTATTTAGTAATTAAAATAGAATTTATATGCTTAAAATTAGCTAAAAATGCTTAAAAATAGAATAAATTAGTGGAAAAATATAGAAAAATTTAAGAACATATTTTAGACAGTAGAAAACTAATATAAGTGAAAATAATTGAAAACTTAGAAGAAAATGGCACCCGAACCCTTAAAACGATGAAATTAAGCATTAAAACGGGATAATTCGGTAAAAATTTGGTATAAAAGATGAAAACAAAAGTGATCAGTAGCCAAAGGGTTTAAAACAGATTATTTAGGGTTAGGAAACATATAAAAATATTGGGAAAATAGAAATTTGAATATAGAAGGAATATGAGCTAAAAACCGTTACCGAAAAGTCGTAAAAACAAGCTATTTGACTAGAAATTAAGGAAAATTTGGAAACATTATGTTAAAAAGTTAAGAATAATAATAATCCAAGTAAATAGAATATAATGGGCCTTAGGATAAAATTTTATTATGCCTTAATTGTAGAAATTAGACGACTAAGGGCAAAATCGTCATTTTGCCGAATACTTGAGAAATTCAGAACTTGACACATTAGCTAGAAATACCTAAACTAATTTGATATTAATGGAAATAGGACCGAGGCTTTGAAAATTCACATAGAGACACAATTTGCACAACCAGGCAAAGGTGAGTTTCACTAACTTAATGCCCCAATTTAATTTGATATATTTTGTTGAATATTTTGGGCTTATTATGATTGAAAATGCATTTTGAATTGAATGAATTGACTGAGAATATTATGGGTACGAAATTGAATGTGGGTGTCGGCGCATGCTCATAAAAAGATGAGCCAGGCCTGAATTTGGAATTTGGAATTTGGAATTTGGAATTTAGAACAATGCCTTCTAGACCATTAAAGCAGCGTGAGATGTATTAGTAGATTCTACTGGGGTTGACCACCCGCTCTCACTGATCAGTCGCTCTAGTCGTGAAACATGGTGAGAAATACGATCGAACATAGGTCTAGTGTTGATCTAGAGCTTACTTTCAGTTTGTACATCGTAAACCTAGCTAGTTTACGAAACCATATTATATTCTCCATTTGGGTACACTCCCTAGATTCACAAAGTTGGATAAATGGGACTAAATAATGAAGTGGAAACAGAAACGTTTTCATTAGTGAACTCACCAACCTAGTGTTGACATTGTGGTTTTTACTATTTTTCAGGTAACTAATGGGGTGCTTTGACGTGTGGATCTGGGTGTACGTGGGAGAAATCGTGCTATGCTACCACGTGTTTATTATGTTTTAGTAGTTGTGAAATGTATGGGGACCTAACTATGAGATAGATAATCTATCTTATCTTTTGTAAAACACTTAGGGGTAATTAGTGTACCCCAATTTTGTAAATGAAAAGTGTTTTTATATAAAATATGTTTCACTTATCAAAACTGCTAAAACTATGGGTTATTTAATTAATTACTACCACGTAAGACTTCCGCAACATATTTAGAAAATAAACGAAAAATGGGATGTGACACTATCTGACCGTGATCCCGAGAGGACACGGGGGAGGCAAAGCCGCGATGACGTAGGTCCGCAAAACAAAATAGATGATGGCAATGCCACTACAATAATAGTCAGCTTTGGTACAAACTTCCTTAGTGCATGGAACAACGGATTAGCTACCCGCGATATCGGTTGAGCACTTTAATTATACAAAACTAGTACATACCCGATAACGTATGTTACGGACATTACTTTCACTAAACCACAATATCATGTCTATGGACATCACTAAGCATTACTTTTCACAAATAACTACTTCATAAGTATATGTTGACACGATTATGATTATGAGACCGGGCCACTGCGTGACAAGCCCGCTGTGAACTCACCAACCGTTAGGTTGACACTTGTATGGTTTTCACTTTTGCAGATCGCTGAGGAGTATTCCGGAATGGGTTGGCATGGCACTTGAAGACATTTTATTTTGGTTAAACTTAATTGATAATTTAAAACAATGAATTTGTAAAGCACGTGGTTAGTGCTAAGATAATATTTTTCCGCTGCATATTTTGAGACTTTATTTATGACATGTGTTTGGACTAACTCTGTTTCGTTTAGTATTTGTAACTAATGGTTGTGGTCATGTTTGCTCGCACCCCTTAACGGTATAAACTCCGTTAGTGGTTATTTGGGGGTGTGACAGATAAGATCTTGAAAAGGTTCAAGTTGGAAAATTCTAAGAGAGGTTTGGTACCTATTCAGAGAGGGACTATATTGATCACGTCCCAATGTCCAAGCTCAAGGGATGAGCAACGTAGAATGAGTGGAGTCCCATATGCATCCGCTATAGGATCCATCATGTATGCTATGATGTGCACTAGACCGGACGTGTCATGTGCTTTAAGCATGACAAGCAGATACCAGCAAAATCCAGGTGATAGTCATTGGATGCTGTCAAGAGCATATTAAAGTATCTTAGGAGGACTAAAGATATGTTTCTAATATATGGATCTGGTGAGGAGGAACTAGTTGTAAAGGGTTACACGGATGCGAGTTTCCAAACGGATCGAGATGATTCTCGATCACAATCGGGGTACATCTTCATATGAATGGAGGAGCCGTCTCTTGGAAGAGTTCAAAGCAATAGGTGGTTGCATTATCCACTGCGGAATCAGAATACATCGCCGCTTCTTTGGGCGCGCAAAAATCCGCTTGGTTGAATAAACTTATTGCCGAGCTAGGGGTTGTTCCTACCATTCCAGAACCCCTAGAGATTCTTTGTGATAACACGGGTGCGATTGCTCAAATCAAGGAGCCCCGTGATCATCAAAAGACAAGGCACATTGAGCGGAAATTTAACTACATAAGGGATGAAGTTAAAAAGGGAAAGATATGTAAGGAAAAATAGAGCTTGGAAGATTTCCGGCTGAAATGCCAACTTTATTAGTTCCGGCTGAAGTTGAAGTTCAAGCGGAATTCATACTTCAAGCGGAACAGGCACTTCAAGCGGAAGGAAGCAATTTTTGTCTCTTAGCGAATATTCCGGATGAACTCGATTGTCCACCGGATAAAGAGTTCAACCTGACTTTTCGTGAGAAGTCTTTTCAGCAAGTCCAATCCTGCAAAAGCTTCTCGTATGCTTCTATATCTGATTCAAGCCGCTCTCCTGAAGTAGATAGTTGCTGCCAACACGCAAGATATTCCGATTGTCGATGTTTATTCTTTTGGTAGTTTGTATTTGACTTCTTTATTTACGGTCTAGATTAGATCGCATGAGATCAATGGCTGTCATTGATCTCATCAGCACTATATATAGCATGTAACCTCTTAGCTTAAAAACAATGTTCATCACTTGTAATAGTGTAGCTTCGAGTTAATGCAAATAGTGCCGAATATTCGACATATCGTTGTTTTACTATTCTGCAAATCAAGCATTTACATTATACAAGAACTTAATATCGCTTAAGTAAAGTGAAATATAACTTTAATTCCGCAGGGTTATATTTGCAAGTAAAGGGCTTAGTTTTAGTTTATTCATAACTAATTTCGATCCTACAAGTGGTATCAGAGCTTTGGCTCTTACCTTGAAGACTTTCTGTGCTTCAAGGTTGATACTTTACTTGCCTACTTTACAAGCTCCGTTGTTTTATCTTTCTAAAAGTTTTCAAAATGAGTGATTTCAGTTTAAGCTGCCCAAATGGTTCCTCCAACAAACCGCCAATGTTCACTCCTGATGACTTTGGTACCTGGAAACTCAGGATGGAAGGTTTTGTTAGGATTTTGGACCGTCGTATTTGGAAATCTTTCACTGAAGGACCCTACTCACCAATGGTTGCATCTGCTGATGATGCAGAAGTCAAAATACCTAAGCCGTTAGATAGATATGTTGAAGCTGACTACACTGCTCTTGAATTTGACCATAAGGCATATTGGACTCTACAGGCAGCACTTCCTAATTCCATTTTAAGTGGGTTCAAAGGATATAAGACTGCATTTGATCTGTGGAATGCCTTAAGTGAAATGTATGAAGGAACCAGTGAGGTAAAAGAAAACAAGAAGTATGTTTTAAAGCAAAAATATGAAAACTTTACTTTTAAATCTGGTGAAACTATGACAAATCAGTACTTAAGATTTGTTTCCTTACTTGATGAACTTCAAAAGGTGGATGTAAAACTAGAACAAGTAGATGTGAATAGAAAATTTCTCCGTTCCCTGCCTTCTGTGTGGACAGTTTACACAGTAAGCATCAGGGAATGCAAAAATTTGAAAAAGATGAGATTAAGTGAACTTCATGGCATACTTAGTGCCTATGAAATGGAACTAGATCTGAAACAATCCTCATCTTCTGAATCAACTCAGCTATTCTCATCTGCACTAGTAACCACAGAGTTTAATAGTCAAAGGTCATCCAACTCATCATATCTCTCACCTACAATCAGTTTCCCTGAGACACCAAGGTGTCAAGAGAACTTTTCAAACTCTTTTGAAAACTCTCACAATGCTCACGTAGCAACTGATTCCTATCAAGGCTTCATACCTGAAGACCTTGAATGCATAGGTGCTGATGATCTAGAGGAAATGGATATAATGACTCAACTTGCCATGGTTTCTGTAAGGGCTCAAAGGTTTTACAAAAGGACAGGTAGAACCTACAAGGGAGCAAAAGGTGCTCACATAGGCCTTGACAAAAGCAAAGTCAAATGCTATAACTGTCACCAACTTGGTCACTTTGCAAGAGAATGCTCTCAACCAAGAAGAGAAGGACAGAACCAGAACCATGCTCAAGGGAAATCTCATGGAGGAAGCAATGTAAACAACAACAACTCTGGAAGCAACTCAGGTTCACACCCCACCCCACCAAAGCCTACCGGAAGTCAAAACCATCAGAATGTGGTAGCTGCTGTTGCAAATCAAACATCATGTGTTGAATGGGAAGATTTTGCTGCTGAGTTTGAACCCATCAACTATGCTTTAATGGCCAAACAGGACTCCACCACAGACCAGGTAAATTCTATTCCTGAGAAGGTATTAGAGAATCTGTGCAGTCCTGCCTGCATAGAACAAGTGGCAAAATATCGAAACCACAACACTGATTTGATTGATGAAGTTTCAAACTTGAATGAGTTAAAAGAATGTTTTAAGAAAACTGAATCATCATATATCTCAAAAATTGAAAATTTAACCAAAGAGTATGAACAGTTAAAACAAACCAACTCAGTGCTTGAAACACAGCTTGATGACTTGCTGTCAAAACTTGAAAAATCAAGGAATGAAACCAAGGATGCTAAGGCTGAGGTTGATGTTCTTGAGATCAAGCTGAAAGATGCTTTGTTCACTTGTGATAAATTTCAAACAGCAAACAAAAAGGCTGAAAGATTGTGGATGGGAGGGATGTATGGTAAAGCGGGTGTTGGCTATAACAATGTTGAGCCACCAATTGAATACTCACCGGTAATCAAACCCATTGAAGCTTTAAAATCAGAATGTAAAGTCAGTCTCACAGTTGATGACATTTCATCACAATCTAGTTCAGAAAACACTGTTGAGTCAAACAAAATTGAAGTCACAGCTGCTAGCACATCTGCTTCAGCTAACCAACTGAACATTTTGAAACCATCAGTTGCTGTTCCTCCACCAACTGTTTATGAATCTAAGGATTCAAAAGTTGGAGGAAAGCAACCTGAGCAATCAAAGGGTAGTCAAACTCAAAGATTTGGTCAATTAAAGTTCAATCAAGTAACCAAAATTGAGTCTCCCAGGAAATTTGAAACCAAAGTTGTTGAATGTATATGCTGTGGTGAACAAGGTCACCTAGCTGCTGTTTGTCAGTTCAACCCAATGAGTAAAGTCAAACCTTTTCAAAAGCCAAAACCTGTTTCGAAACCAAAAGCTGATTTTCAAAAGAAGCTCACAGGAAGAATTTCACCTGTGAAAAACCATACTTTGAAGCATTTTGGGTCAGAATCAAACAGAGTGTTAGTTGGTAATGATAGAAATGGTAGTTTCACTGTTTTAAAACAAAACCATTTTCCGGCTGAAGTTCAAGCGGAACACTTTTCCGCTCGAACTCATGTTCAACCGGAAAATAAAGTTCAGCCCAGATCAGCCACTGCTCCAAAGCAGAGACCCCAAGTTCGTTTTGCTGATGGGTTTGAACATTTTGAAGCTCAAGGTAAAAGAAATCCTTCTAGAGGAAAAGTCACCTCCAGAGAAAACTTTTCAAGAAATAGCAAATTAAACCAATCTGAAACTGTCTTTGCTAATAGTTCAAGTGGAAATCATTTTGCTCCACTTCAGGGGGAGAGTTCTAGTCAAAACAAACACTTTCCTCAAAGATTTTCAAAATCACCTGAAAGAACTAAGTTGGTCAATCAAGAAAGTGAAAAACTCAAGAAACTAACCAACAAGCAAAGAAAGTATAAAGAGTATAGGGAAAAGAAAATTGCTGCAAAAAGAAGCACCAAAAGTGATAGGTCTAGTCAAACAAGTGCTCAGTATGAGAACTTCAGTTTGGACAATGATGATCTGCTGAATGAAGCTCCAGTAGTTAATACTTTAGTACTAAAAGAGTACAAGTATAATGATGCTTATGGCAGACCCAAGACCACTCAGGCTTGGGTCCCCTATAGAAATTAATCAATTCTGATGTGTGCAGGTGCAGAATAAAGGCCAGAATAGCCTATGGGTAGTTGACAGTGGTTGCACTTGCCACATGACAGGGAACAAGCATATTCTAGAAAACACAAAAAGAACTAATGGAGGACCAGTTGCCTTTGGAAGCACAAAAGGCCATATCACAGCACAAGGTGATGTGACAAATGGACTGGTAAAATTTGATAGAGTCAATTTTGTTGATACATTGAATTTCAATTTGCTCAGTGTCTCACAAATGTGTGACAAAAATTTGAATTTAATGTTTAATGAGAAAGAGGCAATAGTTCTCAAACCTGGTGTCAAAATCCCTGATGAGTTGATAATGCTTAAGGCACCCAGGAGAGATGGACTATACATTTTGGATATGTCAGTGGCTACACCCACATGTGGCACTGCTTGCTTTGTATCCAAAGCCTCAGTTGACGAATCTGATCTTTGGCATAGGAGGTTAGGTCATGTGAACTACAAAAACATGAACAGAATTGTAAATTTGGGCTTGGTTAAGGGTCTTCCTAACAAGCATTTCACATGTTCTGAAAACTGTGTGCCATGTCTCAAGGGCAAGCAACACAGAACCTCTTTCAAGCCGAAAGTTGAATCTTCAATTTCAAAACCTCTAGAGCTATTGCACATGGATCTATTTGGCCCAACTAGAGTAATGAGTTTAGGAAAGAAGTCATATTGTTTTGTGATAATTGATGATTTTTCTAGGTATACTTGGGTTTTCTTTCTCAAAACAAAAGATGAAACTGCTGAATTGTTGAAAACTCTAGTCATTAATTTAGAAAATCAATCCAATTTTAAGGTTAAAACAATCAGATGTGACAATGGCACAGAATTTAAAAATCATGTTCTGAATTCGTTTTGTGAGGAAAAGGGAATTTTGAGGCAATTTAGTGCTCCTAGAACTCCACAGCAAAATGGGGTTGCTGAAAGGAGAAATAGGACATTGATTGAAGCTGCCAGGTCAATGTTGGCAGACTCTAAGCTCCCTGTGATATTTTGGGCAGAAGCAGTAAACACTGCCTGTTATGTCCAAAACAGGATCTTAATTGTCAAGGGAAAGGATAAAACACCTTATGAGCTTTGGAGAAAAAGGAAACCAAACATCTACTTTTTCAAGCCATTCGGTTGTTCTGTCACTATTTTAATAACCAATGAGTCTTTGCCTAAATTTGCTGAGAAGGCAGATGATGGTTATTTTGTTGGATACTCTAGTGTGTCAAAAGCATTCAGAGTATACAACAAGAGAACTAAAATTGTTGAGGAAACCATAAATGTGTCTTTCAATGAGAAATCAGCCAACAATTTTAGATCTCAACCAAGCTGGTTATTTGATATTGATGCACTAACCACTGCTTTCAACATAACTGTTGATAAGCCTGTGAGCTCTTTAGTGCAGGAACAACACTTTAACAGGTCTGCTGATGAGCATTGGAAAAGCAATCAAACTGATAAAGAGAGGCCAATCTTCTTCTCTTCAATGAGCTCTCAACCTGTTTTCCCAAAGAATGACAAGAAACTAACTGAAATAATTCAAATTGAAGAAGAAATTGTTCCGCTTGAAGTTCAAGCTGAACCTATTTCTCCGGTTCAAGTTCAACCGGAAAATCAAAATTCAGAAACTGAAGAGAGTACTGAATCAGAGTCAAATGAAGCTGGAAACTCAAATGATAACTCATCAAATGAGCTAAATTTAGATCATTTGATCTTTAATTCAGATACAAATTCTCTTGAATCAGTTGGAGTTTCAGATCCTGTGTCACAATTTGAAAGTATTGAGCTTGATCACAGACTTCCTCAGCTCAATATACCCTCAAACGGAAGAAGCCATGAATTTCCTATGTTCATTGACAGAAGAATCAACAGAGATCATCCAGTGGGAAATATCATTGGAGAAGCTTCAGCTCCTGTGCTGACAAGAAGTAGATCTGCAAATGCAAATATCTGTTTGCATGCTGCATTTTTGTCTCAAGAAGTGCCCAAAAAGGTAGCAGATGCCTTAGAAGACAACAGCTGGGTAGAGGCAATGCAAGAGGAACTATTTCAGATTAACAAGCAGAAGGTTTGGGAATTGGTAGACCTGCCTGATGGAGCAGAACCAATTGGAACTAAATGGGTGTTTAGAAACAAAAAGGACGACAGGGGAATTGTTATCAAGAATAAAGCAAGACTGGTTGTGCAAGGTTATGTACAGGAAGAAGGCATTGATTATGATGAAGTCTTTGCACCAGTAGCCAGGTTGGAAGCAATCAGAATCTTCCTAGCCTATGCTGCATTTAAAGACTTCCAAGTATATCAAATGGATGTGAAAAGTGCTTTCCTGTATGGCCTACTGGAACAAGAAGTTTATGTCAATCAACCTCCTGGCTTTGAAGACCCTCACCATCCAAACAAGGTGTGCAAGCTGATCAAAGCTTTGTATGGTCTCAAACAAGCTCCTAGAACCTGGTATGAAACTCTTTCAAATTACCTTCTAGAGAATGGCTACAGGAGAGGAGCAATTGATAAAACTCTTTTTGTCAAAACTGTTGGTAAAGATATGCTAATGGTACAAATTTATGTTGATGACATTATTTTTGGTTCATCTAACACTTTGTTGTGCAAGGAGTTTGAAACTTTGATGCAGTCAAAATTTGAGATGAGTTCCATGGGAGAACTAACATTCTTCTTAGGGCTTCAAGTGAAGCAAACTGCAGACGGAATCTTTCTGAATCAATCAAAGTACATTCAAGACATGCTGAAGAGATTTGACATGCTATCATGCTCAAGTGCCAAGACTCCAATCTCCACTTCCCACAAGTTAACCAGTGACTTAAGTGGAAAGCCAGTAGACGAGCACATGTATAGGGCTATGATAGGCTCTCTGATGTACCTTACAGCTAGCAGACCTGACATCATGTTCAGTGTTTGCCTGTGTGCTAGATATCAATCTTCTCCAAAAGAGTCCCACATGTTTGCTGTTAAGAGAATTTTCAAGTATCTTAAGGGGCAACCCAAACTGGGTCTGTGGTATCCCAAGAACTCTGACTTCTCTTTCAAGGCATACACTGACAGTGACTATGGAGGATGTGATATAGATAAGAAATCAACATCAGGAGGATGTCAATTTCTAGGAGAAAGGCTTGTCTCCTGGCAATGCAAGAAACAAACATGTGTTTCTACTTCAACTGCAGAGGCCGAGTACATTGCTGCCTCAAGTTGTTGCAGCCAAGTTCTTTGGATCCAAAATCAGATGCTTGATTATGGAATCACATTCATGGAGACTCCTATTCTCGCAGACAACAACAGTGCCATTTCCATCGTCAACAATCCAGTGAAGCACTCCAAGACCAAACACATTGACATAAGGTATCACTTTATTAGAGATTGTGCTGAAAAGAATTTAATCAGATTATTTAAAGTTCACACTGATCATCAACTGGCAGACCTGTTTACAAAAGCTTTCGATGAGGCAAGATTTTTCTACCTCATCACAGCCATTGGGATGATGAACTTTGAATAAACTTTTCACAATTTTAATAAAAGAGAGATGTGCTCAAAGAGCCCGTCTCTTGATACAAAAAGAAAAAGAAAAAGAAAATTTCTTGTGTTAAATGAAGAATGTTTCAATTCAAAGATTCAACTGCTGTTAAAACTTTGAAAAATCGACACAAATTTTCAAAATTTATGTGTTTTGGATTTTCCGGTTCAAATTCAGGTTCAACCTGAAAGAACAACCTTTGAAATTCACCGGGTGAACTTCAACCGGAAAACAGCTTTAATCCTGACGTGAAAACTTATTTTTGAAAACAATTCTTCCAAGCGGAAAACCTGTCCGCTTGAAGTTCAACCGGAAGAAATTTTGTTTTTAAAATAAAGGAGAAAATGGGTTCCGCTTGAACTTCCGGGTCAACAAAGTCAAAGAGTCATTTAATTACCCGGAAGGCACAATTTTCTAAGCGGATGTCACATTTATTTTACCCATTGAATTTTTAACTGTTTTAAATCCGAGGTTTCAGTACATTAACTTTTGGATAAGGGCATGCTTTAATCAGTTGTACCGTATAACATATAAAGCATCTGTCCCATCCGTCACTGAACCGTCGATTTTTAACCTCTCTCCTCCACGTCTTCACCAAAAAGGTAAAAAGCCCTAAATTACCGTCACTTCCCCATTTCTCGCAAACACACCCCAGAAGTTACTTCCTAAATTCTCTCAAACCATCTCCACATAACCCCCACAAAACCGTCAAAATTCTCAAAATTTGGTACAACAATGGCTCCAAAGGGAAGAGCAAGTGGCAAGAAGCCAATCGGCGACTCGAAATTTGCCGTCGAGCACAACCTGGTAGCGTATCTTGAACCCCCTTCCAAAACCGATATCTACAATGAGATGATCGAGTTCATCAAAAGCTCACATCTTCATCATGCGCTTACTGTCGAAGCGGAAATTTTTGAAGAAGTGATGGAAGATTTTTGGGTTCACGCTAGGGTTTCTGATGAAGCAAATGGAAGCAAAATTGTGTCAACCGTCCAGGGGAAGGATGTTGAGATAGATGAAGCAAAGATTCGAAGGCTGTTGAAACTAAGGGATGAAGGTGGATACGGAGAATTAGATCAGAAGAAATATCTCCGTCTGTTCAGAAACATCGGTTATGGTGGCTCCCTTCATAGCAAAACCATCAAAAAGGGGCAGTTACCATACAAATGGCGATTTCTTGCACACACACTTCTGGTGTGTTTATCTCCAAAGAAGGGAGGTTTCGATGAGCTCTCCTGTGAGCAAGCCTCCGCCTTCTACGCTGTGGTTAAGGGTGAGAATTTTAATTTTTCTAAACAAATTTTTCAAGCCCTAAAATCTAATGTTCACTCTGAATATACCTACCTGTACCCCAGATTTTTAACTTACATTCTCAAAGAAGAGTACCCCCACATTGCTTGGTTAGGTACAATTTTGCACCAAAAACTTCTAAATGAGAAAACCTTTTCAAATCTTGCTGTAAATAAGTCTCCATTTCTTGGAAGGGATACTGACCATCCCATGCCAATTCCAAGGCAGCTTCCTAATGAACCTGCTGATGCAGAGGTTCAAACTGAAGCTGCAGGAGCACCTGAGCCTCAAGCTCAAGATGACAGAGCTGTCGACCTAACAGTTTCTGATCCCACATCTGTCCCAGCTTCCTCTTCACTAAAAGTTTTTCAATCCAAAAAGAGGAAAGCTACCACAATCACTTCCACTGCCACCTCCTCTTCCAACTCACCTCCTGTCATTTTCAAGAGACAGAGAAAAGTGGTTACTAGGTCTCCTCCACCTAGTGCCACCAACCAACCTGAAGCTTTAAACCCTGTTCAAGGCAAAAAGCCTAAACGGAAACTGGCCAAATTGGGATTTTCTCTTAGGGATGAACCTTCAGTTGAGGGGGAGTCATTAGAAGCAGATGCAGCTTCCCCATCTGAACATTTTTCACCCTTGAAACCCTTATCACCTAGGAGTGACAGTGCTGTCAATCTTGGCTCAAGTGAAGGTGTTATTAACTCACCTGCCACATTACATGAGAACATCCTGATGAGCCAGGACCCTGTAGCATTGCAACCCCACTCCTCACCGGAGGTGAATCTCAGAGGTTATGAAGAGATTCATACAGAGAGGGCTGCTGCTGCCCAAGTATCCCAACTGGATCTTGGTGTTAGCAGTAACATCAATAAGACCCAATCTGTGGCAATCTTCTCTGAATCAGCACCCGGAAGTCCTTTATTGGAACCAAGGGTTGTTGAAACAGATGAAGAGAATCCCAGGTGCCAAGAAGCCACGGGTACCAATGCTGATCAATCCAGGATTGATAGTTTGGTTATTTCCAAGGATACTGGTAAAAAGCCAGTTGAGGATAGTTATACACTACCTGAATTGACGAAACTGTACCTTTCTCTGCAAGCACAGGTTGAAGCTCTTAACTCAACTGTTGCCACTTTGGTTCAAGCTGATCCTACTCCAAATGAAGCAGGTCCTTCAAACCCTTCCAGAGATGCTGATGAAGCTGATACTGTCAAATTGGGGGAGAAGTTATCATCAAAACCTGTTATTACTGAGATAGAAGAAGTTGAGAGGATACCGGCTGAAGTAAGAGCCACAGCCTGCCAAAGAATTGGTGTAGAACCTTTTTCTGTTGAAGAGAGCTGGGTGAATATGAAATGCAGTCAACTGATTGCTATTTCTCCTTTTGAGGACCCCAACCTCACTGAGCTTGTTCAGTCATCCATGCTGATTGCTGGTGCTCTTCCTGAGCACATCAATATGATCACAACACTGCTAAAAGATGTTATTTTTCCGGCTGAAAGAGCCAGTGATCATGTTGAAGGCAACATTGCTTCTACCAGCAAGGCAGCAGCTGATATGGAAGAAAGTACTGCAACTGTAGCAGTTGGTACTATGACTGAGGGAGAAGATGAAAATTTGATCGGTGAAGAAGAAGGAACCGAGGTACTGGAAATAGTTGACAAAGAACCTGAAGTCACCCAACCTCAGGTGGTGACTGATGGCCAACTACAGGTTCAACCGGAAGTTCAACCGGTAGTTCAAGCTGAAGGAGATCTGAATGTTCAACCGGAACACCAAATTCAAACCCAGGTGGAAATTCATGGTCCAAGCTCATCAATTTTTGGGACTGATGAAGCACTTGAGGTTCAACCGGAAGAACAAAGAAACAAAGAAGCTGAGGATGTTGCTGAATCACTGATAGCCTTAAGGAGTTCTGAAACAATTCAAGCTGAGGAACCTGTTCAAGCTGATATAGCTAAAACTATTCAACAGGCAACTCAAACTCCTGAAGCTGAGGCTGTAGTGAAGATGGTTGAAGATGCAAGAAGGGTAGCTGAGGATGAAAGAATAGCCAGAGAGCTCCAAGAAGAATTTGACTTATACATGCAAGATAATGTGTTTGAAAATCTTCTTGAGGAAGCAAAGACCAGGTCTTTCAACTGGAGGCTAAAAGATTATGATTTGGAAACTATATCTGAAGCCAACAGGCAGAGGTTGATTGTCATTGCCTCCCAATTGCCTACCAAGCTGACAAAAAATGATGAAAACTACAGGCTGTTGAAAAAGGTCAAAAGGGCTCTTGTGATTAGAAACTTGAAGAAAGAGGAAGAGGTAGCTCAGATGAAGGTTAGAGGACTTTGCAGCTTAATTGACGAAATATTCTATGAGCTGAAAGGAGACATTGCTGCTGTCAATCCTAACCTGGTGATGCCTTCACCATCAGAGCTGGTCTCAGGTACTATAACTGCTAATGTTAAACCTGAAACTGATGATATTGCAGATATACCACCTCCACCTTCATTTATCTATGATCCAAACCCAATGCCTTCAACAACCTCATCCATTTTACAGTCACTCCCAATCATACCATACAAACCTCCTCACATCCCCAAGAAGCTTGCTGCTAAACTTGCCAATCCTAAGTTTAGATCAGACAACTTCACACCCATCATCCCTTTTAAAAAGAAACCTCCACCAACCATGGACTTCTCTGATATCTTCCCACCATCTCCACCCTCAAGCCCAACTCCTAAAGCCAACAAACCACCTTCAAGAACCATCCTACCTCCTCTCACCATAAGAGAACCATCTTCTACCACCACCCAACCTACCAAAAACCAACCTGGTCCCTCTTCTTCATCTGCCAAAGGCAAAAGGCCTATCGGGCAAGAATCTGCTGGAAATTCTGATGAAGAAAGGGAAACCAAGAAGAAAAGATTGATGCATGCCAGGAATAAAAGAGATCAACACAAGAGAAGGAAAGGGCCACCCAGAAAGAATAAGATAATTGGGTGGACAGTGAACGAAGACTCCTTTGATTTCACTTTCCAATTGGCAGATGGCAAAACTCAAGTGATCAACGCTCACAGGGCCACTTCTCTTCTCAGTGCAATGCAAATGACTGACATCATCCTAAAACTCAGAGAAATCATGAATCCTTCAAGGGCAGAGCACATGTTGAGGCTTATCATTGAACCAACTGTGCTGGACTGTGGAATGCTCTATCGAAGTAACTTAGATGATGATTCAGCAGGAGAAGAAGAAGAAGTGCCTACCAGTGAGATCAAATTTATCATCTGGGAAGAAGAAGAGAAGCTCTTCTATGTTCATAGAGCTGATGGCACCTTTACAATCCATGAATCCATTTCTGTTCAAGAAGAATGGAACGAAATGGATTGGGATTCAATCAAACATGTAAAGGTGACCAAAACAAACATTAAAGAGCTTTCTCAAAATCTTGATGCCAGCATCGGATTTTCCAACAAGTAGGTTGTGGAGAAGAAATTTTTTTTGGGTACAAGTCAATTTTGAAGATAAACATTGAAGACAAATAATTTGACAGCATCAGCTTAGGGGGAGATTGTAAGGAAAAATAGAGCTTGGAAGATTTCCGGCTGAAATGCCAACTTTATTAGTTCCGGCTGAAGTTGAAGTTCAAGCGGAATTCATACTTCAAGCGGAACAGGCACTTCAAGCGGAAGGAAGCAATTTTTGTCTCTTAGCGAATATTCCGGATGAACTCGATTGTCCACCGGATAAAGAGTTCAACCTGACTTTTCGTGAGAAGTCTTTTCAGCAAGTCCAATCCTGCAAAAGCTTCTCGTATGCTTCTATATCTGATTCAAGCCGCTCTCCTGAAGTAGATAGTTGCTGCCAACACGCAAGATATTCCGATTGTCGATGTTTATTCTTTTGGTAGTTTGTATTTGACTTCTTTATTTACGGTCTAGATTAGATCGCATGAGATCAATGGCTGTCATTGATCTCATCAGCACTATATATAGCATGTAACCTCTTAGCTTAAAAACAATGTTCATCACTTGTAATAGTGTAGCTTCGAGTTAATGCAAATAGTGCCGAATATTCGACATATCGTTGTTTTACTATTCTGCAAATCAAGCATTTACATTATACAAGAACTTAATATCGCTTAAGTAAAGTGAAATATAACTTTAATTCCGCAGGGTTATATTTGCAAGTAAAGGGCTTAGTTTTAGTTTATTCATAACTAATTTCGATCCTACAAGATATGTATACGCAAAGTTCACACCGATCAAAACATTGCGGATCCACTCACGAAGCTCCTAGAACGGCCAAAGCATGATCGTCACACTTGTGCCATGGGACTTCGATATTCTAGTGATTGGAATTAGTCTAGTTTTGTATTTGGATATCGAAACAATTATTATTTTGACACATTTATATGATTATGGTATTTTCATTTAAATTGTGTAATGTTCCAATTTTAGCATGTTTAAATCCATGAATAAGTTGATTATTCTAAACGTCCGTAGTCGGTCATATTTGTGGGAACAAATATGAAGGTAAGACTATTATGAACTTGGATTGGTGGATATTCATACGATATGAATATAGAGCGATTGGATGCTGCCAAAGTTCATAGATATTTGTGGGATACAAATATTGGACTGACCCACTCTCAAGACTTACTACATGGAATCTTTGTGATCGATCACAAGTAATCTTGAGTAAAGGCGAATATCATAGTATCCTCTGACCTGAGATACATATTGGGTCTTGATATTCACCGAATATTGTACTTTGACTTAGTTCTTTGCTGTCCTGAAACATGGCAGTACATAAGGTTAAGCTCAAGTGTAGTACTAAGTGATTGTGAGAGACGTATGTAGTCGAGATGGGATTTGTCCCTCTTATTCATTGAGAGTTAGATGTCTAAGGCCTGTAATAAAGTTAAATCAGCGGAGAATGATCACTCTGTGTCTCCAGGATTTAACATGACATCTGTGACAAAAGGATAAATGATTAATTCAACTAAAATATTTTCAAGTAAGGGACTTGAGGGAGATGATGTTATTGAATGGCATTTCGTCATACGTATTAGGGGTAGTAAACCGTTGTTAGGCGGTATTTTCTACTTGCATCAATCTTCTATGAATCTTGTGCAAGTGGGAGATTGTTGGACTCTATATGCCCAAGACACATATTAGATTGATGTGGCTAGTACGTTATGATCCAAGTCGGGTCATACCCAATAACGAGCTAGACAAACACCCATGATATATATTTATGATATGATCAAATAAATAAATATTATCTCTTGAAAATATATTTAGAAAATTGGTTTCTAAATTATGGCACTTAAAAATAAATAACTCATATGGATGATTTATTTGGAGAGTATAATCATGAAGTTATTTAATGGTTAAATAACTTAGTGGGTATTTTATATTTGAAGTAATGGTACTTCTTTTATAATATATATGAGCCTTTAATATGTTATTCATATATTAAATGAGGTAAGACATTGGGAGAAAGAAGTAATCATTACTTTGCATGTAGGAGACTTGTAAAATACAAAAGGTGTTTCTCTCTCCTATTCCCAAGGCCAAAAACCGGCCCATGCATGTTTAAACCACCCACTTGATTAGTTTAAAAGAGACTACAAGTAACATACTCTCTCTCAAGTAGTTCTCAAGCAAGAACCAAAATTTGAGAGTGCTTTCTAGTGTTCTTCCTTGCTTGGATCGGTCCAAGAGGAAAGCAAGAACCTTCAAGAAAAATCCTAGCAACCAAGGTGTGTGTTGGAAGCTCGTGGGTATACAAGCTTGTGGCTTCGTGTCTTCGGAGCTTGTCATTCAAGATCCTCATCTTCCTTTTGTTTTTCTTGCTTCAAGAAATGTATATCTTAAACCCACTATGGTTGTGTTTTATTTTGATAGCATACACTCCATATTTGGATCCTCTTTTGTTCGGGTTTCTCTTTGCATGTTAAAAAGGGTTTTAACATAACATAACTTCATGAATTTAAATTTATTCCGCTGCGTTTTACATATTAAATGGTTAATATGAATTTGATAAACCCGTGCGAAACCCTTCACGGGGAACAGACTATAAAACCCCAGACGGAACTTGCGTTCGTGACTACATTGATGCCACTGATCTAGTCGATGCTCATGTCAAAGCCCTTAACAAAGCTAGACCAGAGCATGTTTGAATCTACAATGTTGGTACAGGAAGAGGTTCAAATACATATGATCTTCATTTATTTTTTACAATCCTAAGGACATAAAATTAAAGGAACGTATGTTATGATCCTCCTCGTTGGTTTTGACAGGTATATCAGTTAAGGAATTTGTGGAAGCTTGTAAAAAGTCAACGGGTGCATCCAACAAGGTGGAATACCTCCCATGCCGACCCGGTGACTATGCTGAAGTGTTCAGTGACCCGTCTAAGATATTGTGAGAGCTTAATTGGTCAGCGAAACACACAGATCTTGAAAAGAGCTTGGAGGTTGCATGGAGATGGAAGAAGTCGCATCGAAACAGCTATGGTCCACCCGCCTCATCAGCTTTCATCTGATGAAAATAGGGAGTTGAGGTGGTGTATGTAATTCTTAAACATCAATAATATTAATTGATATTTCTTATACATATGCGGTGCAAGTGAATCTACCTGCCAGTGAGTGAGTTGTAGGCTATTTATTTTACATATATGAAAGGATGCCATACTCAGCTGTCTTAAAATATTATATTGTATAGAGCATCCATGGATGCAGCTTGTTGTGTCGAGAACCAGGATCGTTTGAGGATTGAATTGTGTGTGATTCTGTGATGAGATTATACAGCGAGAACCATCACGAGGTGCTATCAATAAAGGAGGCCAAACACTATTAGATATTCCTGCTGCATAACCAATTCTTTACATTTCTAAGTGGGACAAGCAGATTCGTCAAAGAATTGGTTATGCAGGATTGGCTTCCTGCTACTATAATTCAGGTGGACATATGTAAGTTCAAATAATCACATCCCATACAAAGTGTTTGAATCATAACACGTTAAATCATTTTGTTTTATGAAACAACTTCTTAAACTTCTAGAAATGTGATTGTGGGAAGTTGGTTCAAGAGATAAATTGGTTTTTAAAAGCTTCAAAGTTTGGGATCTTAGTGTCTGTTCAATGTCTTTGCATGTATGTAAATGTCTAATTAATCACTTATTATTATTTTTTGAAATATCATAAATCATATCATTTTTACCGATTTTAGGCTGCCCTTGTAAAAGATCCTCATGGCTCATGCAACTTGGAGTCGAGATGGTTCGTTTTTTTGGCAAGTCTTGCAAGTGAATTGTAGCATATTATGTGAACTAGACTAGATTCGGAGTAAAAAAAATATCAGTCTTTACTAGTCAAAATCTTTGGGATTAAAAGAATCATTTTATCAGTGCAAGCCAACACAGACCTTCGGTTCGGTTGAGAAGCAAATACTTTTTATTCATTTTAGATATTTTGTAAATAATTAATGTGTAAATTTTGCTCATTAAAACAACTAGAAACTGACCCAATCGCGCGTTGCGACAGGTCAGTTGTTGTTGTTGGTTGTTAAATGTTCAGACGACAGTATGTTAGCACATCTGCTACTTTCAACGTACATTGTCAAGTTTTGTAATTTACTTTTGTAGCCTTTACAAAAATAGAGGTTGGTGATAGGCTTTTAATTTACTTTTGTAGCCTTTACAAAAATAATGCTTCCATAGTGTTTTAGTTAAGCAGGGGGACTCAAAAGTTTACTAAACTTATGCCTGCTGTTGTCAAAAGTGGTGTCAGCTTCAAGTAGTTGCTACTCTGACTTCTGTTTCATCTTCTTGGAGACTGTTCCTTGATCACCTATAGTTTTAATTTAAATGTATGAGTTCTTTCTACAATTAATATTTTTAAAGTCAGTGAAGTTGCTACTTATGTATTATGCATGTATGAACAAATGCTCAATGCTAATACCATCTGAACATAAAATGAGGCAATTTAGTTTATATTTGTTCTCTACAATACTCTTTTACTTTTGTAAAACCATGAACCATAACATCAAAGTTAAAAGAATGCAAGTCATAAAGTGAAGAACATAATAAACAACTGAAAGAGAGTTGTGTATTTTCTTGTATGCATGTTCAAATTATTAAATGACATTTTGATTTCTTCTAAAGTAAAAATTGTAACAGTTGGTTAATATGAAACAGATGTATAATTTTAAACATTGTTAACTACTTTTCTTTTGCTTTCAATTTATTGATATTTATAATGGAACCCAAAATTGCAGTGGTCAAACATACCGTTTGAAATTGCATATAAATGTAAAACACTTGAATCTGACTGAAATCAAAACATGCAGTAAGGGAAAAGAAATGCGTACCAGTAAGAGACAGCAACAAAGGATCGAAGTTATCAGAAGAGATCCTCCATCAATTACAACAAATCAACTACAATAAACGTCAAACGAAATCGAATGTTGAAGAAGAGAAAGAAGGACGGAGCCGGCGAACCTTCATTGCTGAGAGTGAAGGCACAGAACGAAAACGTCGAACGGGAAAAAAAGTAAGAAAATTAACCTAAATACTAAGCACCAGAGCAAAATACGTGTAAAGAACAAATGGAAACACGTGTAAACAAAGATGACTTGACCAAAAAAAAAACATATGAAAAGGAAAGAAACTGAGAGTCGAAAAGGAAAAGAAACCGGGAGTCGAACATAGAATCACAAGGATAGAATATAAACCACAAACCACTAGAGCAACAAAACAAATATGTCAATTAACGGCAGAAAACATATAAATACCCAAAAGCAACCCGCAAGAAAAAAAGATAAGACGTTGCCACATGTCATGGAAAAAACTAGGGCTGGAAAATCGTGTCAGAGACGACCAGTTAAGACACGACACGATAAGACATGACACGATTGGTCTCAAACACGAACACGACATGAAAACTTTTCGTGTCTAGTTTTGAAAACATGAACACGACCTGTATTTTAAACGGTTCGACACGATAAAACCTGTTTAGACATGAAATTTTAACTAATCAACAGTCGACACGATAAAACATGTTTCACTCAACCTGTTTAGAGACGAACACGAACTGTATTTTAACGGATTTAAGAATTGAGAGATGTATGAGTGTATGTTACGACGGAAATGGAATGAAATTTTGAGAGACGTCACCTAATAATCTAATTCTAATATATCTTTAATATATTATTTAAAAATATATATATTATTAATATAAAAAAGTGTCTTAACAGGTTAACATGTTTTGACATGTTAAGACACGAAAATTAACAGGTCTTAACAGGTCGACCTGTTAACGACACGAAACTTGTTAAGCCCAGACACGAAACCTGTTAACATTGTCGTGTTTCGTGTCGTGTTTTCGTGTCCGTGTCAAAATTGCCAGCCCTAGAAAAAACACGTGGCAGCCTACCAGTATTGAAGAGGAAGTATAGTGAATTCGTGAGTGCGGCCAGCAATTAATTTTTTTATATATATATATTATATTATCAAACAAGTTTTCTTGTTCTTATCAAACAAGTTTTCCTGTTTATTGATATTGGTGAGCAAAAATCAAATTAGCCGAACCGAATCAACCGAATAAACCGAACCAAACAAAAAAAATGAGAAAAACAAACCGAAAAACCCGAAACCAAATAGTGTCTTATAATTGCTTTTTAAATAAATAAATGTGTCAATTTTGCTTATGGAAACAATATTATCACTCTATTTTTATCAAGTTCCGTTTAAATCCTTTTATATCTGTGAACGCTTGTATTTTTACCCTGATTATTGCAGCAACCTTTTGTTGGTTTGGTGTATCATGCTATAAACAATGGATTGTAGTTCTTGACTTGTTTCAAGATAAACAATCTTTACTTCTAGATCCAGTTCACTAAATAAAGAACCTTATCTTCCTTTTCAGAACCTAAGGAATATTTCCTACCATCTGAATGGAATCAAAATCCATTCAGATAGTAGAAGTAATGCCTGCTGTTATATGTAGTATCTTGCGAAAACTATCTTCTCGCTATGAGGGCACCTTTCTTTATACTAGATTTATCATGTGAGTGTTAATTATAAGAGTATAGGTCAAAACGGTTAGTGGCAAACATTTCCTACACATATCATCTATCAAATTATAATAAGTAAAGTGTGATTCCTTCACGTGCTCATGCCTTAGGCTATGAAAGTAGGTTGAACTAGTGAAATATTTTCACATCTTTCAAGATGATATTAGGTGTTTTAAGCTTTAAATATTTATTACGATCAAATTGGGATACCTTGAATGTTTTGTCAAACTGGTTCTTAGACTTCATTTTGAAAAGCTCTTGAACCAGTCAAGAGTTTTCTTGCTTATAATCATAAACATATTTACTATGATCACCAATCACAGTTATGAAGTATCTATGATTCTTGAGTTGTGATCCTCAAAGACCCGTTGCACAAAATTTATGCATGAATCATGACAGATCATTAGCCAGTTCACTTAAAAGAGTAAAGTGGTTATTTATGAGTTTGTGTAAGAGCACGAGGGGATCTTACCGCTGGTTTGATCAATCATGTTGGAATTTTGGGAGAAAAACTAGTGGAAAATGTGTTTTTCACCAACTTTAGACTAATATAAAATACAAATAACATAGGTTGTTGCCTCTATATTTTATGGTTTTGTGTGTTACATTTTGAGAGCTTTCCAACGCACCAAATCACGTCCAAATCCGAGCGCGTATGAATGAGATATTGAGGCTCAATGTTGAGGTCTCGCGGTAGTGAAAGCTACGAATTTTAGAGAGAAATGAAGTGGAACTCATCCCACATTGGTTGGGGGATGAAACCAAAAGTGGTTTATAAAGTGGAAACTTTGCCAACTATTGTTTCCTTGAGTAGGACACATCCCTTGGACCTTGAGGGGTACCCCTAACTCGCACTCGCGCGCACGTGGCGTGGGCGTATGAGGCGCAATATGGCGCAATGATGGTGCACTTTGCACTTCGCATCGCTGCTTGAGAGCCGCCTTAGTGTTTTGGGGTTCAACCGGAAGTCGGTCCGGTTGAAGTTTAGCCGGAAGATTGGTTCTTCCGGAAAAATGAAGGTGGGCGGAAGCAAGTTCCGCCGGAAGAGTTATTCCGGAAAAACAATTCATAAGGAAGTTGGGCCGGAAGTAGTTCTTCCGGAAAGTTGAACCGGAAGATCAGTTCTTCCGAAAAACAACTCTTACACGAAGTTCTTCTGGAATGACAGCTGTAATCGCGTTTTCAGTTAGTTTAGTGTTAATTAGAAATCAATTTGTATTAAATACGTTTAATACAAAGTTTAACCAAGAATTAATTAAGAATGCTCCCCAAGGCTCCAGAACCATTATATATAGAGCCTCATCAGTTGAGGCTTAGAACATCGAATTCATTATAATTCTTTCTCTCTACAAATCCTCAAACTCTCTCTCTCAAATCTTCATCTTCGTTCTTCGTTCTTCAAGTTTCAAGGTACTTTCAGGCTTAGCGTTATCCCGGTTGTACAATACGATTTAGGCAAGTGTACACTGGCATTAGCGAAGCTTGACCAAAAAAGTCACGGGGGCGAAAATACATGGATCCTAATCCCGGGGGGGGTCGCCCCCGCCAGTCCTTTATATGCTTCGCCATTGTATCCTGGGAAACAAAACGGATCTTTGGTAGACCCAGAATTTGTTTTAAGGGACCCGGGTTTTGATCCGAAACCTTCACCAAATAAATTTTCCGGTTTTCATCTTTTCGCAAAAACTCTTTCAAAACCTTTTCACAAAGTTGTTTAATAATTGTTTTCCAAATTATTATCAATGTTTTAAACTTTCTGTTGGTTTATTCTTAGTTTAATTTTGTTTGCATGCTTCTTCTTTTCATCTTTTCATTTTGATTGTCATTTTATTTCCTTTGTAAACGTACAATAACTTATTCATTTATTTTCTTGTATTGTATTTATTCATTTCATTCCTTGTAATCGTATTAGTAGGAGTAGATTCATTTTCATGTGTATTGTAGTAGATTAGATTTCCTTTTGTTGTAATCGTACGGAAAATAAAATATTTATTTTATTTTTGAATTTACGAACTTCCTACAAATCAATTCTAGAAACAAGGTAAATAAGCTTGTTGCTTATTGAATCACACAAGAAACAATTAGTACAAGCTCTAGTTCTCTCTCTCTCTAGAAACACACAGAACACACACAAATGACAACTCTTCCTCTCTTTGAATTCTTTTGAGTCTTAACAAGTCAACACTATTTATAGTGTATGACCAGCCAGTGAACCAATGGTTCGCTGCTCACGAACCATTGGTTCATGGCATGGTTCGTTGAATCCTAAACTCAAAATTACGCTCTTGATTAGATATAACACACGAGACACTTTGTAGCATAAGTTGTAGCATATGATTATGCTCTAACAGACTCTCCATTAACGTGTGATGTATCTATTCTAACTAAATCTCTCGTCTTCAACCTTCAACACTGCTGCATCAGACCTTCAACTTAAAATTTCTTGTCAGAAATAAAGCTTGCAAGGCTGGATCAGAACTTGATCAACGTTTGAACTTCGAGATCCACTTTGTGAAAGATACTTCAATCTTCCCCTTTCATCATGCTAGAGTCTTTTCATCATAACCTGCAACTTTAAAAGACACAAGTGTGGGGTTTCCTTTTTTATTTATCAAAATTAATTTAATCTTGGCGCAAAATTTCTCTTTGAGAATCCAAGATATAGTTTTGACATTTTGATTTCGTATCAAGTATCGATTGGTCGAAAGCAAATAAGAAACAAAATCTTTTTGGCTTTTTAAAACTTTACATCAAAACACACCGAAAATCTTTTTGATTTTTCTAAGTTTATGCTAAAACACACCTAAAATCTTTTTGGATTTTTCAGATATGAAACTTTAAAAAATACTAAATCAGATACTATTTTTGTCTTTTGTGAGAAAAATCACAAGTTGGGATCATATTAATCATAACATGCTGCATCAGATCTTCAACTTAAAATTTCTTGTCAGAAATAAGGCTTTCAAGGCTGGATCAGAACTTGATCAACGTTTAAACTTCGAGATCCACTTTGTGAAAGATACATCAATCTTCCCCTTTCACCATGCTAGAGGCTTTTCATCATAACCTGCAACTTTAAAAGACACAAGTGTGGGGTTTCCTTTTTTTATTTATCAAAATTAATTTAATCTTGGCGCAAAATTTCTCTTTGAGAATCCAAGATATAGTTTTGACACTTTGATTTCGTATCAAGTATCGATTGGTCGAAAACAAATAAGAAAGAAAATCTTTTTGGCTTTTTAAAACTTTACATCAAAACACACCGAAAATCTTTTTGATTTTTCTAAGTTTATGCTAAAACACACCTAAAATCTTTTTGGATTTTTCAGATATGAAACTTTAAAAAATACTAAATCAGATACTATTTTTGTCTTTTGTGAGAAATATCATAATTTGGGATCATATTAATCATAACATGCTGAACTACACTTCAATTTCAATTACTTCAGCACATAAGTCATGTCGATTGCTGGTATAATTTATCGATCTTTAAACTCACACACACTTGAACCAGAGACCTCGCCCGTGAAGTAAATCATCGCACCTACGGTCCAACCAATTGGGAGAGAATCAATAGATTCCTTTTCGGGAGCGATTCATCCTTCCCGAACGCAGTATACAACTCTCTGTTGTACTGCGCTCTCCAAGTGTTCCTGTTCCCCCCTTCTTCCTTACCATGGGAAGTCTTTGTGAAAGAACTCCGATGAGAAGAAAAAAGAAGGCGTTAAGAGACCCTCCTGGCCCAACCCTAGACACTCTAAGATCCTTTTTCAAACCTGCTCCCATTTCGAGTCAAATAGAAATGATTTGAAGCACTTCGTTTTACACTATTTCGGAAACCCAAGGACTCTATCGTATGGATATGTAAAATACAGGATTTCCAATCCTAGCAGGAAAGGAGGGAAACGGATACTCAATTTAAAGTGAGTAAACATAATTCCATACTCGATCTCATAGATACATATAGAATTCTGCGGAAAGCCGTATTCGATGAAAGTCGTATGTACGGCTTGGAGGGAGATCTTTCATATCTTTCGAGATCCACCCTACACTATGGGGTAAAAAAGCCAAAATAAGTGATTTTAGCCCTTATAAAAAGAAAACTGATTCTTGAACCCCTTTCACGCTCATGTCACGTCGAGGTAATGCAGAAGAAAAAATTGCAAAATCCGATCCAATTTATCGTAATCGATTAGGTAACATGTTGGTTAACCGTATTCTGAAACACGGAAAAAAAATCATTGGCTTATCAAATTATCTATCGAGCCGTGAAAAAGATTCAACAAAAGACAGAAACAAATCCATTGAGTCTCGCGAATACATATAATTCAGAAGAATATGTGATTGATTCATACACAGCATCTCTTTCCTTTGTCAGGGGTTCTACCAATTGATATCTTTCCAAAAATAATTCAAAGTCAATTTCTTGATTTGTATCTTCAATTTTTGGAAACTTAGAAAGCTCTTCTGCCAAACCCTGATCAATGAACCTACAAAATCCTTCAAATTGTATCTGATTAAATCCAGGTATTGTGGACATTGCGTCTATCCCGGATTATTTTGAAATTGTCAGTTATTTATATTCATCCATATCGGAAAAAAAAAATCATACTCAAAACATTTGGATATGTTAATGTATTGATTAATTTGCTTTGACCAGTATTCCCACACTATCAGACATACTCATATATGTTTTTAATATCACACTTTGTGGTTTCACTTATGATTTAACACATAGTGATTATATTCATGATATGTCGATTATGTTCCATGCAAAAAGAAGTAAGAACATTAAATCGTCTACCTTAAGGTCGATCTTTCGATTCGTAGATAAGGCCCCCGATTTAACAAAATAAGAAAATAAAAACAAGTTGAAATTGTATAACTCAACAACAATCAGGTCGATACTTCCGTATACGCAGAGAAAGTCTGATGAATTATACGAAACACTAAAGAAAATAAAGCTGAACCTTAAATGAACAACTATCAGGTCGATACTCACGTATACGCAGAGATAGCCCGATCATTTAAGAAAATAAAGAAAATCAAACAAGAAATTTTTTTCAAACTGAACACATGTATACACAGTGACTTCTCATTTTCTTTTTCACATATCTTTTTCAATATCTTGAGATACGCCTCAAGATGTTGTCCACTTGGTCAAGCATAGTATTTAATGTATATCACATCTGAATACTTTCTGATTTGCCATGCATACCAATCACATCAAACAATGATCTTATGGATTTTTCATCTAGTTTAATCATGAGAGAGACATGTAAGCCAATGTACCATCATTTCTCAATTATGTCAGATCAATTTCTCATTTTTCAATGTTTTGGTATTTTTTCTATTTTTCTCGCCCTTAAAATAAAATTTCTATTTTTGGATTTTTTATTTTAACAAAAACACAAAGACACTATTTTTGGTTTTTCAATTTCTCCCCCTAAACTACATACGGAATGTAAAGATAGAAATTGACCAATCGATACGAATACTTTCAGTTTTAGCTTTTAGAAAATTCAGTTTTAATATTTAAATTAAGATAAACAGAATACTCCTCCATCAGCAACTTTTCAATCATCGATAGATCTTCTAGAAGTACCTGCACACTGGTCAAACACGTTAGTTTATAAATGACCTGAAGTGAGTCGCTTTTGGTCGACCAGTATCTTGATTTCCTTTAGAAACCACCTTAGGTTTCTGCCACACCCCAACCGACGGATGATGTCCAAATGCTCATGACACTAATTAAAGTTTCAATACTTAATCATTACCAAATTCCAAGTCAAACAATAGGTTCAAATACACATAACATAACAAATAGATTGAAGTCGATTTAATAAATCTAGGTCCAAAGCATCCTAGATGTGACATCAATCAAGTATGGCTCAAACTGCATTTCCTGAAACATGTATAAAAATAGAGAGTGTCAACTAAAAATAGTTGGTGAGTAAACATAGGTTTATAATATATATATAGTAGTTGAAAAGCGATTCAAATGTCAAATGTTGACTCAAACATGTACGTGTAAATAAATGTTGTTTGCATAATTAAACCTTGATGACTGATGAAATAATGAATATATAGGTTTCAATCACCCGAATGCCAATTATCGGTCAAATTCAGGTGGGTTGTCAACCAATAGATCTATCATTGTTACCGTAGGCTTTGTATTGTTCATGATTATACTGTTGAATGATGAATGATGAATAAAAATGTAACAGTTTGTGAAAGTTTTTAGGATAACAACTGAAAAACCGTATACGGATCGATTTAAATGGATGAGACGGAAGTTTTGTCATTGATTCATGTCGAATGATTACATAACGAAGGAGTATACAAACGTTTAAGCTCTGGGGGAGGTCGGACAGCACCTCCCCTCTCAACACACAGACACAAGACAGAAACTTACAAAGAAATACAAAGAAGAAACTATTTATACTTCTTCATTCTGTCTGAACTGGGTAACCTCCGAACCTGCTCCGAACTTCCTCCGAACTTGGAGTTCGGACCACCTTCGGACAACTCCGAATTTGGAGTTCGGCTGAGGTTCGGACCTCAGTTCATGTTTCCGACAAATCAGTCTGTTTGACAATTCGAACAGTAACGGACACACAAGGTTCATGCATCAACAGTTTGACATACAGCATGTAATCACACATAGACATATGATGAAATCGCATGGTTTATAAAATGAATAAAGAATTAATATTTGAATGTGTAAACTCACAACACGAATTACCATTTCGAATGAATCACCATTCCAATGATAACACGAATTGATCATTTAATACCACAGTGCAAATCACCATTTGAATGAATCACCATTCGTATGATAATGAGATTTGGATATTGAAAGTTATATTTTGTCATAAGATACATGTTACACCCCAAAATAGTAAAAGATAGGGATATGAATACTCACTACTCGAATCATCATTTGAAGGAATCACCCTTCTAATAATAACAAGAGTTGATATCGCATAATCTCCACAATAATAAAAGGGGGTATGAGTACTCACCTGAAGCGGTGAGTGAGATAAGAATATAGTCTAAGTGATATGAAGACGACCTATCCGTGTCCTAAATTATATAAAGGCACCTTAAGTCTTAGTGATATGGGATAAATGTCTAGGTCATCCACTTAGATTAGTTAAGTCTTGTTTAAATGTGTTAACCCGTTGAACGTTGGTGATATATATTGGTTTTTGATTTGGTGTATCATCTAGAGAACTTGGACAACTTATGAGCTGTGACTTTAAGTGCGTTTTAAAAAATCAGACGTTATCTAAAAATTATTAAACTTCACATATTGTTAGTTAGTATGCCAAATAATTTTCTTTTAGAATATTATTTGAAGAAAGTGTTAAGAGATAGCTCGAAACAGCCTCACAAAACAGAAGGTACAGAAACACGCACCGTTTTGGTAGGGACTGTTGTGAGCTGCTAGTTTTGAATTAGAAAGCAAACTGTATATTGTTGGAAAGCTAACTCGACGAACTTAATCATGGAGTCTGAGTTTGTTAAATTTGAGTTTGAAATGACCAAGATATGGCCGGTTTAAAGTATAATGACGAATCTGTGATTTGACATAAATTAAAGTTGAGTAGTTTTCTTTCAAAGGTGATTAACCAACAAGCCTTTTTAATGGGTGCTCTTAGGCATAAACAAGAACGAGTATGTAAGGAATATAAATAAGATTTTTTTCTCACAGTAAGCAAGCAAGGAGAAGGTAGTGAAGATGACGGTTGATCTTGGATCCAAACTTGAAGCCTCGAGGAGTTCTTGAGCTTTTCTGACAGAAAACTGGGTCGACTTTCGGAGAAGATTCTGAGATATTTAAAATCCCAAATGATACAGAATTTAAGTCTAAAATGAAGTAATTTGAAAGAGAAAGAGATAGGAAAAAGAATTAGCTCAAACCGAACTCGTTTGGTACCTCAAATGTGCCACAGGAAACAAGGTCGCACAACAGCGAGCTTCTGGAGCAGTCATCATTCAAAGTTGTCTAGAGGGCTGAGTTTTTATCTAAATTGAGTGAGGTCAGTTGACGTTTTTATAGGACTCAATGTGGAAGATTTCTAGACAATAATGGAAGGATTTGGGCAATTTATGAGGGAGATATGGGTTGTAGAAGTGGGCTTAACGAATCTGATGAAAAGTGTGAGAAAAACTAATGTTTAGCTTTGGTATTTATACAAGAAAATTTAGTCTTTAATGACTAATTTTAGTCATGTGCATGGTCTATTTGAGAACTAATTTTAGTCATGTGTGTGGTCTATTTGAGAACTAATTTTAGTCATGTGTGTGGTCTATTTGATATCATATATACGAGAGATAGAGAAATAAAATAAGGAGTTCCAATTTGCTATGCTTTACTAGTAAAAGATCATGTTTGTAGTGAGATTACAACTAACGGAGGTATGGAACATTTATGTTTCAACCTCAACTGGAACAAAGTCCGCTTGAACCATTCCACTTGGAATTCAGCCAGAACGACATCCGGCTGACCTCGATTTCTCCCGGACCACGCGGGTCCGCTTGAACTTCGGTCGGATCAATGTTCCGCGAGAATAATAATGATATGAGTCACAAATTTATAAAAGGGTATATTGTTATAAAACTTAACTTTTATAAATTCTATTATTGTTCCATCATTAATGTATAGTTATAGGCTTATCTAATAATATCACCGTTGGTTTCGGATTTGGTTGACTCGGGTATGACATTAGAATGGATAATAGAAATGTGTCGGTTTATAAATATGGAAAATAGGCGGATGTCACAGTTCCATTGCCGTTTTAGTAAATCAGTATTTGAAGAACCATTCACAGTAGAATGTGACGTACCATCTATTTTTTGAAATTTAGGAATAAATCTTGCTTGTTTTTTGAAAAAATATAGGATGGAATTCATCAAATACTCTGCCATGTTAATCAGTGAACCTTTGTTTGACAAATTTTCCAACATATGTAACCTTTCCTTTTCTTTGTGTAGAAGCAACAGTAGCAGGACAATCTTATGCCATATGCCCCTCCTGGCGACAATTATAACACAAAAGATTGTTTATTTTTTTCCTTTTCGGCCTCTGCAAAGCTTCACAAAAATTGTTAAATCCAAAATGATTATAAAAAGAATCAAATACCTGATGTCTGTGATCATGTATCCATTTTGATGTTGGGCTTTCTGGAGTAGAATTTGAACCTCTAGAAGAAAATCTAGCAAATTGTTTCTTCTTGTTCTTAGAAACATCATTCTACACAAAAACTTCAGCAATTTTCTGAGCATCCACACAATGAAGTGGAAATTCTTTGTTAGAAAATATTTGTTCCGAACCCTTGAGCTTGTAAAATCTCTCAGGTTGAACTTTTTCAGCTTTGAAAACATCCTTTTTAACTTGCTTCAAGTTAATCTTTTTTGAATTCTGTTGCTTTTGACTTTTAGAAGTACCAACTTCAGCAACATTCTTCTCTAAACCTAAAGTTTTCCTGAAATCTTCTCTGTTGAGTCAGATGATTTATGCCCATTCATTGCCAAACGAGAAAATTCAGCTTTTACTTGACCAACATCTTTTGGTTGATAGAAGATCGTCTCATCAATATCTGTATGAGAAAGAATCTTCTCAGTTGACATAACCAATTTCTCATTTTCAGTTGATGACAAAGCACACACAAACTTTGAAAATTTAGGAATTTCAGATGTCTTTTCAGCTTTCTTATCAGTCTTCTTTGCCTTATTTTTCTTTAAAAAAAATTCTTCAGGCTTTGAATCAGAAAACTTTGAATAATCAAATTCTTCAACTTTTTCCTTCACCACATTGACAGCTTCTTTGAATATAGCAGGGGGTTGGAACTGTCTTTTCTAACACTTTCTGTTAGTTCATGATTCTTGGTCATCGTGTGAAGTATCAAGTACAAGACAAATGCTACAAATGAGGCTAATCCGAAGTGACCCGAACTGCCGGTTCGGGTGCACACGTACTGACCGAAGTGGCAGTTCGGGTAACAGTGTGGTCGAGCAATTATGTTCAGCTATAAATAGCCAAGTCTTGTATAGTATAGGGACGGCTGATCAGACCGTCTGTGTGTGTTTCTGTGTGTAATTCTCTGAGTGGTTTTGCAATACAAAGTTTTTATATTTACATCTCGTGTCTATTTCTATACTTGAAATACATAGATTTCACATTGATTGAGTAGACGATCCACAACTCACGCACTTACAAGTTCAATCTACTAGTCTACAGATCTGTGTTTTTCGAGTTTTTGAGTCAAAAAGTGGAGTTTTTTTTTAAATTTGACACATTTTTGCTTCCGTTTGTTCATTTTTGCTGTGTTTTTCATGAAAAATCCACTCCTAAATCATTCCTCTCGAGTTTTTTTGATCTACTGCTGCAAATCACATTCAAATTCACAGAAAATCGCAAATTTTGAGTGAAAAATGTTCCAGTTCATTTGAGTTCGGGTGAAGAACAATCTGTTCAAAAAATAACCGCTCCGAAGTGCAAGTTCGGTTGAGTTCGGGTGTGTTCGTTCAACCGAAGTGTGAGTTCGTATCCAGTTCGGGAGGTTTTGGTCAAGCGAAGTACCAATTAGGTCAATCTCAGTTCGGGTTCCAGTTTCTGTAACCAAAGTCACAGTTTGGGTTGGTTCAGTTAACTTCGTTTCAGTTCGCTTACCAGTTCGGATCAGTTCAGGTGACTTCAATTTTGGGTGGTTTAGTAAAACTGACGTAACTTGAGTTACGTTAAGAGTTACGGGAGCTAATACAAGCCAAAACGACCGTATGGGAGATATCTACCCTTTTACTGCCTCACGACCAGTTCCCTCCTATTCGACCCTCAAAATCCACTTCTAAGACCTCCATTTTTTAGTATCGAAGTTTTTGGAGTGTCAGTTTTCGGTTTTGGTATAGAGTTATTCCAGCACGTTGAACTATTTTTTCATAAATTGTTAAAAAATGAGTGTATCACAGGCTAGTCCTATGATACCTACACTGATGAAATGGGAAGATTATCATGAATGGAAAGTTAATTTTGAGGGTTACATCAAGTTACATTTCAAAGATTTTTGGAAGATATTTAATAAGCAGTTCAAATGGCATATTGATGGAAGAGAACATGTAAAAATACATTGAAATCTTTCTCAAGAAGAAAAGTCTTATATAGATAATGAAAACAAAGCCAGAGACATCCTCAAAGCAGCTTCTCAAGAGAGTTATTTCTTGAATTCACAGTGTATCACACTGCTAAAGATAAATGGAATGCATTGATAGAAAAATGTGAGACATGTTTATTGTCTGATGATATGAAGAATATCCAGAATGTTGTTCAATATTGTGCAAACATTCAGACCATGAAGATTGGCTCAGAATCTACTGATTTAAAATCATATGATTCAGCATCTAGTGGTTTAGAATGAGGAAGTAATGAGTTGTCAGACAAAAAGGATTATGATACTGTTTTCAAGACTGAACAAATTGATGGTTTTGTAACTGATTCTGATTCTGGAACAAGTTCTTGTGTGATATATGATAAAGGGGATGTTAGTGACATAGAAGAAGTTCAGAATGAAGTTTTTTCAATATGTCCAAAGTGTGCCGTTGAAGCTGCTGAGAAAGTAATTTTTCTTCAAGAAGAACTTTCAAAACTTCGAGATGAAAATTTTCTTTTCCGAGAAAATAATGAAATTTTAACATGAGATGTTGATTATTTCAAGAAGAAATGGGAAAAGGTTACCGAAGAAGTTTTGGAAGAGTGTGACTTGAGAAAAGACATAAGTATGAATATAATGAGTTGTCGGATCAATTCATTTCTTCTTAAAAAGATCTGTCGGATGCTCAAGTGAAAATTTCTGAATTAAAGATTAAGATTCTAGATTTGCAACGTCAAGTAAAGAAGTGTAATTTGTCACTGATATTTCTGAGTTACATCTACAAACAGGAGAAAATTGAAGAAAGTGCTAAGAATGATTTACATAAAGTTCCTTCATCAGTTGATATGTCAAGTCGCCCATCTGCTTCTGTGAATTCAAATGAAGAAATGTATGATTATTCAAAGTTTGCACCTCCTACTCATGCAAAGAAAAAGAAATCTAAGTCCAGAAAGAAGAAGTTCGAAACTGGCAACACTCCAAAGTTTGCTACTGGTTCATTATTCTTGGAAGATGAGAAAATATTTGCTAAGTGTGAGAAGTCTGTTAGTACTTCAACTGAAGTTGAACTTGATAAATCTATCATTCATGAGAACCAGCTGAAATATATTAAAGCTAAATTTACTAGAAAAGCTAATGAAAAGAATGTTTTTGATTCTAAAGTTGAGTCATCAAAGATTTCAGGGTTCAAGCACAAAGTTTTGGGTTATGAAGTCAAGGATGTCTCACTGCAACAGACAACATAGAAACAAAAGAAAGTTGTTAAGCATGTTCATCAACTTCAACAACAAGCGAAGAAACAGTTTGTTAAACCTATTCAGACTAAACAAAAGCAAGATCAACTGAAGAAGTCGAATGTGTATACATCAAGAAGTGGTCATTATCATTCCGGAGGTTCTTCAAGTGGTTCTTACTACTTACCACGATGATCATCTCCTAGGTATGATTCTTTTGATAATTTCTTTGATTCATTTGCTTCTGACTTTCTTTTGGTTACTATGATTCTCCATCCATGAATCATAGCTGGAAACCAAAATATTTTTCAAAATATTCATCATAACTTCGTGAACGAATTTGTTATGCATGTCGTCAACCTGGACATATTGTTGCAAATTGTCCAACGACTGCATATATCCACAACACTGCCAAATATGTGGATAACAATGGTAAAAAAAATTATGAACCTTGGTCACCAAAGTTTAAAACAACTAGTAAGTCGTCTTGGTCAAACTCAAAGATGCTAGTTGAAACAGGTTCAGGGTCTGATCAAAAGTTTCATAAGTAATGATCTGGAGACCAAAAGTTGTTTCCAAGGCCAACACAGACTATGTGAAAGACACCGGGCAACCTGAAGTTGTTGAATCAGGTCGATCCCCAAGCAACTAATATTTTATCTGGTATCAGCAGGTATTTCAGGAAGGCCTATCGGTGGTTGAAAGATTGCTGATAGTGAATATCTGTGTTTTAACTTAAAATGAATTTCCAAATCATTTTCAAATTCCTATGTTTTGAAAATGCTTAATAGCAAGTATTCATGTTGGTTGATCAAATTTTTTTGTGTTTCGTTTTTCATTCCGTCTCGTTTTGAGGGGGAGTTTGTTTCTTTGAAAAATACAAACATAGTGTGTTGTTTTTCAATGGTAAAAATGAAAATTTACAAATAGAGTTTGTCATTTCTAGGGGGAGAAAATTTGAAAAGACAAAAACATTGAAAAATGAGAAATTATATCCGACATGATTGGGAAATGATGGTACATTGGCTAATGTTGTCTGACTCGTGGATAGACTATATGAAAAAGCCATAAGACCATTGTTCGATGTGCTAGGTAGGCTCGGAAAATCAGAAAGTATACAAATGTGATATACACTAAATCTAATGCTTGACCTAGTGGACAACATCTTGATGAGTATCTCTTGATATATCAAGAAAAATGAGAAGTCACTATGTAAACATGTGTTTATTTTGCAAAGATTTAAACTTGTCTGATTTTCTTTATTTTCTCAAACGATCGGAATTTCTTTGCGTATCGAAAGATCGACCTGATTGTTGTTCGTTTGAGTTTTTGATTTATTTTCTTGGTGTTTCGTATAATTCATTGGACTTTCTCTGCGTGTTCACAAGACCGACCATTGTTGTTGAATTATACAATTCCAACTTGTTTTTTTTCTTATTTTGTTAAATCTGAGGCCTTATCTGCGTATCGAAAGATCGACCTTAAAGTAGACGATTTAACCTTCTTATTTCTTTTTTTGCATGGAACACAGTTAACTATATCATGAATTCAATCACTATGTGCTAAATCACAAGTGAAATCATAAAGTGTGATAAGCAAAAACATATCTGAGTATATCTGATAGTGTGGGGTACACTGGTCAATGCAAATCTAATCAATATCTTAACATATCTAGATGCTATGATTATGGTTATGCCTGAGTTTAAAGTTGGACAAATTATATCTGCAATCGACATGGCTTATATGCTACAATAATCGAAATTGAAGTGTAGTTCAACACGTTATGACCAATATGATCCCAAGTTGTGATCTTTCTCACAAAAGACAAAAATAGTGTATGTTTATGTATTGCATCTACTTTTCATATTAGAAAATACCAAAAAGATTTTAGGTGTGTTTTTGTATAAAGTTTAGAATAATCAAAAAGATTTTGTTTCTTATATCTTTTCGATTGATCGGCACAGAATACAAAATTAATTTCAAAATCAATATATCTTGGAGTATCGAAGAGACGTTTTGCGCCAAAATTATTTATGTTGGCAGGTACTTAATGGAAAGAGAACATCGCAACTTCAAGTCTTCTAAAGGTGTTGATAAAGAGAAAATATGCGCTGCAACGTCAAAGTATTCAAGATCAGACTAACCGTAAAGTTGAGGGAGAGTTTGATTAAAGATACGAGTTTAGATAAAGATTGATACTGCACACATCGAGGGGGAGTTTGTTAGTGCATGATTCTTGGTCGTCCTGTGAAGTATCAATTACAAGATAAATGCTACAAATGAGGCTGATCCGAAGTGACCCAAATTGCCAGTTCGGGTGCACACGAACTGACCCGAAGTGGCAGTTCGGGTGACAGTGTGGTCGAGCAATTATGTTCAACTATAAATAGCCGAGTCTTGTATAGTATAGGGATGGCTGATGTTGGAACTTAAAATCTATGTGACTGACGCCATCAAATCTGTTTACCGAAGCATTCGACTGAAGAATCCATGTGAATTGATTCAGAGACACGGGTTGTGATGCTCGAGGCTTGCAGTTTGGACCGAAGACCGTTTTTCGGAAAAGTCAACCGAATGGTCAACGTAAAAGTCAACGGAAGATCAGTTCGAGCGAGTCAAGCTTCGAATTAATTAAATCAACTTTGATTTAATTAATATTCATGTTATTTGCCTTTCTTGTAATTTTGTTCAGTTTTTATGTTTTTCAGTTGTTAGTCTCCATCACTATATATATAGTGAGGGTGCCCATTACAAGAAAGAGTCTCTGAGTGTGGAGATGATGATTTTCTTGTAGAGTGTGAGATTTCCATTCTAGAGAGAGAGAGAGAGAGTCATGGATTTCTAGAGAGAGATTGTGTGTTCTTCATGATTTCTTGATTGTAATCATTCGATTAATGAAATCATTCGATTAATGAAATCATTCGATTAATGAAATCATTCGATTTGATCATCATATTTCTCATGTTTTGATTATTCTATGATTCTTCTCATCTTCATCTTCATCTCATTTTGTAACATCCCGAAATTAGAGGGATACATGATTAATGTGATTAATACACATGATATATGTGTTAGAAAGCTAAACGTGTTAAAACGTTTGAAAAATGCATGTTTACCCACTACCGGGTAATAAACTGATAAATAACAGTATTCATGAATGATATATGTGTTAATTGATAACATGCGGAAAGAAAATGAAATAATATGGGTTTTATATCAAAGATAATTGATATGCATGTTATTTGAATGAAATACGTGCTTAAGAGTTAATACGGTAGAAAATAAATAATAACCGGACAAATATGACTTTACACTATATTGAAATACATGTACATATATGATAAATATAGTATGAATTCACGTGACATATTCATTTGATGAATATATATGTGGAAATACATGTTTGATTAGTTATACGTGTGAAGAATGCATGCTAAATAATAAACAAGAAAATAAAAGGGTAGCAAGTGTAATTTATGTAAATATACATATATATATGTGTGTGTATACACATTGTTATATGTGACCCGAACCTACGGGAATGTTAGAAATATGTTTAGGAAGGTTGTAAGACGTAAAATGATAGTTACATCAAAAGATTAGGGTTTAATATGCATAAGATAAAAGTTGGAGGGCTAAAACTGTAATTCTTTGAAAGATATGAACGTATGTATATATATACTATCATAAGTATTCCGAGACTTGAAAAGTATTATAATAATGTCTTAAAATGATTCGGAACATAAAATGATATGTATTGAAAAATTTGAGGGGCCAAAGGTGTAAATAATGAAAAATATATATATAAATATATAAAAATATATACGTATGTATACGTATATCATCGAGGGTGTCTAGAGCCTTAGAAACTTTATTAGACATGTTTTATAATAATTTGGTACATAAAATAACAGTTTGGTAGAAGTTAGGGGCTTAAAAAGTAAATAAAAAGTACAAGGACTAAAGTTGTCATTACCTGAAAGACGCCAGGCGATACGCGAGGGACTGCCCTCGGTCCGGCGCGATACGCGAGCCGTGTCTGTCGCGTTTTTGACAAACGGCTCGACTTGCAGCCTACGTTTGGCCACCCTAACGTGTCATTTCTGCCGGATTACTCACCTACGAACGTGGAGGGACCTTGGACGACCTCGACTACTATAAAAAGGACCTCAGATCGGCCATAACAACTCGCCAATTCACGAGATTTATCTCCCATAAACCCTAAACCTCATCTGTGATCCTTCTCTGCAAAATTCGAGCAAACCAGGAGGAATTAGGAGGCCATCTTCTGCAGTTCTACATACTTTGGTATGATCTACAATAGCCCTCTATCAATTTTGAATAATATTGTTGTTATCATCGAGTTCTAGAAATGGGTTAAAGTTAGGGTTCTTGGGCTTAAAACATCAAATTCGATCAATCGGGCGGGAGTTAGGCTCTGAATTTTTGTAGGTACTCTTAAAATTATATTATATAAGAAAACCCTAAGTTAATTTCATGTTGGGGAAGGTTTGATATTTATTTAATAATTATATGAAATTAGGGTTTTCAAAAAGGGAATTTTGCTAAATTAACCAATCAGGGGTATATTAGGGCTTGGTATTTTGAGAAATATTATAAACAAAAGTCCTAAGTTTATTTCACTTTATTAAGGGTTTTGATATTTATTAAATAAATAAATAAAATTAGGGTTGTCATAACGTTACTCTGCCCAAATTGACTAAACGATGTCGAATTAAGCTTTGAGCTTTTAAAGGATATTATAAAATGTTATAATGGATAATACCCTAAGTTGGTTTGAATTAAGAATGAGTTTTAATAATAAAACGAGAAATTCATGAAATTAGGGTTTCTAATATGACTATTTAATATAAAATAATCCGGAGGGTATGGGGACTTGATTTTTGGTATGATAACATGTTTATATATATAATAAACATATATGGGCTTAAATTAGATTAATGATTAAGTATTAAAGATACCGAGTTAATCGAATATTTAGAAGTTCGTGCGGACCAGAAGGGTGAGCGCCTGTACTCTGGGGTTTCTGGCAAAGCGGGGATGTCGCATAAATTCCAACTGGGACCTGGCATACCTCCCTGGGCGATCCCGGGGGTGAGCGCTTACTTATAGGAATGCGCGTCTTCATATTATCGTTAAACGAAAAGGATAACCGCCTAAAGGGCATTTTGGTCATTTTGACCTTTAAAAAGGGATAAACTTAATAATTGAATATTATTAAGATAATAAGATGTTAAAATAAACATAGAAAGTATTTATTGTATAAAGCCTTGCGTTAACGCCATTTGATACGCAAATTAGGTTAAATCGGGAATCGTCGTGAAAGTTCGGCTCAAGTAATCGAGTTAAAGTGATAAGGTGAGTTCTATGAGCCCACTCTTAAATGTTTTAAATGTTTTAAATATTTTCGGGTTGATATACATACAAATGTTATAAAATGCATCTAAATGATTTATAACTGAAATGTTGCCTATCTGAATTATTGAAGTATTAAACTATTGAATTACCTTTGAGTAGATATATATCAGATTGCTAAGGTGCTAATTGTTAATGGATAGATTGAACTATTAAATTGTTATTGAATTGATATATATACGTGGACTGTTATGGAAATGCATATACGTGAAATATCTTGAATTATAAACTGTTAAAAGGCTTTTGGGATAATATATATATATATATATGATATCTTATGAAAATGATGTTAAATCTTTTATACATATGATATGTGCTATATTGCTTTTAAATTAAATAGTCAAGTGATAAAGGAATTATTAGTAAACGTTATAGTGAATATGTATGATTATATGAGAACAGGTGATGCATTTGCTTTATTATTATGTGGTGGATATGCCGCTGGTACTTCCTATATATACATAATAATATTAGTTACCCAGTATATCAGAAGTGTGGAGGACATGCCCTTATACATACACCAATGGTAAATTGGGGGATGTCCACTTGTTGTAGTATATGAAGACCTTATCACTGTTTACTAATAATCTTAATTCACTTGGGTATTTAACTAAGGGCGGGTAGTAGTACAAGGGAGTTAGGAGGTAGTGTTGCTCAATGGGATTAGAGACCACTACAAATAGAAAGGAGGAAAAAGGCTACTGACCCGTTATAGGGAATACTCTAGAAGGGTAAACTCGGCAGTTAGCAAATAGGGGGAAACGGGGTAACTGTCCGTTACAGGGAATGCCATAGAAGGGTAAACTCGGCAGTTAGCAAATAAGGGAAAGTGAGGCAACTGACCGTTATAGGGAATACCCTAGAGGGGTAAACTCGGCAGTCGGCAAAGATGATTTCTCTGCTTATATATTAGCAGGGTTTACACTGGTAATAGATGTTGGGGTTGTAGGAAGGGATAGCGGGATAAATGATTTTATAGGGGGTGTTTCCTGTTAAGGAATATTACGTGTTATATAATTATGATATATATTATACTTGATAAATATCTGTGAAAAAGGGACCTTGCAGGTCCAAGGGTTTTAAACCTCACACCGAGGTAAAGCTTTTAAAATATAGAACTCACCTGCGTAAGCTGACCTTTTCCAAAAATGTATGTATGTCAGGTCAGGGTGAGGCTTCGACTAGTTATAAGAAGGCCTTGGTGATAAGGGATTAGACGGGCAAGCTATCAGACCGAAGGAAGGTTTTGGCAAGCTGGCGTAGTTATAGCAATAAAACGTAGTAACAGATAGTATTTCCTTATGTAAATTATCTCTTACTTTGTAGTACTTGGCAAATAAATAAAAGTTTAAAATTTCCGCTGCTTAGTTATCTCTATTGATACCTTGTGTTCATGAGTAAATCCGATTCGTGATCCCTTCTAGAGCCAAGTCTGGGAGTGGGCGTCACACATTTTATGGGTTTTTCGAATCCGAACCTTTGTTCTTGCTCAAGATCAGGATTCTTGATGTGAACATCGGTCCTGACAAATGGTATCAGAGCCAAGGTACCGATCAGATTTCATATCACGATGAATCTGGTCACTCGAATCTGGATTTTGAGCTTGAATATGGTGAAGATTTGAAAACTCATTTTTGAGACTTTTTTTCTCATTTTTCTTAATTTTTGATGGATTCTGGACAGATCTGATGTTGTTAGATGTTAGGTTATTGTTCATGGAGTCTATCTTGATGATTTTTATCTTCTACTTAGTCAAATCAGTGAGAGAAATGATGATCCGAGCAGATTTTTGAAGCTGTTAGAGTTGTTCCCGTTTTTAGGGTTTTTGAAGAATTTTGGGTTTGATTCTTAGTTTTCTGGGTGCTTCTTCACGTTTTCGGATGAAGTGAGGTATGATTCTCAGTGGAAATCGCATTCTGGATCCATTGGAAGCATCCGTTTCGTCTGATTCTCAACCATTTGGGCAGATCTGGAAAAACACACACTAGTGCGTGTTTCATGGTGTTCTTCGTGTTCTTGAAGATTTCCAGAATTTTGGGGCTGTTTTGATCCGATTAGCTACTATTTATGGGTTGTTGGTGGCCACATAGTCTCGTGAATGGTTTAGCTTCTCATTTCGTGCATCATTACGGGTTTTCCTTACGATTTTGGGCAGATTCGAGTTCACCAAGTAAGTGTTCTTCATCTTCATCATTTTCCAGATTTTTCTAAGTGTTTTGAAGCTTTGAAGATTGCCTTAGCGGACTTCTAAGTGCTCTTAGCGAACTTGATGTCTCGTTAGCGAACTTGTTCTGTTTTAGCGGACTTTTTTAAGTCTTAGCGGACTTGAGTCCTTAGCGGACTTCAGAGGAGTCTTAGCGAACTTCTGGAATGCTTTAGCAAACTTCTTTGGTTAGCGGACTTGAATCTGGGTTTTCATTCGAGATCGTTTTAGAGAATTTCGTTGGTCTAGGATGATAGAGGATCGACTCATGAGTTCGTGGGTATAAAAATCGTCAAAAACGGTTGAGTTTTGGGTGAGTTATGGGGTAAATACGTTTTTCCGGCGAGGGGTTCTTGAGGTCTGGTGAGTGATTAGGGTTAAAGGGTTGGTCGGATATTCTCTTGAGAAGACGATGATGTGTCAAGCGCTGATTTGTTGAAAGGGAATGTTTCTCTTTCCTCTTTGGCAGGTCAACCCAACATTCTCTTCTGTTGTCCACTCCTGATTGGAGCAAATATTGGCGCGTGGGACCCGCCCACATGAGAGAACCGTTGACAGCACCTGCGTTGTCGCCATGCTATTGGCTGTGTTGTATTCTCGTGGGTCCAGGTACAAGAAAGAACCGTGTATGCCTTTTGCGCTGTCATGTTCTGGTTGGGTAAAGAGAAGTCACACGTGGGTCCCGCCAGTGAAGATATCCGTTGATTTAAAGAGTGTTGTCAGCTTCTGATTGGAGCTCCCTCCTCTCACACGGATCAGCTATGTTCAGCCCTTGGATCCCCTCAATTGCAGCCGCTGGATCATTTTAATGCCCATTTCTTATTGGTCCATTATCAAGCACATGGATTGTGTTTCTTCATGGAGATTTAATTTCTACCATTAATTAATTTTTAGCAATATTTCGTCAAACACGAGTATTTTCTTATCAGTTTCTCAACGAGACTCACGAGATGACGCCCGAACGGAATTGTGGAAAAATATTTTATTGGTCATGGATTTATTCCGATTTATTTTATTGGGGTTCTCGTTTATTAACGTCGCGCGCAATGTTTGCTATCGACCACAGACGGGTTAGCTTTATATCCGGTTAATTACGAAGCTTTCTCGTTATGTCTTACGGTTTTGTTTGTAGCTGATGCAGTGCTGATGTCAGCGAACCGGATTAACTGGAATCTCAGTTAAATATTGGAAATGTCCGTTAAATTTCTCGAGAAGCCGTTACTTGTCGAAAACTGACGGAATTTTTCAGATCGTGTCGTTTTCATCGGTTAACTCAGAAATCTTCACGGAATTTCGGAATTTTATTCCGAGCTCGATTTTTCTTCGCCCAAATTTACGAAGACTCCGGTTATTGATTATTTTCGCTCGGGATCTCAGATTTTCTTCGATTTGACAATTATCTTTAATTTTCGCATTCAACCCCAGTCATGCGGAACACAAGATTTATTTATGGATCATTCACAACTGTAAGCATCTGATTTCTGGTTTTTCGCGAGATTGTGCGATTTCAAGATTGTTTATCTGGTTTCTCTAGGCAACCGATCGCGACGGTTCGACTCTCCGCATTTGATTTTACGCTTCCGACTTGATGTTTTTGGAGAGATTTAGAGAAATAAGAGTAATTATTATGGATTTGGATATCGGGTCGATTATCAGGAGTTGGAGCATGTTCAGTGTTTGATTGGTTTATCTGATTCAGTTTGTTGCGGTTATGACTCCGATGTTCAGCATTTTCTCAGTATTGTACCTGACCGTGTGAACCGAGTAAGCGGAACACTTGGCTCTCGACTGGAGCAACGAGAACAGAAGAAGCTTATTCAGAGGGGGAATCTCTAGGACAGATTGTCTCCGGTTTATCAGTTTCTCATTGAAGATGTACGACAGAGCGATTCTTCAGCAGTTGAACAGATTTGAAAGCATCAGTCAAGGGGGAATTGTTGGAACTTAAAATCTATGTGACTGACGCCATCAAATCTGTTTACCGAAGCATTCGACTGAAGAATCCATGTGAATTGATTTAGAGACACGGGTTGTGATGCTCGAGGCTTGCAGTTTGGACCGAAGACCGTTTTCCGGAAAAGTCAACCGTTCGGGTCAACGGTCAACGTAAAAGTCAACAGAAGATCGGTTCGAGCGAGTCAAGATTCGAATTAATTAAATCAACTTTGATTTAATTAATATTTATGTTATTTGCCTTTCTTGTAATTTTGTTCAGTTTTTATGTTTTTCAGTTGTTAGTCTCCATCACTATATATATAGTGAGGGTGCCCATTACAAGAAAGAGTCTCTGAGTGTGGAGATGATGATTTTCTTGTAGAGTGTAAGATTTCCATTCTAGATAGAGAGAGTGAGTCATGGATTTCTAGAGAGAGATTGTGTGTTCTTCATGATTTCTTGATTGTAATCATTCGATTAATGAAATCATTCGATTTGATCATCATCTTTCTCATGTTTTGATTATTCTATGATTCTTCTCATCTTCATCTTCATCTCATTTTTATGGGTTTTTCGAATCCGAACCTTTGTTCTTACTCAAGATCAGGATTCTTGATGTATCAGGATTCTTGATGTGAAAACCAGTCCTGACAGCTGATCAGATCTTCTGTGTGTGTTTCTGTGCGTAATTCTCTGAGTGGTTTTGCAATACAAAGTTTCTGTATTTACATCTCGTGTCCATTTATATACTCAAATTACATAGATTTCACATTGATTGAGTAGACGATCCACAGCTCACGCACTTACACTTTCTCGAAATTCTCATCCTTACATAAGAAACTTGTGAAAGACTGCGAATTTGTGACATTGTTTAGCTAACAATCTGAATCAGTGATTCTAATTTTCAGATCAGAAATCTTTTATTATGCTTCCGACAACTCTTTTTCTGTAGCAATTAGCTTCTTATCAACAAGATTTGTTTTAGACTTCTGCAACCTCAAATTATCCATTTCATCGAATAAATCCTTTTTTAAGTTTATCTTCGTTCCTTTTCTGAGTATCAATATTTTCATTCAGCAACTTATTCTCTTGAACCAACTCCTTTTGATCTTCCAAAAGCCTTAGATAATCATTCTGATAACCTACTGCTTTAGCAGCGAGTTCATCAGAAGTCTTTTTAAGAACATCAAGTTTAACCTTTGAATTTTCAAACAGATCATTGAAATCAGCTTCAGTCTCTTTAGCTTCTTGTTTCCATTTTTCAACTTCTTTTTTCAACACATCATTCATTTCAGATAGCATGACAACTGTTTTCTTCAATTCCTCAATTTCACTTTGGAACTTCAATTCTTTCTCAGCATTCTCATCTTGAAGACATTTACATGCATATAACTAGATTATCTTTCTCATATAACAATTCTTAATTCAATGCTACTTCTTCTTGAATTCTTCCAACTCCTCATCTTTCTTGTTACTTTCAGCACTCAACAATTCAAACTTTTTAAGTAATTCCTGAATCTTCTTATCTTTCTTTAAGCAAAATTCATAAACCCATTCATATCCATTGTGCAACTTGATCCATATTTGCCATGAAAGCTTGATGTGATTCTTCAATGAGATCAAGTTCAGAAGTAGTTTCCATTATAGAATCATCAACTTGAGATTTGCAAAACAAGCAGACTCATCAGGATACTTTTGACTCTAGTCATATCCTTGAGTAACCTGAGAAACCAATGCCTTAGGAGCTGAACTAGTTGTTGTGGATTCTGATGTAGAATCATTTCCATTAGAATTTGACTTAACAACTGCTGATTTTGCACATTCACGAGCAAAATGACCAAAATTAGAATATTTAAAGCATTTCACCTTTGTTTTATCCAATCCAACCTTACATCAGGATTCATATGGTTTATCCCTTTTCTTTTCAAAAAATTTTTTGCTCTCTGCACTAGCATTGCCATACACCAGTTGATATCAATCAATTCAAGATTATCTAGATCTATCCGAGCTATATCTTCTTCTAATAAATTAGAAGTTGGCAAACTACAAGTCATAAGTCCATAATATGAAGACAGTAAACCTGAAATCAATGCCAGATGTTCATCAATTGTCTAAGAAGAAAATGCAGTTTGACTTGAATGTTTTGGAATAGTTAAATGCCATCCTTTTGTAGAACCTGAATTCTCAAAACATCCCGAACCATGTCAACAATAAATGTTGTTAGCTGTGATGAATCATAACCGACAATAGAGGATGAATACGGTGATGGTTCAGCACTTACATTCATCCTAAGCGAGCCTTAATCTTCATGGATATGATGAGAGATGAAATTGTATGGTTTATGGCAGATGTAGAGAAGTTTAGTGGTGAAGAAATGGGAAGAAATGAGGCTAAATGAGATTAGGAGGCTTATATAAGGAGGCTGTTAGGTTTTCTGCCCTTCTGGACTGTAGGCGTACTGCCCAGGAGGTCATAGGGGACCTGCGCGTACCGCCTAGGACACCGGGTTTGGCCCTTTTTTTTGATTTATTTATCGATTCGCGTGCTCGGTTATTCATTTTTTAATGTTTTCGAGTCCTGTTTTCATCAAAATCACTGAATACATTATTCCATCATGTCAACCACATTTAATTCACTCAAAACGAATATAAATCTATCACATAACTCATAACAATGAACACATAGGGTCACATGACGTGTTTTTGGTCGGTTTTGTCGTACGTATCACTTTTAGGTTAATCACCCACGTTTCATGACTCGACTTACTGTGTGATGACTTGTGATATGATTCGTGATTATTAGACACATAATTATACTAAATTTGGCATACGATACTCAAATACGAGATTTCTGGTAAGCGACAAATCACGTACCGAAATCGCGTAAAAACCACAAATTACTTTATTTTCGATTCGGGGATCCAGTTTGGATCCAAAAACTTTAATTAAATACTTTGTTCTGAAAATGATTATGAATACTTTTAAAAAAATATATTATAAATACCCGAAAATTTTCCCGCTACTTATAAAACCGTAAATCGAGCAAACGCGAAATTCCAAAATGGGTCGGCTTTCACAGCTGGGTAAAATGCAAATGTTACATTTTAAGTCTATATTTGCACCCAAATGCTCAAGAACTTCAAGTATTGTGATGGGGAATTATGGGACAAAGAGTTTGGTGCTATAGGTGTGTTCAAATGGAGGAAAAATGGAGAGATTTGCGACTAAAAACGTTTAAATAGTGAATATTAGGGTTTTGCATGTCTGATGAATTTTGTTGATCATGAGGGTCTGACCAAGTGTGGTTCGCAGTTCGTTACTCGCCTTGGTTAGTTACCCTTTTGACTTTTGTTGACTTTTCACGTTTTTCGATGTTTTGATCACGGTTTTCAATGATTTTGCTTTCTGTTTATTCCCAATTATTTTAACCACATTTAAGTCAATAAAAGTAAGTATAAACATGTCATATATCAAAATACTTTTAAACAGTTAAATTCACGTAGCACGTTCGCATGCAAACTGTAACATGTATCCATTTTTTATTAATCACCAATGTTTCGAGACCCAACTTTGTGTGTGATGTTTTGTGTTGTGTTTTTATTGGAACCTGGAGGTTGGTGATAACACGAACACACGAACCCAGGAACAAGATCACAGGTGAAGCTGCAGAACCAACATGTATTTTGCTACTTATGTATTTGAACATTTTGGTTTGTAATAACTTAGTTAATGTTGAACTTTGAATCCTTACTTTGTATGTTTACATGTTATCATATGTTGGTTCAGCTTGATTTACTTTTGTGTTGAACTTGTGATTGTTTGTTTGTTTGGTTGTTCGACACTTAGAATATTTTCATGCTCAAGTTGCACTTAACGATCAGGCTGAAATACTCTCAACGATCTGACCCTTGTTGTGCTTAACGATCTGCCAGACAAAGGTCTTAACGACTTGAGTACATTTGCCTTAATGACTTTCATGTGAAACATACTTAACGATCTGAAAGTATTCTATTTAACGACCTGCCTCCTCTTGTCTATTTAACGATCTGCCTCACATGACTTAACGACTTGACCTGGTCGTTTAACCTTAACGACCTCACTAGTCTGCTGTTGATCTGACTACTTGGTTAACGACCTGGCTAAGCTGGCTAACGATCTGACTACTTGGTTAACGATCTGGCTAAGCTAGCTAACGATCTGACTATTTGGTTAACGATCTGACTTGTTCTTAACGATCTGGCTAACGATCTGATGTGGACAAGTTAACGATCTGACATTCTGACTTAGACGAATTTAATGATTCCTTTATGTGATGTGTGATTCTCCTTGTATTCTGTGCATAGATACTAGTGATCCTCATTGGGTATAAATAGGAATTCTTAGGAAACCCTAAACAAGCCTTGAGAGAACCTCCTGAGGAGAACTGTGTGTTTGTGTGTGTGTTCTTGGTGTTTTTCTTGAGTTTCAGAGGCGAATGGTGAGGCTATGTTGCTGATCCAACCAAGAGTGATCATCAACACGTGATTTCCGCATTCGTGTGATGAATCAAATGATGATCTTTGGCTAAGAAATCGGTCCTGGCCAGTTTTGAGAATTCTAGACTCATCTAATACTCTAATTGACATGCTACGTATATACGTGATTTCTTGGTTTGGCCATTTCATTAGTTTTATAATTGCGGGTCCCACCCGACAAGTCAGATTGTCACACACTAGGAGTAGCAGATCATTACCCATATTCTGAATCCAATCTTCAATTTTTTTGTGATGATTGTAGGATATAAAGTTGTTCACTTTTTGTCACACCCGCCCCGAAGCCACCCGCAACCGACGGGGGTGCCCAAAACGGGCGCGCGAGCCAGACCAGGATCTGAGTCGTCAGCCACATCAAACATTCTATATGCTCGACACAAGACCATTTCAGGTTTTCCAAAACAATTTATCAGAGTCAACTTATTTCTAAAATAGTGCAGAAGCATTTTCGAAAGATTAACTTAACGTTTGCGGAAGCAAAAAGCATAAAAACAGTTTAAGTAAATCCCTTCGCCGTGGCGAGAATTGTAATTAGAGTGTTTACAAACCATGCAGACCATTTAATGATGATCCTAACGTGCGTCCTTAGCTGACCTCCTAAGAACCTGAGAAGAACATACTAAAAAGTGTCAACACCAGGTTGGTGAGTTCATAAGTTTGATTAGATAACAGGGTTGCAAAGTCGGCCGCCACATCCGATTCTTCGGCGTTGAATCGCAAGTCGGAGGGATGCCGTCCCGACTTCAAAAAGTCGGTCTAAAATTCGTTGACCTGGTCAGCGATCTAACTTAAAGGGGTTTTTAACCCTAATCGCATCCAATAACTGGAATCGGCGCTTAAAATCGGACAAAAGATGAGGAGAGCAATTCACATCCCTGTCAACTCTTGATTGAAGCATCCGCTGAAGATAAAGTATACTTTTCTGGCTCCGATTGGATATTTCAAACGCCGATTGAAGCACCGGAAGCTTTACTTCACTATTCTCCAAGCATCGGAAGTTTACTTCACTTTTCTGGCTCCGATTGAAGCATCCTTCGACTCCGATTTGTATTTCTGTCGGTGATTAAAGCATCCTCTGACTCCGATTTGTATTTCCGTCGGTTTATTAAATTGTGTGTGTGGGACTGTGGGTTGTTGTGTGTATAAAGTGATTAAAAATATAATCCACTACAGGAATACATTGGGTTTGGGGTCTGGGAAATCCCCGAGGAATATATAAATTTATTTACCTTTATATATTTATAACATATAGTTTTATATATTTATATGTATAATTTCATATATTTTTATTTTTATAAAAAAATCCGATCCGACTTCTTTCCGAGGAATCCCCGAGGAACTCCGAGGTAGCCCCCTCCGAGGTCACCGGCCGCCTCGACTCCGACTTCCGACTTCCGCAACCTTGGTAGTATAAATAACATTTATCAGAAACAGTTAAATAGTAAGTTACCCCCGAAGAGCATAACCTAAGCAGGGACCACCCTGAAAAGCAGTAGATTTATATACCCGTGGGTAGCAAACCCATAAGACTTTTTATAACCCCATAGGATTCGTGACACCATTACCGACAACAACGCATGCCTTCCAGCCAAACTATTTGCAAGTTTGACCGCGCTAGAGACAATATAACACCCGCCCTGCTCCAAGCAGTCGAGTGGGGTTTGTCAAGCCCAGTAGATCTACCTTATAATTCCCCGTTACAAACTATTCATGGTTCACCTTGTGGAAGGACTTAACGCAAACGTTTCCTCCATGGTTTATAAAATAATTTGGTATACAACATCCAATCGAATCGTAAAAGTAAAGTTACCGTATGTCTCCTCCCACAAAAAGCTTTAAAACAGTAAAGAGAGGGGTATGAACTCACCTTAGGGTGCAAGTAAGCTATTCCAAACCAACCAACCAACCACCGAGAAGTAGTGAAGACCTCCTAGACTTCACCTATGACACATAACCGTGTGAGTGTTGACTAAGTTTGACCAACCGTCCGACCACGCGCGGACAACCGACAGGTGGACTCGATTACACATTGGTGATTGAATTTAGGTTTTCTACACATAACCTAACATGTTTCACATACACAATATATTGTACCTTGTTAAACATAATGCGTCACAATTACTTACGACATTATTCTGCATATACGATGTACGATCAACGGGGAAACCGCACAAAGTCTTGCCATCCCAACCGAGGTAGGAGACTTAGGACTTGTATACACGTATAACTCATAACCAATTTGACTTATCACATGTAAACACATAGCCAAGTAACTTCATGCTAATAATCATGCATTTGCCTAATTTATTTATTTACCGATAAATATATATTTACTTCCTACGGATCAATCCCATGATCATACACCATTATCAACTTATGCAAGCCACATAGATTATCACTTAGCATGTTTCAAATCAGGTCATAAACTTCCAACCACATACATGACTGTTACCTTGACCTAATAGACTATTTTCACCATATTTTCACGTAAATAATTTTTATAAAATTAACCGCATGCTATAGATCATCAAGTTTACAACTTTATACTTCATCATGCATCAAATAACCTAGATTGCATACTCACATAGTGGATCTAACAACAATCATATGTATTTATTCAAGATATTGCATGCATGGCAACCGAAATCATGTTTTCATCATAGATCTCACGCAAAGTCAATCACTTTATGCATCATCAACCCTAGATCTATCATTATCTAGACATTACAACATATATCTAGCACAAATCATCAACCTTTATTCACATGCATGCATGATTTTCCATCAAAAACCCTAGATCTAGCTCAAATCACAACATCATGCATAAAAGCCACTTTTTTAATCAAAAGATGCAATCTTTTCTACTCAAATCACTAGATCTACACTTGATATCATCAAACCATTATAGATCAGACCTAGATCTATCATAAAGCATGAATCTTGACAATTTAAACATAAGCAAAACACATGAAATCACATACCG
>JBCNJP010000023.1:29541135-29559226 GCA_039602395.1 Deinandra increscens subsp. villosa
ACTAGCCGTGTGCCCGCGCGTTGCAGCGGCGACAGTGTATAGCGTGTTATTCGTCTTCTGTTCGCGCGTTGCAGCGGCAGCAATTTATAACGTGTTATTCGTCATTTGTTGGTGCGTTATGGCGGCGCGACAATTTACAAAGTGCTATCCGTTACTGTTAGCGCAGTGCGGCGCGATGACAATTTATAATACGGTACATGTTTTTGTTATTTTATCAATACTCTCGTGATATATTTTTTATTGTATGTCTGTTAGTTGCTCATCCGTATCATCGCTTTAGTTATTAATATAATCTTTAAGATAGGTTTATATGTATATAATTTTATTTCTTTTTGGAATCCATATATTAAATTGAATGCTAAGGTCACTAAAACTAAAGAATTTTGTGTATAATTTAGTTTTTATGCAACCGATTGAGTTCAGTGAAGCATAAGGTCATAGTGCTATATATATATATATATATATATATATATATATATATATATATATATATATTTCATTGTCAGTTGTTACTTCATACTCCTCCTCTTCCAACGACAATCAAAAGTTCCATCACCATTTTCAACTGCTCTAAGACCATCAAATTTAATTAGAAAGATCCAAATCATTAATACAAAAGCCTTAGATCTATAAATAAGTACGTAAAACAAAAGACTTAACAAACAAAAGATTTCAATAAATCTAACATCACCCCGAAATAACACTAAATCTAACATAATATTACATGGGCATTTTGAACACCTGAACAAGGTTGTAACTTGTGATATGCACATACAATGCATTTTTATTCATGTGATCTAATCTAGAATATATACATTCTTGTATCAGTGATTCCTAATTTTTAGGCTGAGAATAGGAACCTCAAAGCCAAAGTCAACCATGAGTTTGTTGATCTTTTGGAAAGATGATCTGCGATCTCTGGAACCTTCCACTGTGGCCGATTCTTCTCCGACATTGAACCTTGCAACTTGTATTTGATTGAAGGTAATTGAAGAGCAATGCAGCAGACTGTCATCAACAAAACTATATAACAAAAAGCACAAAAAATTAATTTCCTATAGTTCAATAAAATGGAAATAGAGTTTTTTATTCAAACACATATAGAAAATAGAAAATACTCATTTTAAGGTACCAAAATAACTTTTTTTTCATCTTCCTTTCACCTCGTGTTCATTCCAAAAAATTAGATTCAAATTCTTTAAAGAAAAGCCAAAAGAACAAAATCAAAAACCAAATGCAAATTTGAATCAAAATCAAAACTTAAAGGTTGAAGAAAAATAAAAACATCTAACTCTTATATAGCACCAAAACGAAAAGGGGAAAATATGTAACTAAGACGAAGACATAACAATTCATGATTGTGAATACCTCAATTTCTCTCTTTTTTTTGGTTCCTAGCAACACATGCACCCTGGTCGAGAATATAAATACATGAACCTGAACAATTGGGGAGCACATATTAGAATCACATTCGAATATATAGAATGAAAACCTTGAAATGAGCTCAAATTTACAACCGCTTACTCACTAAAAATAGACTTTATGAGAATTTTGACTTTTAACACAACACTCTAAAACCTGCAAAAATCAACAAATTAAATTTATATCAACCATTAATTAATCAAAATGTAAGTAAACATGGTGTACTTACATCCAACTATAACTAAGAATTAATCAAAGTTCTTATAGATAAAGTCGTTATCTATAATACAACAACAAAAAATGCTACATATATTAAAAAGAGTTTCTAAATTAGGACCATTATGTTACAGTGGTTCAATTGTGTATTACGAACATATTCTCCACCGTTACCTCTTCTCGAGCACCAGTTCCATCTAGGCTACCATAACATCCACCTATATATGAAATGAAGGGGTCATTATTTATAGGATCAAGTCTTTTAAAAACTAACAAGTGTTTTGAACAACGATACGCAACCAAACCTGATGCTACTACACGAAAACAATTATATGAACTGTACACAACACTTGTTTCCCTGTGTAATTGAATGATACTCCCCTTAATTAAGCTAATCACAACTAAGTCTTTAACATAATAAATCTGCCAAATAAAAATCACAATTACCTGTTTTGAAGGTTAGGCATGGTTGTAATATCAAACCAAATGCACCTCAATAGCCATGTCTATCTCATTTTTGTGGATGATTTTCCATGTCCTCTCAGGTCCATTGCTACTACCATTGCTTTCTCCTATAGCACAAGTGCTGAGTTATCAAACCAAGCCAATCAGTTTCTAGTTATTGTAAAACCTAAGGTTAACTTTGTTAACTTATAACACGAAGCCAAATCAGTTTCCAGTTATCGAACTTTGTTAACTTTGGTTTTCAATCAAAAGACTGGGACAGATCCATAGATAATGAATTAAATAGATGTTAAAACGCACCTGATTGTACTTGGCTAGCTGCTCACCTTGGCAAGGGGCAACTGCTTTTATATGACCAGTGGCAAGACCAGTCGACAAATAGTGTAAAAAATTAGGCAAAAGAAAACAGTCTAAAGCAATTTAACGGAAAGAAATGGAATATAACCACAGATCAATGCTCGACCATTTCTAAAATGACTTGCATGCATAAACCGATAGAACATGCTAATAAGAGTTAACAAACAGACCTCTGGTAAATTCCTAGCCCAGAAAAATGCTTGACTTGTTCCTAGTCCTCCTTGTTAAAACATCATGTTGCATCTATTTATTCGTAAAACCAAACTTATTGAATAGCTCCTATGAGGTTCATGGGCATTACTTTACCAAATAAACTAAAGTAATGCCCATGAATCTCATATTTGATAAATGTACATCATATTCGACCAGCAGCCTTAAAAGTTAGCCAGCCATTCATCAGAGAAAGGAACAGCAATCGTGGTGTCTAAAATATAAGAGTAACTGTAAAAGGATATTTATATTAAATCTTGACAAATGGAAAGCATACCGAATTGGACTGATTTAAAAAATTAACTAAACAATCTAGAAGATCTCACGCAATTGTGAATCATTCAAAATGATATAAAAAAGTGAAGATATACCTATCCACCTAATAAAAGCAGCATAGCTAATTTCCCATGTGAAATTGCATTCAACCCCATTTCCACCATTTTTCTCTATCTTCAAGTTTTCTATCTTCCAAAGTTCACACAAAACCTTGTCAACGCCTAAAATTTGATGATGGCTAATCCTAAAACAATCTGATGGCCAAGAATATTTAAGAATAATAATTGTTAGTAAAAGGATAAGATAGTCGATAAAATAAAATATATGCATAAATCTCATTTAATTCTACTCCTGCAAAGTGTTCCACTACTTACCTCTGATCTACAACTCTGTTTTCTGTAGCGAATCACCTCTGTTTACCTCTGATCTACACCTTCATGTAACAGATCTACACCTCTGATGTGATGTTGTCTCAGGACAGTGAATTTTTCCGTCACCGCCCGTTAACAACAACATCCCCATGATACAAAATATAATAGACAGTAATCTATAACAAACCAGGTTGTTAGAGTTTTGGCTGTGTTTCTACTGTTTAAAGTTATCATAATCAAATGATAACTTTTTGTGTTTTTGGCAAACAACCTGGTTCATTATGAAAGTGTACCTGTTTCATTATGAAAGTCTGAAAGGCCTTCAATATCCTTCCGCCAAGCCTTGCAGCCTCAACAATCTATTCCAAAAAAAAATGTGATGATTAAAAACAAAGTGACCCGATCAAGATTATTCTTTACATAAGTTCCTATATGCATGTTTTGACACTAAACAAAGTAGAAAGAAATGCATGAATATAAACTCAGACCACCCAAGTCTCCAAGAGTCATTTCATCAATTTAACCTATTATCTTGCTCATCAATTTAACCTATTATCTTGCCTATTCACTAACACTTCATAAATTAAAAGGTCTTCTGATTCTTTCACTAAAAGGTTAATTATGCACTAAAAGGTTAATTATGACCATAATACACAATAGAATAGTTAAATGACGCATTGAACACAACTTAGGATTTACCTTTGTGGAATTTAGGAAAGCTCTCAAAATGCAACAACACATGTAAGAAGTTAAAGGAGGAAAGAACCTGCAACACGAAGTGCCATTCAGTACAGGTTGATCGAAAAAACTCCCCTACCGGAAAAGCAGCACCATCATCGTCGTTGTTCGATCCACCATGGCTGATGAAAGACCCTAATTTGAGATCTGTGTTTCATAAACAGAACAACTTGAAACTAATCGACGTCTTCAACAATAGAAAGCAAAAAAATAAACCCTAAATCAATAAATACATACAAACCTTGTAAACGCAGAGGATTTTAGAGTGTAGAATCGGATGATGAACAAAGAGAGAAGATGAGGGAGTATACCACGGATCTCAACTCATGATGAACAAAGGAGTCGTCCTCTTCAACGCCGAATGTGTATGTGCTTCAGATGCGCGAGAAGAGACGGGAGATGGGAAAATGTGTATGTAAACTTGCAGCCCCGAAATATATTCAAATTTCAAAACCCTTTTTGAATTCTTTTCCCAAAATTCTGGTCCGCAAACTTCTGTGTTTAAGATGCATTTTGAATTTCGGCTTCTTTGAACAAAGATGAAAGAGGCGCGCAACTCAGTGCTTACCATAGAAAGCGACGGTTCCTTTGTTAGCTTTTTCCGGAATAGGGTGTCTGTAACTCAGTGCTTTCCATAGAACTTTGAATTAGGGCTTAAAGTAGTGATTAAAGGAGATAGAAGGGGGTAAGCATAGACTTTGTAGAAGAAAAGCAACTGAAAAACAATATCAAAAGGGAGATTCCTCTGAATCTCTCTCGTCTGCAAAAGAAATATCGGTACAAAGAGAAAAGGGTTTGGAGATTCTTTGGATTAACAAGCATGGATCGAGAGATAGATTGAAGCCCAAAGTAGAATGCGTCTTAAAATTAAGACGCTATTAATTACAAAAATGCCCTTTTTATCAATATACATTATATAGTAGTATAGATATATATCTACATATGGAGTATTTACTTACACAGCAGAGCGAGTATCCCAGGTTGGCACGTAAAAATTTTGTTTCCAAGGTTTCAAATTTTGTTTACACGGTCTCTATATATATTTACATATATATATCTACATATGGAGTATTTACTCCGTTTGTTCGTTTGTAACTAGGGTTTCAAGTTGCAGTTTCCAAATTATTTTCAAAAATGATTCCAGTTCTCTGCAACTTATGGCTCTGATACCAATCTGTCACACCCCCAATTAACCACTAACGGAGTTTATACCGTTAAGGGGTGCGAGCAAACCAGGACCACAACCATTAGTTACAAATACTAAACAAATCAGAGTAAAGTCCAAACATTAATAATCAAAACAGTTTAACAGTACGCAGCGGAAAATAAACATAAGTGTCTTAGCACTAACCACGTGCTTAAATTACAAAACATGAATTGTTATTAAGTTCCCAAGTTAGAGTTTTAAAATAAGAGATCTTCAAGTGCCATGCCAACCTTCGGCGGATACTCCTCAGCGATCTGCAAAAGTGAAAACCACACAAGTGTCAACCTAACGGCTGGTGAGTTCACGGTGGGCATGACATGCATTGGCCCGGTCTCATAAGCGTATGTATCAACATATACATAAGTAATAGTTTTGCAAGGCAATTGCCAAGAGTTGAATTTTCGAATATGCACTAGTTTGGTAAAGGATTAAAGTGGTCAACCGATATCGCGGGTAGCTAATCCGGTTTCCATGCACTAAGGAGTCATACTAGGGCTGAAAGCTGATGTAACAGAGTTCGGCAATAGCCGATGGTTGGTGCCTCCAGTTGTGTCCCATTTGGGAGGCCCACAACTAAACATAGGCTGACATTGAACTCCGTTCGGCCTCCAACCGGTTGGTTACACATTTGTGTACCGCAGAGCAGGGTTTGTCAAACCCTCAGTAGATCTACCCAACATCCCCTCGCTTCTCAGATCAACAGTACTAGGTTGAGGACTTTTTAAGTTTTTAGGCATCCTTAGAAATCATGTGATATCATTTGGTTTAGACTTTAACCTACACTAGTCATATTAAAACAGTTTATCCTGGATTTCATTTGAAATTCCCAAAAAGAGTTTAAGTGTCAAATGGTCGTTTCCGGGTTTCAATAGAAACCCCAAGGATGGACAGTTGCAAGTGTTCCCATAAAACACTCCAACTTCCATAACAGGTATCCCAATTGTAATACCTCAAAACGTCAGCGTTGTTTATCGTTAAGTTCATTCGTTGTGTCCCAAACGGGCTTACAATTAAAGGGTTTGTGAAACTCACCTTAGGTTGCTCAGCTACACTGATATTTAATCCAAGTATTGCTTAATGGAGACCTATGAACACGTTTAGGTCTTAAGTATTAGTTTTGTGTCTAATCTTGACGTCACTATGGCCCATAACATAGCACGTTGGAACTATGACACGACATAACGACACACGACACCGATGGTTGATCATAAACAAGGGTTCACATACATCAGAAATCAAGGCATGTATCATCATAGCAAAATCATGTAAGCCATGGCATAGCATTCAAGTAAATTGCACAAGTTTGGATTTTGGTCAGGTCACAGTTTTGCTAGCCTAGTGTCGCTGCACAGTTTCGCTATGTGCACGGGCAGCACTTTCGCTAGGGAATACCCGATGACACAGTTTCGCTAAGCTAGTTTCGCTCGAAACTGTTGATACAGTTTCGCCAGCTTAGATTCGCTCGAAACTGGTTTGAACTTTCGTTCAGGGTATTTCGCTCGGTAGTTTCGTCCGGACAGGTCGACTTAGTTTCGCGGGCGACATTATAGTTTCGCTAGGCAGTATCGCTAGATGAATATATACATAATTTCGCTGGACAGTTTCGCCCAGAGAACACACAGTGTCGCTGGTCGCGAAAAACACATAAATCAGCCTAAAAATCAATCTAACAGCTTCCATATCACATGTAATTCATTATCTAGCATGCATAATCATTTACCAACATAAATCAGTAAGCTTTAACACCTTAAACATGCATTTTCATCATCAAATCACCAAAAACACATTTTAACCTAAAATGACCTAATCTAGCATAAATCTTCATCATGGATGGATTTCACACGTAAAGTTACTGACTTTATTGTAGATCTATCATTCCTAAACAACATATCAGAAGATCAAGTGATTCTATAAAGATCTAAGCATGCTTTTTAAGAAAACACATAGAAAACATAAAAATGGTGGTTTTGGGACTCACGGTTCGATCTCCAAGCTTGATGGATGATGGTTCGGGGCTGAGATCTCGATGGCTCGGTGTGAATCTCGACTGACCAGATTTCCAGGAGAAAGATGGAGTGTGTGTGTGTTTTTGTGTAAAGGAGGCAAATGGTGAAACTAGGGTTTATTAAGATATTATATATCAGAGGCTAGTTTCGCTGGCAGTTTCGCTGGCCAAGCGAAACTGGCTCTGGTAGTCAGAGGGTAGACTAGCCGGGCGACACTATAGTTTCGCCCGGTAGTTTCGCTGGAAACCCAAAAGTGACCAGTTTACATTTTAAGCAAGATAAGTACAGTTCATGGGTTGTCATGCTATTCACAATGCTAAATCATGTATTTAAATCACATTGCACATAATAACTATAAGTAAATGAACACATAACACATATGGGCGGGTTTGGTGATCAACCAAAGGTCGTGGACGTATTCGGCCTAGTTAAGCATTAGTTACTAAGTTAACACTTATAACGTAACTAACGGAGATTGTCTAACGGAAGTAAACCTTGAAATTCTCGGATGTCACAACATGGTTTCCAAATCAAGTTCGTCCTACTTACACGCACGTGTGAGTTTATTCATACAAGTGGTTAGGTGACCTTTATCCCACAAATATGGTAAACTCACCTCAACTACACAAGTTCCCTCAATGTGGTTAGGTGACCTTTATCCCATAAAGAGTTCACAAGTATATTGAGTTTCGTATAAAAGGATGACGTTAAAACTTGTTTTAAAAAGGGACTTTTAGTTTTCAAAATTCTAGTTAGAAAACTCTATGTACCATGCAATTCGCATGCATTCAAATGCGTGGTACCCTAGTGTTGTGAAATCCATATTTCATGGTTCTTTTAATAAAATCCATTTTTATTATTGAATCATTAACCTTTAATAAAACCCATTTTATTTGCTCCTTGTTAATGATAATTTTAGAACCGATTTTAGCTTGTTTAATGTGTATTAGTTTGTTTGAGCATGCATATTCACATATCATCCAAACAACAAAATAAACAACCACACAAGCATGATAAAGTAGGTGCATAGCCATAGCCAACTATTGACAACACTTGTTGGCCAAAACAAGTGTGTCAAGGTCTCTCCTAAGGGACAAAATGACACATATGATGTGTCGGTGAACTCCCATTTGATCCCGCATCCGAATGCTTCAAGCGTGTTGCATCCTTGTTTGTGATCCCCGTTGGGCTTCGGTCTTCCATTGTTATTGGGCCTCTAATATGTGGGTTTCGGATATTGGGCTTGAATCCCAAATTGGCCAGCGAGAGCCTTTGGGCCGTAACCTTGGCCCAACCGAAAACCCACCTTTATGCATTTTACATTTTACAAGAGTAAAACCTATTACATTTTTCTAGTAAAATAAAATGCTCCTAATCTATTTAATTTACATACCGAATGAAAAATAAATAAATTACATAACCATGTAAACCATATTTAACTATTACAACCCTTTGAAATAATTAAATACATAACACAAACACAACCATTCGCCACAAATAATCACAAGGTCAAGGCTAGTCTTATGCACCAAAATATACATCCAAATATGTATATCTTCAAGAAATTGAGATGGCTCCCTTTTAACCCACTACCATTTTTGGTCCAACACAAAACCGAAAATGTGGGTTTATTGTCCAAACAACAAATCATCCAAATGACTTAAAATATATTAATCTTTCAAGATAACCACATGCATGTAAGTGAAGCATCTTGAGAGACAAAGGGATAACCATATACAAATTTTTCGGATTTGTGGTATGAGGAACCAAAAACCGAAAGTTTGGAGAGTTAACCAACTAACTCTTTGAAGCATACATCCATATAAGCGGCTCTAGATGCCATTGAAGGGTTTCGCACAGGTTTATCAAAGTCATATTAACCATTTAATATGTAAAACGTAGCGGAATAAATTAAAATTCATGAAGTTATGTTATGTTAAAATACTTTTTAACATGCAAAGAGAAACCCGAACAAAAGAGGATCCAAATATGGAGTGTATGCTATCAAAATAAAATACAACCATAGTGGGTTTAAGATATACCTTTCTTGAAGCAAGAAAAACAAAAGGAAGAAGAGGATCTTGAATGACAAGCTCCGAAGACACGAAGCCTCAAGCTTGTATACCCACGAGCTTCCAACACACACCTTGGTTGCTAGGATTTTTCTTGAAGGTTCTTGCTTTCCTCTTGGACCGATCCAAGCAAGGAAGAACACTAGAAAGCACTCACAAATTTCAGTTCTTGCTTGAGAACTACTTGAGAGAGAGTATGTTACTTGTAGTCTCTTTTAAACTAATCAAGTGGGTGGTTTAAAAATGCATGGGCCGGTTTTTGGCCTTGGGAATAGGAGAGAGAAACACCTTTTGTGTCTTACAAGTCTCCTACATGCAAAGTAATGATTACTTTTTTCTCCCAATGTCTTACCTCATTTAATATATGAAAAACATATTAAATGTTCATATATATTATAAAAGAAGTACCATTACTTCAAATATAAAATACCCACTAATTTATTTAACCATTAAATAACTTCATGATTATACTCTCAAATAAATCATCCATATGAGTTATTTATTTTTAAGTGCCATAATTTAGAAACCCATTTTCTAAAGGGAAAAAGACGAGAATAGCCATGTTGACCACGGTTGGACGAGGCTGTCCTCACTTTTTAAAAAGGGACCAGAATAGCCCTGTCTACGGTCGCCTACGACCGACCTTATACGGTCATCCGACCGTGCCTCTGAGCCAATCAGAAGACGACACCTCATCATTCCACGGTCGGATATTCAGCTATCCAAGGTCGTCCGACCGTACGCTAGGCCCCAACGACCGTGCCGAAATTCCTCCTACAACGGTCGGGCCGACCGTCTAACACGCATGTCGGAGGCGCCACGACCGTGGAGGATTTATTGTTTTTTTAAAGTACCGTTTATTTACCTATTGAAAATAAACGTTTATTTTGAAATTATAAAAAAAACATGTTTTCTCGAGAGGGACTGTGTACATACACAGTCGGAAAACCATCTATACTTTTTTTTAAATAATAAAAAAAACATTTCACGGTCGTGGCGACCATGACCGGTGTGTCAGACGGTCGTCCCGACCGTTGCAGTTAGAATGTCAGACAGGCGTAGATACCAGACACACGGTCGTGCCGCCTGTCATCATTCCATACGTGGCACGCGATGATTGGGTGGATCGGACGGTCGTCCGACCGTGGTTGAGCGGTCAGGGCGACCGTGGAGGGTGGCTATTTTCGTCCAACCGTGGTCAACATGGCTATTCTCGTCTTTTTCCCTTTTCTAAATATATTTTCAAGAGATAATATTTATTTATTTGATCATATCATAAATAAATATCATGGGTGTTTGTCTAGCTCGTTATTGGGTATGACCCGACTTGAATCATAACGTACTAGCCACATCAATATTCTAATATGTGTCTTGGGCATATAGAGTCCAACACCCCGCACCTGCATAGCATTACATATAATATAGGTGACAACATTTAAACTAACTACGGGCCTGTATTCTTCATAGGTAGAGCATATGTCATCAGAAATTAACATAACCTAAGAGTGCATATGGCAATTCCAACCCGTTCATATGAAAAAACGGCTCGATTCAGGTTGCAACTTACTGATCACGGGTCAAATGGGAAAATTAATGGAAAAAGAAACATGCCAAATGGATTGAACGGTCCCCGTCTAAAGTGAATTCAAATACTTAAGACCTCTCAGATATCTTGATTTATGGAAATAAATGTACCTTGAGCCCAATGGTTATTCCACGTGCTGCATCAAAACATGCACCTGATATTCTCCCATGCTCACGTAGTTCTGGCCTAGGTGCTTCTCCTAACCTTCCCTCTGGACCTGAACCAATCACGTTGAAGTATCTGGCAGGCATTTAAATAACCAAGTCAATTTCAACAAAACCAGACAGCTATGGGATTGTTTGGACTAACTCTTATGTTAATCGTTATTACAAGCCGTCGGTCTCAGGTAGGTTTAACAACAGGTCAAACTGCTTTGGGCCAGTGTGCTTAATATGATTACGAAGCTACACTAATTTGATGACTTTCAACCAGTTTGGCCCGTTAGTTAGATATAAAACAGCCAATTCGAGAAATATGTAGGATATGTAAAGCACAAACCTTAGAATCATGACCGCCATGTCAGAGTTCTTATGAAAATCCAAAATAATATCTTCTGCCATCTTCTTGGCTTTACCATAAGGATTAATAGGCAGCTGAAATATGAATGAAACACAACAAAGAGGCGTTAGGCAAAATCAAAAAGGAAAAATAATTTTAAAATTACATATGCTCGTATCGTATTACCTGGGAAGTTTCTTCAGTAATCGGCATCTTCTCAGGCTCTCCATATGTTGCACATGTACTAGAGTATATAAGTGTATTAACATTGTATGCTGCCATTGCCTCCATTATCCCGAGTGTATTTGATGTGATATTGTGATAATACCTGCAATATTACAATTAGTAGACTTTGCGTTGTAGCAAACCTCCAAGGGTGCTCCAAATGCACTTACTTTAGGGGATCAAGGGTGCTCTCCCCAACATAAAGCAACTGTAGCAAAATGCATCACAGCATCAAACGCATTTTCAGAAAAGATTTTGTGCATCTGAAGTGTTTGATCAAGGAAACAAGAGAGAGATAGGCATGTGAAACTGTTTATGAAATAATGGAAAAAAACCATTACTACTAGCATCTATTTGATATATGATTTATGTTTCACAGGATACAGCTTTTGGATTTCCCAGATCGGCGTAAATAAATTGAAGTCTCCCAGGTTCCAGGAACAAGTCTTGAAGAACTTTGACTGCACCTAGGTTTCCACGAGAGAGATTATCCTATCACAAAAGAAGATAGAATAGGATATTTTCAAGGTCTACATAATCGGTTTCAATGCAGGTATAGCAAAAGTTACTTGTAAAAAATACCACTATAGTCACGGTGAGAATCTTTTAGAAGACGGAGAGCTGCATGAGAACCAATATAGCCAGCACCTCCTGTTACTAATACGTGGGTAATACCCGCTTCATGACGAGAGAACTTTAAAAGAAAAGAAATTGGAAAAGAAAAATATGTCAGATATTAAAAAAATTATATCTGGTTCATTTAACTGTATAATTGTGTTCTTTTCATGTAACATGATTCTAGTTAAAATCCAATAAGAAAGAAAATCGGTTGTTATTTCAAACATCCTCAGGTATACTCCCTCCAACCCATATAAACTACTACACTCAAACATCAGTATTCACAAATACCCTTTAGTTAAAAAGACAATGAAGGAATCATGTGGACCCAAGATGATATTATCAACATATTTGAATGATGACAATGTGTGAATAAAAAATTTGAACATGGAATCATTCCAAAAAGGAATTGTTGCACATGCCATGGTACATCCAAAAAAAGTGTTGCACATGTCATACGATGAAGGAAGTAGGATTCTTAACCTGATTTAGTCAACAAAATACATTAAAACAGGATGAAATTAAACATGGAGTCTGTTTGGTTAGATATGAAGAGGATAATGAATGATCCATAGCCAATAATAGGGGTGCCAAATGGGTCGTGTTTGAAGGTCGACCCTAAATCCTGAAAAACATGTCACATGTATGAAACCGAACACGATATGAATATTCACATGTTGACCACCCGAACACGACCCATTTGACCCGAACTTCTTTTATTTCTTTAACATATCATTGCTTTAAAGTTCCTATTTAACAACAAAAATATAAATGCATACAAAACAATTACATTTTAGTTATAAAAAATACGTTAAAGTTTCTTTTAACTTTTAAACATTGATAAAAATTAGAATACCAATTTAATTTGTCACATAAAACATATTTAAAAGTGTAAAATATAAAATACAAAATATATGGGTTAAACAGGTCAACCTGCCAACCCGTCTGGTAGACACGAACATGACCCTATTAGCTAAACGGGTTCAACAGGAAGCTGACCCAAACCCTTTCATACGAAACCCAAACCCACAGATTTCTTGTCAGGTTGGTGTCCTGATAGAAATTTACACCCCTAATTCGTGTGTTTAGTTGGCCTTTGGGGATGGTAAAAGGTCAATGAAGGTGGTTATTTGGACTTAGATGTGCATGAGTGGACATGCAATTAAGCAAATAAAAAGAAATTTTATTCAATACAACCTAATGGAAAATAATGAAGGAGCGGAGGGATTAAAATAGGAACCTAAAGCAAAGAAAAACATGTAATTTAAAAAAAAAGGAGTAGAAATCTACTTACTGGGCTAGGGGTGTAAAAAGTTGGGGATTGCTTTAGAATAAGAATGCATAAAGCAGTAAGGCCTGCAGCCAAAAGAATCTTTCCTAAAGCACCATTCTTCTTCTTAGGGTCTGCAAAATCCATGGCTACAAAGACAAACAGAAATAACTTGAAAATTTTGAATTCATAGATCATTATCATAAGTCCTTTGACTTGGATGTGTTCAGTCTGTTTTAAACATGTAACAATACAAAGTCAATGAGCTAGTAAACACATGTCTGTCTAATGGAGGGATTTGCACAAGTTACCTCCCATACGATGAGATCGGTTTGGCCTAGGTTGAGTTCTTGATCTGCTAAAGTTTAGCATTTCATTTGTTGAAGAAGCAATTAATTACAGATGAATCTGCCGACCATACAATTCAAAGTTGAAACAAGACTTTTGCGTAATGATGAAACATAAAGAACAGAGAAATAAAACATAAAGGTACATGCTATGATTGTACATGGCCCCTCCTTCACCCAAATTCAAAATTACTAGTCAATGGAATCTAATTCCACAATCGGATTCAAAGAAAGAAACGTGGGATTTGGAGAGAAACCTAATTCGTTTAGATGAAGAGCAGTAAAAGAAAGAAAGAAAGAGTTACCTCATTTATTTATGGTTGAAAGAAAGAAAAGCAGACAAGATCTATGAAAGTAACTTAGGACGGACTATAATATTTATAAGGAGGGTTTTGATTGATTGATTGAAGAAGGCGGAAAGGGCATATCAAATTATTAGAGAACTAAAACGTAACAAGGGGAAATTCAAACAACATGCCTTCTTCAATAGAGACTTGCTCTATTGCTCGAACCGACGGGTGGTGTTTCCTAGTCAAATCGTGACTATTTTCCAGCCTTTTTATGTAAGGATCAAACTAACCCTCACGCGATATCAAAGACTAGCAAAACCGTGCGGAATCCGGTTTAGCTAGGTGATTCAAGTATGAACAATATAAGCAATAATCGAATAATATGAAAACACAAATAACGAACACAAACCGATGAGTAAACTTGAGAAACCTTGAATATCGATTGCCAAACACCTAGAACCAATCACCAAAGTGGTCTCGGTTATACACACAATCCGCAACAAAACACAAGCAACCCTAAACCGAAATAAGGTGGGACTATATATAGGAGAGATTGACTTGGTAAACAAGTCAATCTCTTTACAAGATTTCGAACCCTAAGCCCACATTAAACCGATCGGACCCAAAACCCACAATAAACCTACAAAAGTTAGCCCAATTACAATTATTTACTAGCCCACAAGTATTAACCTAAACCCAAAATTCATCTAATGCAAAAGCCTCATTTTCTAGGTCTCTACAATCTTCCCCTAGGCTTTAGCATTAGACTGTCTTCACATTCTGAATTTCTTTGAAAGATTCACCGTCGCTGGATCATACCATAGTTCCTTGGCTACAATCTCAGCTACAGCCCGAGTGTAACACTTTGCATATTCTTCAGTGTCTGGATTGCTCTCAATCTGATGCTTTGCAAGCACCATTATATCCCTTCTTGTGAAACCTCATCAAATCATGAACTTCCATGACATCAATTGTCTTTGATTTGCAGAGGATTTTGGCTTCACCAGAATAATCACTATACGCCCATGTCTGGAAATCATGCAAGCAATCTTCAGGATGTCTCATTGGCAGAGGTATTGTCTTTGTCTTGTCAGTAGGTGGATACAAGACATTTGTAAACTTCTTGGCTTTGACATTCTCATTTCCTGGGACACTTTTCTTTCCATCCCATTTGAAGACACTTCTGTACTTCTTCACATAAGATTTCTTGTGAGGAAAATCTTCAAACCTCTTGAACTTGCTTCGCACAGCATTTTCCAGTTTCTTGTAGAAGTACTTGGCTTGATCATTGTTTGAAGGATTTGAAAACGGTGCATGGTACAACATTGTGAGATCTACATTCGTCCAGGAGTAAAACTGGGTCCAGCTTTTGTAGTATTCCAATGGATACTGACCCTTTCGTCTTACTACGAACATATTCTTCTCTCCATCAAACATCCAGGCTTTAATATCCGCATTGATTCCTTGCTTATCATGATAATGCTCTCCCAACTGGATTAGGTACCTTTCAGGAGGATAGGCAAATGTCTGAGCTTCCCAACCTCCGTCAAATTCTGAAGCTGGAACAGTCATGTAATCTCTTATCCCTGGTATCTTTATCTTCATCTGAGGCTTCAGGTAAAACTGGTTGAGTTTCCTCAGGAATATCTGCTTCAAAATCAAATGCTGGTGATTGTGAGGAATCACCTGCACCTGAACCTCCTTCATCCTTATCACCTTGGCCAATGCTTGATCTGCTTGATTTATCTGAACTAAGCTGCCTGATCAGCTTTATGAAGATCTCTAAATTGTCTGGTAAACTCTCTGTTTATCTTCTTTTGATTCTCCAATTCAGCGTTGTGGATCTTCTGAATATCAATCAAGTCTTCAATCACCTCACTTTGGACTACATTCTGGGCTTTCAGAACTTTTATTTCTTCTCTCAGTTCCTTTTCCAGTCTGAATTCAGGGGTTTCTACTGCTTTCCCCTTTTCTTGGGCTGTGGGTTGGGTGGATGATTCACCAGCACTTGAGCTTGTGACTGGTGGTACACGTGGGTCCAATCTTCTTCTTCTTGGGTCACTTGGGCCTTGCACATGGTGTTCTGTAGCAATCGGCTCAGTCTCAGTCATATCTTCAGTAACAGAAGCACTGAGGGGAGGATCCTCCGTGGCTTTCCGTTTTCTTATCAGTGGCGTCTCAGCAGGTTCAGTCTCAACTTCCTCTAAAGTGATGTCATCAAGATACGTGTCATAGTTGACATTATCTTCACCTTCAAAATTCAGTGCACCAATCCGCACATCTTCTAAGTCAAACTCTTCCCAGTCAGAGTCATCAGGAAGGTCAACAACTTTCTTCGGAGGAGGAGGTTGACTATGTTCTTCTTCAACCGAAGCATTTCTGTTCACTGGAACTTCTTTTCTCACTATTTCTCCAAATTCTCCAAACTTATCACCAAACGGCATCTTATCAGACAGTTTCTTCTTTGGATTTATCATTGGAAACACCTCAATGCCCATTGGCTTGGTATCATGTGTGTCATTGGTCTTCCTCAGTACTGGATATCTTGAATCCAGAACTAACTGGATGAATCTTGGAACAGCAGCAAACTTCTTGTCTCTGGACACAACGGCCTTCACATCTTCAAATATCATTCTGGACCAATTGAACCTAACACCTCTGATCAGTGACACCATGGCATGGGTGTGCACTTGATTCAACTGATCTGTAGAGCTCTTTTTGGCAATGACACATTTTTGCAAGTAATGTGCCAGCATCCTCCAATATGGTGGAATGAGAGCTTTCATGGTGGGAGGAGATATTGTAAGATAGCCCATTTCCTTCAGACACTGTGACACCATCTCTTTGTCCAGAACAGTGGGATCAGCAGCAACATCTTTAAGTCTGAGTGCCTGTCTGAAAGTCTCTTCAGTCAACATCACCTCAGTAGCTTGAATCTTGGCAAGTATCTGCTTTCCATCTTCTGATACATCTGCTGTCTTCCAAAACTCTTGCTGCATACGTTTGCATATAACCGGGTTTGCTGTTAGTGCATAGTGTAGACAACACTTCTTCAATCCTGCTATCATTGACAGGTACTTCTCTTTGTATTCAGCAGGCGGGTCCAGCAAATAAGCAACCTGATTATGATCTTTGACAAACTCCAAATCCCTGCACTCACAAACACAGATAAACATCCAAAACACACAAAAATTCATTAGTTTTAGGGATTTCTCGAAAAACGGGCAGCATAACGGCTTAAAATTGAATGAAAAACCATTGAAAACATCATCAGGTACCTTTCCGATCGAAAAACAGGGTTTTCGATCGAAAAGCATCCGTCCGATCGGAAAGTATCAAGCACCTGAGGACCCTGGTCGAAAAGCCCTAAGCCTGATCGAGAAGCCTGATGGCCTGATCGAAAAGCCTTAGGCTGATCGAGAAGTCCTATGTCTCGATCGGAAAGCCTTAGCTTTGATCGAGAAGTCCTAAATGATCATGATCACTGGTCGAAAAGTGTATCCTTCGATCGAAAAGCCTAGGCTTTTGATCGAAAAGCCTCTGGTCATCGGTGACCAGTGATCGAGAAGTATCAGGGGCTGATCGAAAAGCCCCTGAGACGATCGAAAAGCCTCTTTCTTCTTCGTTTTAACCTGCAACTTAATCAATCATTCAATTCTTGTGTGTTTTACCACTCAATAACAGACCCAAACACCTTCAATCCCAGTTTATTACCCATCCCAACCATTGAATGCAAGAAAAATCAAAAATAAAACAAACATACTCCAATCGGTCTTTTGGGGGTCGGGCAACGCGCTTCAACCGAGGCGCCATGGAGTCAAATCAACAGTGGGGACGAGATTGGTGGTGAATTCCGATCGGGATGGTGGTGTCGGATGGTCTCAGCGGCGGCGGAGGGCGGCGGATTTAAAGGGGAAC
>JBCNJP010000023.1:29559726-29696012 GCA_039602395.1 Deinandra increscens subsp. villosa
AAATCACCACAAAACTCAAACCGTTAGTTGTCAAAAACTTGAATCGGATATCGCGAGAGCCTCGAAACTTGCGTTTCTTGGCTCTGATACCAATTGTAAGGATCAAACTAACCCTCACGCGATATCAAAGACTAGCAAAACCGTGCGGAATCCGGTTTAGCTAGGTGATTCAAGTATGAACAATATAAGCAATAATCGAATAATATGAAAACACAAATAACGAACACAAACCGATGAGTAAACTTGAGAAACCTTAAATATCGATTGCCAAACACCTAGAACCGATCACCAAAGTGGTCTCGGTTATACACACAATCCGCAACAAAACACAAGCAACCCTAAACCGAAATAAGGTGGGACTATATATAGGAGAGATTGACTTGGTAAACAAGTCAATCTCTTTACAAGATTTCGAACCCTAAGCCCACATTAAACAGATCGGACCCAAAACCCACAATAAACCTACAAAAGTTAGCCCAATTACAATTATTTACTAGCCCACAAGTATTAACCTAAACCCAAAATTCATCTAATGCAAAAGCCTCATTTTCTAGGTCTCTACATTTTATTATACAAGAGGATATGATAACTTGATTTATAATGTCTGGGTGGATGTGGCCCGTAAAAATGATTATATAAAACAATTGTATTAAAGTAGCGCAAATAAAAAAAACAGCAATATAAAAAGTAACGATGGTAAAAGTTAAAAGTCAAACGCTGAGAGAATCAAGCCATTGACCTAAATAAAGGTTGTTCTACACGACTACATCTATTACACCACAAACTCATGTGTTTTGTAGAAAAAAAAACAATTGCATTGTTTTAATACAACGTAAATAAAACAGAATTATAAAAAGACAATGTATCAACTGTAAATCTTAAACGAAACGGTAAAAGTCTTGAGCTTACAACCTAAATATTATATTAAACGATTGTACATATTACACAATTAACTCATGTGTTAAGTGTGTTGGGTTTGTATAGAATACACAAATAATGATAATAAATAATTATTGACACATAACACCACCCCATGGTATACATGGGCTAATGATATTGTTTTACTTTTCATTTCAACTTTAGTTCCTATATTGTATAATGTGTTAAGTAATTGGCACATAGTAAAGTCATGTTATGAGTGTATGTGTACCTTGTGATTGCTTTAGCAAGAGGTGCATTTCTGTCTTTAAATTGCAAGGAGAATGTGGATCCTATGCGTTGGAGCAGATGTTATTCGTTAGTAAATGTTTCTACAACCGACATTTACTCAGTGCATATAAAGAGATTTCACTACCCAAGCATTACAGCAAGAATGACGTAGATACACCAAACAATTGCTTTGCTAAAATGCAAATCAAAGAAAATACAATAAAAAAAGAAAAACCACGCAATGACATTAAACCAAAAAATTAATACGTAAACGCGATAGTGTGAAACTACAATGAATGAAACTAAAAAAATAGAATAAAAAAAGGCAACGTGAAGAAAATATAAATACTAAAGACTACACATAGACATTAAACTAAAATAATAGAGAAAACAAAAAAAATTAATACGTAAAGAGATGGTGTGAAACTACAATGAAAGAAACCTATAAGAAAGAATATATTGCATGTCACGTGACACCCAACCAAAGGACCACGTGATAATGCATGATCGGTCCATTATGAATAATGCATCTTACTCAAAACCAAGTGGTTGCTTTTTGTTTATATATATAACAAGATGTTCGACCCCTGCACGTTGCAACAGAGTATCATTTTTTTACTTAAGTTAAAATGATCTTAATTTAATGTCGTAACTATTAAATCCAGTCAAGTAGGAGGATGAAGAAGGTATAATGTATGTTGCGACCGGGGAGGTAGGACACTAGCCTTTTTGAAAGAAGGCCAGTTATTATGACACCGCATATTTTCAGGTTATTATTTTGTGTAATAATCTTTTATTTAGTCGTGACTATATGATTAATTGACTAAGGTGGTTAATTATCCCTGTGTATTATGACCTGAAATATTATGGTTTCTATTTTTCAAAACGTCAAAATATTTTACCCATAGACGCTGGGGAAATACTGCATTAGACAACGAATGTACATGAACTTATTTTTACTAAAAGAGTTTATAAAATTTTAGTAAAAGCTACTTGATTATCTTGGATAACATTAAACCCTGGTCTCTATACCCAAATATTCCTTCGTTTAAATTCGTTTTTACCCGTGAAAAGCCCGTAAAATCCTAGAGGACAACCATCATAATTGTTTTTGTCCTATATGATATTACCCAATGGGTAATAACCAGTGGGCAACCCCGAAACATCTTGCACTAAGACTTGAATCACGAAATTAAATTTATGCCATTAGAATCCTTATTTTTAGCCATCATGACGGAATAAAGTATACACTCGAACACTCGACGGATTTCTTTTGTCTAGTGGAGAAGCCATTATCCAGTGGGTATTAACCAATGTCTATTATCCGATGAACAAATCGTCACGTCACCCATCCCATCGCCACCCTAGCCTAGTAGACCGAGTTTTCATCTTCTCGTCGTGCCACACACCCTAGTTTACATGTAGCCATCATGGAGCCTACGTAGTAGCATTTAAGGATGGTGATGATGACGTCCGGTGGAGATGGACTATATATAGAGGGAAAGTATGCATGAGAAAGCTACCAAACATCATCCCTCTTATCTCTCTCTCGTCCGCCCTCTCTCTCCATCCCTCCCTCTCCTTCGGTTTCACAATCGAGACCAACCACCAGCACCGTAACTAGCCACCAGCCATCATCGGCCACCCCGGCGCCGGACATAAACCAACCCAGCCACCCCATCTGTAACATTTTTGATTTTCGAATGTCCGATTTGTACCTGTTTTGTAATCCGATCCGATGATTTATAATCAAATATATGGGTATTGATAAATTTTGATGTTTATTACATAATTTTATGATATTGGATCCATTATGATGTTCGTTGATCGATTTGATGTTTAATTTATCATAATTATGGATTTTACCATGAACGCTTCGGTAATTACGTTTAACCAGGAATTCAAGCAATCTGAGCATGTATGAGTCTTGTGTGCAATACTAGTTATGCATACAAGTAAATAAAAGTGAATATGTGCGAGAATTTGAGGTTTAGAACGCAAACGGTGAAAATTCGGTAAATCCCGCGTGATTTTGATTTTAACCGAGAGATCACGTTTTTGTGTATCGTATATCATATTTATCATATTTATGAGTTTTATGATCACATTTGATGTCACGAGTCATAACACACTTGAGCGAGTAATGAAACATAGGTGATTTGACCAAATGTGATACTTACGCCAAAACCGACCAAAATCACATGTTTTGACCTAATTTGTGCATCCTTATGTGTTATGTGACGCATTTATATTCATTTTTTGTGGATTTAATATGGTTAACATGATCGGATGGTTAATTGAGTGATTTGGGTGAAAACGGGACTCGAAACATCAAAAAACGAAGAACCGAGCACGTAAAACAAGGAATCAGCAAAACTATTATTCGGGTGTGTACTAGGTGTATCGCCTGGCACATACATGTGCCCAGGCGATACGCTTGGAGGCTAAATTCTAGCAAAACCCTAGTTAGCCACTATTCAAACAAATTAAGCCTCCATGCTCTCCTCATTCAGCCCCAAATCACTCTCAAACAACCCAAAACGGTTGTAAACCTTAAAGATCAAGTTATTTGAAGATTTGATGCCCTAGATCATTGCTTTCTTGCTTAGGATCAAGTTTTTTTACCTCTTTCGGTATGTAATCTCAAAACCATGTAGTTAGCATCTTGATTTCTTCTCCTTCTTCCATCATGATCTGAACTTTATGTGTTATCATGCCTAGATCTATGTTATAACTATTAGATCTAGGATTCTTATGATTAAAGGTTCCACCTTTTTTATGATATCTCCATCTCGCTTGAGTTTATGATGTAATCTCTATAGATCTATGAAAAGTATGAAATTTGGTCTGTAGATCTACATGAAAGTTGATGTTGTGTTTATGGATCTAGGGTTAGATCTTGGTACATCATGAACATGTTATAGATCTAGGGTTTGCTTTGTCAAAGATTTGATTTTTATGCTCCTGTGTGATGAGATCTATATGAATCATGCTCCATATGGCTAGATCTATGGTTTTGAAAGTAAAGTTTAGATTTTTATGATGCTATTGTACTAGATACTCAACAAGCATGCACCTAAGTAGTAGATCTAGTGATGTCATGTTAAAGATTGCATTTTTATGATGTATTCATGCTCCCAAAATGTTAGATCCAAGGTTTTCTTCATGAAAAGTAAGTATTGATACTAGATCTAGGGTTCCACCATGAAAATCTATCATTTTGGTTGCTTGATCTTGAATGATGTCATGATAATCATCATTTTGATATGTAGATCTTGGGTTTAATCGTGATAGAATGCTAGACTTGGTTATGTTGCATGATAAACCCATGATTTTGACCTTAGGTTGACTTTTGGCTATTGTTTGACTTTGTTAGACTTCCATGGAAATAGATGGTTATGTGACCAATTTGATGTATGGATGTTTTGCCATCTTTGACTTAGACTTAAGTTTGACCCCCCTTTGTTTAGTAAATCAACCCCGTATGTATCACCACAATAAGTCACCCACGAGTCATTTTTCTATTGTGTCTGATATATCATTCTAAGTCATGGAACCTTATCCATTACTTATATATTTATATATATATATAACAATGTAAATGTGTAGATGAATAGTGTTATTTTAGTTTCTTTGAAATTTACCACACCTTTTTGTTTTTATTGACAATTTTGGTCCTTATTGACAAGTTCTTTTACAACTTCACCCTTATTGTTTAGATGTTAACATGAAAATCATCACACGTGTCCCTGCCCTCTAGGTCACGTGTCATTTCCATGACACTGTCTTCTTCTATGAATTACATATCAATCCTTTATCCAATCATATTGTTCCAACGTTTTATTTTGTGTCCTTTTCATCGTTTCATTTACACGCCACCTGTACATGTAAACCTTTTCTTTAGCTTCCTGCCTTCAGATCATTATCCCTATTTTCTTTTGTGCTCCGAATGTCGCTACATTCTTTCTCCACTCTTGCTTACCCAGGTTCGTTTCGTATTCTAATTTCTTAGTTTTAAGATTTCTGTGTCATGATTTCCTTTCTGTTATTGCTTCGTCACTTTCAATTTGGTTGTTTTATTTAAGTTTTAACGCTTTTTCTTGATGCGTATAGTCTCACGGTAGTAGAGTTGTGCCGATGGTTTCTGTTGTTCAGGCTAAGGACTGATCGATTTTTGTAGTTAGCTGTTGTGGAGATCTTGAATTGCATGTTCACGATTTCGATTTCTTTTTTATCATCGCCTCAACTTTTGTTTAGTTTGAGTTCATTTTCATGGTGTGGGTTGATTTTGGTAGGCTAACGACTAATTCCTGTGGCGGACGCTTTTCATACGACCACAATAAAGCAGGTAAAACAAATCAAAGAAATTAAGTTCCGATCGTCTGCTTCTGTGCGCCGGCTTCAATGGCACTGTATTCGTCTATTTACATCATCGGAACACGTTAGTTTCAAGTTTTAATCATGTAATTTAGTTTTCAAGTGTGGTCATGTTACCTTTTGAGAGTTAGTGTTTCGTTTTGTTTGCAGATTTGAGGGTTTCGAATCTCCATTTAGTATAGAACGGCTTACTAATCTCGATCTTGGTTTGTTGAGTGTTTTGATGTTTCGCCCTTGATTATTCTACATGTGGTTTAGTGTAGATATAAAGCAGAAGGTAACACGAGAAAGAGATTATCTTGAAGGTTTGCCTTAATTTTGACATCTTTTTTGCTCTTGAGATCTATATTCACTTTGAGATGCTAACATGTTTTTGTGCAAATGAAAGATTATACTATACAGATTGACATCAAATTTTGAAGTTCAAAATGAAGAAAGAAGGTATAGCATGACCCCTTTTCGTCTCCAACTTCAGGTAATATTATATAGATTGACCTCAAATTTTGAAGTTCAAAATGAAGAAAGAAGGTTGTTCTCACTTTGCATTGAAGCTTTTGTATTTTCAAATATTCTGTGATGTATGCTAAGTTTAAGTTTTGTAAGTTGGAAGGGCTGCCAATGCAAATATTCCTACCTTTGGAATTCCTTATTAAAGAATTTGATATATTTGTATAAATAGTTCTAAAGTAAAAAAATCTTCATTGAAAATTTGCCTCTATGTTGACTAATAGTTTGCTTTGTTGTATTGGCATTGCTTCTTTATTTTGATTTACCTTTTTAGTTGTTATGTTGGATGCCGTATAGGTAAACCTTGGGGGTGATGCTCTGTTCTTTTAAAAATGATGCCTACTAACATTTAGTTGGATGTATCTCATCTCCTTGAATATGTTCTTATTCAATTCCATTTGATTGTAGGGTTTTGCCGTTGGTCCTTGAAGCAAAATCATTAAGGAAAATGATATCCTCTAATGGAAAATGATATCCTCTAATAAAGTAATATTTTGTACATGGTGTTGTATTTTTCAATATTGAAGGCTTCTATATCATAACTAGATGTTGGACACTGTGAAGTTTGAAGTTCATGTTGAGTGAGCCTTTTTTTTTACTTAGGTCAAAGGCCCTAGCATAAAGTTATGTTCTATTTTTTTTACCATTTACGTCTCTAATTTTCGTATTGATAGATGGACATAAAAATGTGGAAGAAAGCTATGCTATTGTTATAAACCGGTATGTGGCACTACAAAAGTGATTAATGTGCGGTCCTATTGAGTTCCATTTTTGTAAGTAATTATTGTGTCATACATGTTTGAAAGAATTATATATTATTTCATTATTAGTTGAGTTTCATTTTTATAGAACTTTTAGGAGGTCTTACACACTAATATTTCACTTGAGTGACTTGGAAAGGTTTGGAATTTATAAGTTGGATGTTCTGTGTGCAGTGGGAAGGTTTGAACTAGAAGGCCTAAAGTAAATCATAACAGGAAGTTTATTTCTTTCTGATTTTAACATGTGCACCAAGTAAATTTATTTCTTTCTGATTTTGTTTAACAGTTAGAATGGCACACATATTTTTTTTTACCATCATAACAGGAAGACGAGGACGTTCTCTTATGTCTAAGATATAATTTAATTTTTCAAATAGCGCACTGATTGTTTTTAATTATGAAGGTTATAGATGCTTTTGTCATAAGAGTGTCTTCTACTTCTCTAACTGCAATCAGCAATACTACCCTCCTTATGGTAATCCACTAATCTTATTTTTAAAGAAGTGGTCTGGGTGGAGCTACGGGAGTTGAAAGGAAGGCAAGGTTAGTAGCTCTGACCTGAACCACTTTGCGCATCAGTCAAGCCATTAGCAGCAGCAACTGCTTTATTCGTTGAGTTTCATTTTTATAGAACTTTTAGGAGGTCTTACACACTAATATTTCACTTGAGTGACTTGGGAAGGTTTGGATTGTATAAGTTGGATGTTCTGTGTGTAGTGGGAAGGTTTGAACTAGAAGGCCTAAAGTAAATCATAACAGGAAGTTTATTTCATTCTGATTTTAACATGTGCACCAAGTGAGTTTATTTCTTTCTGATTTTGTTTAACAGTTAGAAAGGCACACATATTTTTTTACCATCATAACAGGAAGACGAGGACGTTCTCTTATGTTTAAGATATAATTTAATTTTTCAAATTACGCACTAATTTTTTTTTTAATTATGAAGGTTATAGATGCTTTTGTCCTAATAGTGTCTTCTACTTTTCTAACTGCATTCAGTAATACTACCCTCCTTATGGTAATCCACTAATCTTATTTTTAAAGAAGTGGTCTGGGTGGAGCTACGAGAGTTGAAAGGAAGGCAACTGAAGTGGTTAGTAGCTCTGACCTGAACCACTTTGCTCATCAGTCAAGCCATTAGTAGCAGCAGCTGCTGATTGGAAACAACTAAAAGCCATTCCTTTGTGTACATATTGCGCCTTAAGGCCGAACCTTAGAAAAAGGTTCATATATAAGTATATAAAAAAAACAATGGTTTTGCTACACATTATTGTTCATAACTAAGCTTAATTTCACATGTGGTTTTTTTATTTCTATTTTTTTATTTTCTGCTTTTGCTTTATTCCTTTTGTACATATGAAAACTTTAATCTTCAGTTTTGTAGATCCAGTGATATTTTTTTATTTATCCTAATAAGTTCTAATGCTTTAGGGTGCTATTAAAATGAATCTTTTGCAGATCAAGTGCTTCTTCAAAACATAATAGCCAGGTACATATCTAGTATCTAAAGGAATGACTAAGCCCACTTTTATAGATCATTGCTACTTTTCGGATAAGTTTTCTTATTTGCTTGCATTTATTTAGAACACTTTTTGCTAAACAAGGCCCATAATTGCTAATGAAATTGTTTTGGCATGCAATGAACCTACAACCAACAATTGTATTATAAACCCAGGTACATTTAGCATACGACACTACAAATACCATGAAAAAAACTAACACAAATTCATAACATGCAGATAACCCGATATACGAGACGAAAACAAATGGCTACCCAAAATAGGAAGACAATAACTAAGATGGGACAAGCAAACCATTGCTCCTTTTGAAGACACAAAGCTACTAAATTTTGAACAAGACGATAACAGCCTCGGTTGGTGTATTTCAGCCTAAACATTCACTGCTTCTTAGTGGTTTTTTTGTTGTTTTTTTTTATTTTGTTTACACTATTTGATAGGAGGGTTGTCCGTCGCAACGCGCGGGCGGGTCAACCACTATTCAATCTATTTGTACATTTGTAAATGTAATGATTTTCAATTTCTTTCATGTACTATGTCTCCGCCGCAACGCGCGGAGTGGTAAAATTCTTATTTTATTTATTTATTTTATCCTATCACGATCGGTCGTCAAGGAGATCTCCGGATTTGAGTATTCACTCGCTATTGTTGGTTTTCTCTATTCTCGTTGCTGTTATCATGTCAGTTTTCATAACCCCTTTTTACTTGAATGTTTTTGGGGTGCAACATGTATCATTTTCCAAAACTTTGATTTCACATGCGTATTCTATGTTCGATATCTGTTTGAAACATGATTGTGTTGATTAATTGATTGAACGATGAATGATGAACGATGAACGTAATTATTTAAAACTAAAAATAGATCAAATGGCCTGACAAGCCCATCTAGACTGCCTCGTGTTAGCGTCGGGTGATTGGAAGCCTAATTGTCACAGGTTAGATTATGTTGACTTTATACCTTATATAATTTTATCAAATTTTTCTCAAAAACTCATGTACGCATGCTTTTGAACGTTATCATTAAACCTATGAATTCTCACCAACTATTTTAGTTGACTCTTTTTATAAACATGTTGCAGGTAATGCCTTTTGATATAAGATTTCATCACCGTATGTTGCATGGGACTAGAGAGACCTTTACATAAAATTTAAGACTTTATTATTATCATGATTGTATTTGGATCGTACTCTCTGAATCCTATTTGATCGTTGTTTTGTTTTATGCTATGAAATGCGTATTAATTAAGAATATAACCTGATCTTTGTGTTGTGTGCTTCTGGATAATCATCGCACCATGACAAATTCCGCCATGGGTTGGGTGTGACAGATTGGTATCAGAGCCACAACTATAGGGATCTAGGTTATTAGAACCGGTTTGATCTAGACTTATGCCTTAGGTGTCCTGCATGAGTGCCTCATGCGCAATATGCCTAAATGCTTATTTTGTCCAATAAATTTCTTCTTAATTGTTGCCTATTTCAATCAATTGTTTTGTTATCTATAAACTAGCACGCACTTACGTACAAATCACCAAGGCTTCCTAGCCTCTTCCTTAGAAAATGGTACCTTACATACCATTTTGGAAAATATGATTTCTCGATTTTCAAATCTCGTCAGAATTAGGGTTTTAGTGGTACATGTAGTAACTGGAAGGATGAAAGCACCGGTATTCGAGGTCTCTGTCAAGAAAAGCATTGCATATAAATCCAATCAACCACTGGACCCGAACGCTCACCTGGGATGCCGCGGTGAGAGTGTGGAAACCTATTAGGCCAACGCATGTCTCTACCAATAGGATCGTAACCTGATTAGTCTCGGTTGTAGCCCTCCACTCGGGAGGTGAGAACCACTCCGATGTGTTTTATCTCAAATGCTCGATTTCATGATTTGGCGCGCGTTTATGTTTAAAAACAATTTTTGATAAACTATGATGAGTTACACTATATCACGGTTCGCTAACACACACCAATTTTACACTTAACTAGTTTAACCCCTAAAAATTTGATTATCAATCACATCCTTATTTTGTCTCACTCATGTTATTCTTTAATCTCAGCATGTCGGTCCATTTAAAGGGAGGCCGAAAGGGCGATAGCGATGGAAAGATGGCCTCAGTGATAGCCAAATAGATGGCCGAGGTTCTTCCCGACATCATGGTCCAGATTCAGCAGGGCTTAAATGCTAACCCTGCCAATGCTGCTTGTTCCTTCAAGCATTTCAATTCTTCCAACCCTCCTAAATTCAAGGGTACCGAGGGTCCTATTGGTCTACTCCAGTAGTTTGAGGGGATGGAAAATACTTTCGTTAACAGTGATTGTGCTGATCATCTGAAAGTCCCACGTGCCACCGATAACCTCACTAAAAAATCCCTCCACCTGGTGGAACGATGAGAAGAGGATTTGTGGGTCTGATGAAGCCTTAGCTCTATCTTTGACTGAACTGAAGGAAATTCTGAAAGAAAAATATTGTCCTCGTAGCAAACTAAAGAAACTTGAGGATGAGTTTTAGGCACTGAAGCAAGTGTAAAAACGGATTTGTCCCCATCTAGTGATTTGTACACCGAAATTAATACCGAAAGATGATCGAAAGTCAAGAGAATAAGAACACGTAAATAATCACTCGTCTATAGCTCAAATCGATCAATGATTACAAGATATGAACTCGAGTGTAGCATCTAATCATGATCTCAAACACAAAACTCTCAGAAATTGAAGATCAAAAACTTCCTCCCTAGAATGATGGACTCGAAGAAACGGTTATCGCGAGGTTATGAAAAGCAAACAATAATACATATATATAGTAGTGATGGTTCACTGATCCTTCTTGTTTCGTTCGCTGGCTCTCAAATAGTTCGCTGGACTTCCAGATGTTGGTTTGGAGATATGCTTCAACTCACGGTTCAATGGCAGAAGATATGAATCTCATGAATATGAGATTTCATATATTATAACAAAGACATTCACAATCTAAGAATTACACAAACTACCTTAGGTTATTTAGACAAACAAAACTAAGCTAACATCACTAACATAACTAACTGGATACATCACACGACACACAGAAAATGCTCTAACAGACTCCCCCTTGACGTGTGTTGTATCAGTTCTTCAAAATCTTTGAAACTTTTGTTAGTAAATGTAGGGTAGGCAAGGCAGGAACAGGACTGCGTCAACTGAACCACTTGTGAAAGAATCCTTCGTTAGCTTGTCCTCTAACTGGCTAAAAGAAATAAACTATTTGACAGCTTTGCAACCATGCATGAAATCCTTTCTAAGATACATATCTGGGAGACTTTGATCTTTTCAACCTACAAGCTTTAGAAGACAGAAGTATGGTTTTTCTTTTCCAAATTCATAACATTAATCTTGGAAGAATTTATCCTTCGGAGAACTAAGATGATTTGAAATCAATTTTTGAAAATTTATTATATCCCGTGTCGATCAGATCGAAAACAAAGGAAGAAAGAAAATCTTTTGGATTTTACAAACGTTATATCAAAACACACCTAAAATCTTTTTTTTTGGATTTTATGAAAATGAAACATAACACAATACAAAATTAAATTCTATTTTTGGTTTTGGTGAGAAAGATCACGACGTGAGATCATATAAAACATAACGCATCTAGCACACTTCACTTTCAACTTAGTCATCATGCATGCAAAGATGATAGCAGATACAATAATTTCTTATTCATTTAAGCATGAACAAATCAATTTTTATAGCTTTCTGATATATTAAAGGGTATATGTTTCAAACACCGATAACATGGTCCTCACACTTTTCAAAGATATTGTCAACTCATCATTTTTCAAGCTACTCCATATCATGCAGATATTTTCAATCATACAAATATTTGTGCTTGCTTTATAGAACTTATCTTTCAGAGATATAAACATCCATTATATGTCATGCAAAAAGAAAGCAGAATGTTAAATCGTCTACCTTAAGGTCGATACCGACGTATACACAGATAAGGCTTCGGATTTAGCAAAATAAGAAAGCAAAACAAGTTGAATTTGTTCAATCAACAACAATCAGGTCATTACTTCGATACGCAAAATCTTAAATAAACTACTATCAGGTCGATACTCACGTATACGAAGACATAGTCCGATCATTTGAGAAAAACAAAAATCAAACAAGCTTAACTCTTTTGAAAGAACGCATGCATACAAAATGATATCTCTTATTCTATTTTTGTAAATTTATCACACAATACTCATCAAGGTGATAAACCACAGTTATTAGGCAGGCATTATCTTGATATCATACTTGCATATATCAGATTTGTCATGTACATCACACATATTAAGCAATAACCTACAACCTTTACATCTACTTTATCCATGGTAGATAACGTACATGCTGATTTACCATCATTTCTCACATGGTCTGATCAATTTCTCAATTTTATTTTTTTCATTTTTTCATTTTTTAAAATTATTATTTTCTCCCCCTAAAATGTAAAACACACTATTTTTGGCTTTTCCAAATATGCTTTCCCTATAAATATAAAAGAATATAAAGGAAAGAAAATAAAAATGAGCGACCAACACGGATACCTCGTATTTTTAGATTTTGAAAAATCAATTTCTCAAATATTTAGTGAAATATCAACTCTGAAAAGAGCTAACTTAGGCAAAATACTCCACTATCAGCAACTTTGCAATCACTAATAGGTCTTCTTATAGCATCATGCACAAAACCTCAAACAATTTTTTTGTTAAATACGAGAACCCTAACCGGCTTGGGTCGTCCCATATCCTCAACAAAATCATTTCCCGCCGACGTTACCATTTTTTGTTTTCAAGAACGAAATGGTTTAAATGATTTCGCTCAATGCGAATCAGAACCATTGACATACTGTGACAAGTTGGAAACGATATTCAACAACTCACCGACCAACATTTTCTCAGATTTTGAATGATGTTGGTGATCTTGTTTTTGCCCATAATAGGAAAAATAATTGGAGTAAGGCATTTCAAAATCATTATTGAAAATTTGTCTGCTTTTTGAAAATTGTTTGGGTTTTGAAAACTGTGGAAAATCATCATCAAAATGTAAAGTTTTAACAACAAGCGGCTTCTTGGTAGTTGTCTTCCGTTGATGATTCTGATGTCGCTTGACTGGTACTTCATTGAGAATTTACGATTTAGATGATGATGACTGATGTGAACCACGTGAAAAACCTCGTCGAACAGCACAATCACGAATCACATGTCCAGTCTTGTTGTAGTAAAAAAAAGCTCTCCCATCAACTTGCTGGAGGTAACATGGATTCAATAGACACTATAGACTTTTGAAAAGAAATACTCTCTTGAAGCTATAACCTAGAATTCTTTTTTGATAGAAACTCAGCATCAGGTTCACACATGATATGATTCTTAACTCGGATCTCCTTTTCCTTGTAAACCTTGATTTCCTCAATAATTTCTTCTATCTCAATCATATATTTCATCCATTTTTCTGATAGCTTAAGGTTGAACCTCTTTGCTTTCATACCCCAGACCACCATTCTTTTTAGATTTATCTGGCACAGACTTAGGTTTCTCATGACCTTGTGAAGCAAGGCGAGAAAACTCATCCTTGATAGCATTCATAGCATCTTTATTGGAAAGCAATGATTCATCAATCACAATCTCTGAATTTTTTTTTGAACTTTAACATGTCTTGGATTGCCTTCAAACTCTTTTCCTTATCAAGAAATGTGGAACTTGAGGCAAATTTTTAGTTCTCTTGGTAGCATCAAATTTTCTTCATTTTTCTTCTTTGTGGCTTTGACTTTTTCTTCTTGTTGATACATAATTTGTGTGTCGTGTGAAGTATCTGAACAAGACGATGAGAAAATCTGAACAAACAAGACAAAGACACTACACGAACTGGATCCAAACAGGCAGTTCAGATCAGACGAACTGCGAGTTTGCCTGGAGTTTGGCTGGTCAAGTATAAATAGGAATTTTGTCTTGTAATTCAGAAACAGAGAGTGATCTGGTCTAGGCTAAGTGTGTGTTTCTAAGGTGTTCTCTGAGTGAACATTCTTAGTGTCTTTCTGAGTTGTAATTATTCATTTGATCAATAAAACAACTTTTAATTACTTCTCGTATTTGAAATAGCTAGATTGAGTAGACGATCCGATGCTCACGAACTTTCAAGTGGTATCAAAGCTTTCTGGTTCATTCTACTGATCTGTGGTTGCTATTTTCGGATTTGTGGAGTCAAAAAGTGTTGTTTTTTGAAAATTTGGAGCGTTTTTACAAGTTTTTGATTGTTTCAGTTGAGATTTTTGCGAAAAATTTGATCCTAAATCATTCCTTATCACTTTTTATGGTCCATTGCTGAAATCTCGTTCAATTCTGACTAAAATCATGATCTTTGAGTCGAAAACATTTCTGTTTGGTTAGGTTCAGCTAACGGACTGAGATTTGAAAATAATCGTCAACCGAACTGTAGGTTCATCTAGATTCGGTTCAGTTTGGTTGTCCGAAGTATTGGTTCGGCTAAGTTCGGGTGAGGTTGACTTAGTTCGGATATACGAAGTCTCGGTTCGGAAGTGTTTGTCTCTAGTTTAGTTCATACGAAGTCATAGTTCGGACGAATTTAGTTTTGGTTCTGTTCGGATAAGGTTTGGTTCGGACAAGTTCGGATAAATCTGAGTTCGGACAGGTTCGGTGACCCACCTTCAGTTCGGTTAAAATCTTTAGTTCGGCTACGCTTCGGCTAACTTTTTCTGTTTGGGTTCAGTTCGGCTAAAGTTTCAGTTCGGATAAAGATTTTTGGGTTAGGTTTCAGTTCGGATAACCAGAATTTGAAAATTTCCAAAATATCGGATTTCCAAGCTTTTACCGTTATGCAGAACGCGATGCAAACTTTGACTAAGTTTGACAACGAAATTGGAACAACTCAGAAAGTTCCTAAGTTGTTAAAGTTGGAAGATTTTTAGAATTGGAAACAACGATTTTCTACTTACATCAGCACGGATGATATCGATATATGGATTTCAATTCGGAAGCTTTACATGCACCCAACTTATCAAGGAGATTTTAAAGAAATTCATACTTTTGATGCCGCTGAGAGGAAACTTCATGAGCTTGAACAAAAGGCGTTTGGTTATATTACTATGGCTATACCTACTAAATTACTACATCAATTCAGCACTTGCAAGAAATCGAAACAATTATGGGATGCGTTATCGGCAAGATGTGAAGGTAATGATCAATACAAAAAGAGTTGAAGAAAGGTGTTGAACAAAGAGTTGGATAATTTTCAGCATTATGAAAATGAAAACATCACGGCTCTTGTATCAAGATTTTCACATCTTATTAGTGAATTGAAGATTGTTGGGATTGAGAAAACCGATGAAGAGTTGAAAGAGAAGATAATGGAGGCTTTACCAGAAAAATGGGAGAATTATGTGTTGTTGCTTACACATGACAAAGAATTTTCCACATTATCGTTTCATGAATTAACTGGTAAACTCCATGCTCGAGAAATGGAAATGATGAATTCCAATAAGTCAACTGCTAAATTGCAAAATCCAGAATTATATTATGGTGATAATGCTGCTAGCATAACAGGTAAGGCTAAACCAGGTCCTAGCTCTGCACCATCAACTCCTTTTGTTGGAAATGCGTCTGGAAATTCGGATAATACTAGTTCATCAAGAGGTTGCAGTTTTACAATTCCAGATTCAGTAAATCAAAATGCATTTTCTGTCAAGTCAGTAGATGATTGTTCAAAATTGATCTCTGCTCTCATTTCATCTTCTTTTGGATTGATTATCAAATATGTTGGTAATGCTCAGGTACCTAAGGAATATCTTAATGAAATTGATGATGACCAGTTAAATGAAATGGATATGGCATGGCAATTTGCTATGTTGACTCAGAGGTCCCAATGATTTTACAGGAAAACTGGAAGACATGCTTTTGATGGAGATGAAAAATTAGGTTTTGATAAATCTAAGATATAGTGTTACAAATTTTCCAATCTTGGACACTTTGCAAAAGAGTGTCAGAAAGCTGATATTAAATTACTACTAATGGTACTCAATCTTCATCAAGCAATTCAACAATGAAAGCTTTGACTGTTACTGCTGATGGGCGATATGATTGGGTAAACATTTTGACACATCTGCCTTGATTTTCACACATGAACAAGATGGGTATTATTTTGATTCAAGTTCTTATGAATCTACTGAGAATGATAACTCTGAATCAAAGATTGAAAGTTTGTTAAAGAAAAATGCGGGATTATTGAAAGAAAATGATTCTTTGATGAAGGAAGTTAAGATGCTTACTGAAGTTCTTCAATTGGTAAAAGAAGATTTGGAAATATCTAAAAAGAATGGAAAGGATCATGAAGCAAAGAATGCAAAATTGATTGAAGAAAAGGATGGGTTAGTTAAAGAAATTGAAAAATGAAAAGCTGAAGCGAAAGATGTTGAAAAAGATTTCAATGATTTGTTTAAAAAATCAAAAATTAAGCTTGATTTGCTTAACAAGATTTCTGAGGAGTATGCTGCCAAAATTGAAGTCTATCAGATTGATATGGAGAAGCTACTTGATGAAAAGAAGGAGTTAGCAAGAGTCAATAAATTGCAAAATGCAAATCTTGAAATTCAGAAAAGGAACGAAGACAAATGGAAAAAAGAATTGTTTGCTGAGCTAAATAATCTTCGACTGCAGAAATATGAAACTCACAAAGTTGCTAAGAGGTTGATAGATACATTAAAAGAATTGGCTGAAGCACAATAGAAGATTTCTGATTTGAAGATCCAAGTGTTTGATGCAAATCGTCTTCTAAATAATGTCACCAATTCTCAATCGTTCACAAGCTTCTTAGCAAATGATGAAAATTTTGAAAGAATGTTTGACAAGACAACCTCACCCCCAGCTAGTATCAAAGAAGTTGTTAATGAGGTGAAAGAAAAATTTGAAGAATGTGATTAATCAAAATTTTCATCATCAAATTTAGAGGAAGAGAAAGTTGTGAAGGCAAAGCAAAACAAGAAGGCTGGTAAAACGAATGAGAAGACATTAGAAGTTCCTACCGTTTCAAAGTTTGTGTCTGGTTCGTCGACAACAGAAAAAGAACAAACAACTACATCTTTTGAGAAGATTCGTTCTCAACCTGATTTTAATGACACGATTTTCTATGCCAAGAAGAAAGTAAATGAAGTCAAAGCTGAGTTTTCTCGTTTGGCAAAGAATGGGCTTAAATCGTCAAGTTCTGAAGACAAGGTTTCTGGTAAACATGTTGGTTTGGGGTTCAAGTAAAAAATAGTTGAACATTATGGGGTTCAAGGTCTAAAACCACAAATATGAAGAAAATGAAACTGAAGCAAGTCAAGAAGGAACTGTTCAAGGCTGAGAAAGTTCAACCCGAGAGGTTTTACAAGCTCAAGGGTTCGGAACAAATGTTTTCTGATAAAGAATTTCCAATTCATTGCATTGATGCTCAAAAGATTTATGAAGTATTTGTCAAATATGCTGCTTCTAAGAACACGAAGAATACAAATTCAAAATTTTCTTTAGGTTGGTTCTACTTTAAACAGCCCAACATCCAAATGGGTTCATGATCACATGCATCAGGTATATAATTCTTTTTATGATCATTTTGAAGGTTGTCATTTTTGTGAAGTTTTGTAGGTTCCTAAACGAAAAAACATAAATAATCGTTTATGTTACATTTGTCGCCAAAAAGGGCATATGGCAAAAGACTGTTCGACTCCTACTGCTTCTACTTCAAGGCCTCAAAAGGTTCTAGTTTTTGGTAAACCTGCCAAACCAAGGTTCATTGATGAACATGGCAGAGTTTTTGATGAATTTCAGCCAACAATCTTTCAAAAGCAAAAACGGTTTCTTCCAACTTTTCCAAAAGTTCCAAATGTAGGTTGTTCATCACAGTTCCCTGTGATTAATTCATCACAAACTGAATTACCAAAACACCAACATCAATGGAAACCTAAAATGGTTTCAAAGCAAAACTAGGACACTGGTCAACCAGAAGCAGTTCGCTTCGGGTCATTTATGAACTGATTAGTTTGACCAGTGTGCAGGTACTTCTAGAAGACCTATCGGTGATTGAAAAGTTACTGCTGGAGGAGTATTCTGCTTAACATAAATGTCATGATATATCTTTCTCATCTAAAAGTTTTATGACACTTTAAACCGAAAGGTATTCGTGTTGATTGATCAATTTTCTTTCTTTACATTTCGTTTATTGTTTAGGGGGAGAAAATTGAAAAAGCCAAAAATAGTGTCTTGCTTTTATAAAATGAAAAATCCAAAAATATAGTTTTTCATTTTAAGGGGGAGAATTGCAAGTAAGGGGGAGAAATGACATGTTATGGGAAAAATGCAATATTTTAAGAAGGTCAATACATGCAATATATATAGAATTTTGAGAAATTGATCATTGGGAAATGATGGTACATTGGCTTACGTACTCATGGATAGAGTAGATGAAAAAGCCATAAGATCATTGTTTGATGTGCTTGGTAGGCTCGACAAATCAGAAAGTATTCAGATGTGATATACACTAAATACTATGCTTCATCATGTGGATAACATCTTGAAGTGTATTTCATGACAAAAATAAGAATAAGTGTGAAAAAGAAAATGAGAAGTCACTGTGTATACATGTGTTCATTTTGCAAAGATTTAAACTTGTTTGATTTTCTTTATTTTCTCAAACGATCGGACTTTCTCTGCGTGCTCACAAGGCCGACCTGATTGTTGTTCGTTTGAGGTTCTGCTTTATCTTCTTTGGTGTTTCGTATAATTCATCGGACTTTCTCTGCGTGTCCACAAGACCGACCCGATCGTTGATGAATTATACAATTTCAACTTGTTTTACCTTTCTTATTTTTTTTAAATCCGAGGCCTTATCTGCGTATCGAAAGATCGGCCTTAAGGTAGACGATTTAACGTTCTTATTTCTTTTTTGCATGAAACACAGTTGACAATATCACGGTTAAAATCACTATGTGATAATCAGAAGTGTAATCATACGAGAAAAATAAAAATGTTTGAATATGTCTGATAGTGTGGTATACACTGGTCAGAGCAATCTAATTATTACCTTAACATATCCAGATGTTATGAGTATGATTCTGCCTGAGTTTAAAATGGACAAATTATACCAGCAATTATCATGACTTATGTGCTTCAATTAGTTGAAATTGAAGTGTAGTTCAGTGCGTTATGACTAATATGATCCCAGATAGTGATCTTTCTCATACCAAAAATAGAGTTGATTCTGTATTGAAATTTCATTTCATTTCAGAAAATTCCAAAAAGATTTTCGGTGTGTTGTAGCATAAGTTTGAAAAATAAAAAAGATTTTAGGTTTGTTTTGATATAAACTTTCTAAAAGCCAAAAATATTTTGTTTCAGCTTTGTTTACGATCTGATCAACACGGCATACAAATCAAATTTTCAAAATCATATCTTGGAGTCTTGAAGAGACGTTTTGCGCCGAGATTATTTATGATTGAACAGGTTGCTAAGTGAAAAAGATGTCACAACTTCAAGTCTTCCGAAGCTGCTGATAGAGATGGAAACACACTGTCTATCCTAAAGTATTCAATATTAAGCTACCATCACGTTGAGAGGGAGTTTGTTCGAATAATATGTTCTAATTGGTGACAAATACTGCACACGTCGAGGGGGGGGGGTTGTTGATACATAGTTTGTGTGTCGTGTGAAGTATCTGAACAAGACGATGAGAAGATTTGAACAAGCAAGACAAAGACACTACATGAACTGGATCCGAACTGGCAGTTCGGATCAGATGAACTGCGAGTTCGCCTGGAGTTCGCCTGGTCGAGTATAAATAGGAATTTTGTCTTCTAATTCAAAAACAGAGAGTGGTCTGGTCTAGGCTAAGTGTGTGTTTCTAAGGTGTTCTCCGAGTGAACGTTCTTAGTGTCTTTCTGAGTTATAATTGTTCATTTTTTCAATAAACCAACTTTTAATTACTTCTCGTATTCGAAATAGCTAGATTGAGTAGACGATCCGATGCTCACGAACTTTCACTTCTTCTAAGAAGAAATTAGCAAACTTTGAATAATCAAGAACTTCTTCTGTCGCTTTCAGTCATTTATAGATCCTGTAATAACTACCGGACGAGGAATATGATTAAGCTTAGCACAACCAAACACCTTTTGAAAATTCATATCATTACACAAGTAACTTGTGAAAGATTGAGAATTTGTAACTGCCTCTTCAGATCCAGAATATCAATATTCAACTCAGAAAATTTTGTTTGTGCCACTGCTAATTCCTTATGAGAATCAATGAAATGCTCAGAAGCGTTATTTTACGTATATTTTTCTCTTCTCAGTTCAACATGAGCATCACATGTTTCTTGAACAACCTTTTCCCATCTTTGTTTATAAATCTCAACATTTCTCTTCAATAACTTGTTTTCTTCAATAAGTTCACCTTTAGCTTCAACCAAAGTTGTGTTATCATTATAAAAACTCACATCTTTCGCAGCAAGTTCATCACATGTCTTCTATTTCTCCACTTCTTTCAACAAACCATCATTTTCCTCAGTCAACTTAGAAACTTTCTTCACTAACTCAGTGTTATTATTTTGCAACTGAACTTCTGCCATAAGTGCACAACCACCCTTATCAGACATCTCACATTTTGCACAAGGTTTAGGTTCCTTACTTTATGCCTCTTTTCGAGATTCAGTTGTTTAAGCATCACTCACATTTGCTTTTGACATATTCTCAATATCAACACATTTTTTAGCAAGAGCATCCCATAACTCTTTTGAAGTTTTAAATTGTGTGAATTTACAGAGGATATCTTTAGATAATTCCATCATCAATGCATATTAAGCTAACTTCTCTCTATCATGATCTATAAAGTCACCAACTTGAAAACTCATCAAAATAGTCAATCAACTTTTCTTCTTTTTACCGAAACACTCTTTTAATCACCATCTTGAGAATCCCGTCAAATATAAACCCTATGAATTAAGATCTACAATCTCAACTTTGAACACTCAACTCTTTTTGATTGAACACCTTTGAATAACCTCTTTTTGAATCAAGAATCAAACTTTCACAACCAAATGAGAATTCAAACTCAATCGAATGAGATAATCCCAAATTTCAACCGTATGTACCGTTCCTTCAACCTCAAAATTTGCTCAAACTTATATTAGGGTTAAAAATAAAAGTATTCACAAAATTTACAATGTATATATCCTCTAAAGTCAACACTAAACGAAAATGAAATCAAAATTTACGAGAATTATTAAGTTCAGGAAGGTCAGAAAAATCTAAAACGAACACAGGAACGATAGCACCAAACTCACGATCTGAATTTTTGCGATTCAATTAAAACACAACAAAAATCGAATCTGAAAGTTTCTATGAACTCGAAATGAAATACCGAATTCGATGACACCAAGATTACACAAAAAAGTCGAAGTTCATTAATTATGCCATGGAAGAAGCTTGAGAATTAAGAGCATGAACAACGAACTGTGATTTTTTTCTTATTTCAACGAATGTGCACCAAATTTGATTTCGAAAACTTGTAAAGATTCGGAAAAACATCCTGAATAATCTGGAATCAATAACAACACATGAACAACTCTAATTCAGGTCCAATTTCTAAATAAGATCGAGCAGTTTGACTTAAAAATGTCAAACTACACGAATTAGCTTGAGTTAGTCATTGAAATCGATCAAAACGGATATGTAATCACGGCCTGGATTGCTCTGATACCAATTGTAAAACCGATCTATCCCCATCTACGAATTGTAAAATGATCGAAAGTGAAGAACAAGAACACATAAATAATTACTCGTCTATAGCTCAAATCGATCAAAGATACAAGATATAAACTCGAGTCTATCATCTAATCATGATCTAATATATAAAACTCTCAGAAATCCAAGATCAAAAACTTCCTCCCTAGAATGATGGACTCGGAGAAACGGATATCGTGAGGTTATGAATGAAACAAACCAAATACATATATATATAGTAGATGGTTTGTTGATCCTTCTTCTTGATTCTTTCGATGGAGTTCCAGATGTTGGTTTGGAGATATGCTTCAACTCATGGTTCATTGGCAAAAGATATTGTAACATCCCAAAATTCATAGATACATAATATATATAGTAAATACATGTTTATATTATAAATACGTGATCTTGATTGATAAACATGGAAAGACTATACATTGGATAGATTGCATGTGTTAGAATTATTCGTTTGATGGCCAATATGATAAAATACGCATAAACGGATGTGTTAAACGTTAAAGAAAGTAAAATATAAGATGAATATGTGTTTGTATGATTAGCATGATGATAAATGAATCATTGATGGATATATGCGTGTAAATACGTATGTTAATAGCTAATGAAAAAGTAAAAGGGCTAAAAGTGTAATTATTATAAAGATATAAACATATACAAGTATTATACGTGTTTATATTCATTTAAGTATTTTAAGGCTTAGAAATTAGTAAACATATGTCCTAACATGATTCATAACATAAAATGATAAGTATTGTAAAGTTTGAGGCGCTAAAACGTAATTTAGCAAATAATAAATAGATATAAAATATATATTATCGAACGAATCTCGAGCCTTAGAAACCTTAGAAAATGTTAGAAATATGTCCCATATTGTTTTGGTACATAAAATGACAAAACGATAGAAGTTCAGGGGGGTTAGAATGCACAAAATAGAAAGATAGGGGCTAATAATGCAAATTATGAAATCTGGCTGGATAACCAGTGGCTCGCGTATCGCAAGCCACACCTAGTAAACCTGCGCGATACGCGAGGAGACCATATCAGTAGAAAAATTACCAGGTTCGATTTTAAGCCACGTTTTCCACCTTGGAGCTCAAGATTCGTCAGATTCGTGGCGTTTTTTAGTACTTATTCACCTAGGGTCGTGGCAGCAACCAAATGCGCACCTAAACACTATAAATTGACCCTTCAATTCGATCAAACAATCCACCAATTCATCAAATCATCATCTAAAAACCCTAGAAAACGCATAAACTTCATCAAGAAAATTCTCCCAAACCATGAAGAGTTAAAGGCTGAATTTCTGCAGTTAAGCTACCCTAGGTTAATTTTGGACCATAACGGAGGTTCTGTCCGAGTAAACCACTTAAAGTTATAAGGTGAGTTTCTACAAGCCCTATTTTATATAGTGAGTCCTATGAGGCCACTATAAATGTTTTAAATACTTTTAAATGTATTCGGGTTGGTATTCATACAATACTTGTGAAACTATATTCAAGATAATTGTGACTTGATAAGTATGTTTTATATGATGAATTGTTGCTGAATTGCTTATACGTGTTATGCAGTTATGTTGATTATAATGTGATGTGTATATACTTGCTTTGAAATTAGGTAGCCAAGTGAGAAGGGAGTTGTTAGTAAACGTTTAGTGAATATGTATGATTATATGAGAATAGATGGTGCATTTGCTTGTATTAATATGTGGTGGATACGCCGTTGGTACATCCTATATATACATAGTAATATAAGTTACCTGGTATATCGAAAGTTTGGAGGATACGTCGCTGGTATATCTTGTATACATACACCTAGGTAAATTGGGGGATGTCCTTTTGTTGCAGTATATGAATGCCTTATCACTGTTTAGTAACAAACCTAAATCATCTGATTATTTAACTATGGGTGGGTAGTATACATGATCGGTAATTAAGTCATTAAGACGAGAAAATGATCTAATAGAATTAAGTATAAAGTTGGTGGATAAAGTTAAGGAATCGTTGTTGCTCCAATGGGGGTGCCCTAGAGTACCGTGTACGGACGGTGCTGCTTCTCCAATGGGGGTGCCCTAGAAAATGTAGTGTTAGGTTTTCTCATAGGAATAGTCAGTAACCCAGATGTTAAGCCTAGGGTTGCTAGTAAAAATGAGGAGTCGCTGCTGCTCCAATGGGGGTGCCCTAGAGTACCGTGTACGGACGCCACTGCTTCTCCAATGGGGGTGCCCTAGAGAATGCAGTGGCAAGTCTTCTTATAATAGAAGAGTCGGTTAGATATTGTGACCTAGAAGTTAAGCCTAGGGTCACGATTATGGTTGTTAGATAAATATAGTGACCTAGAAGTTAAGCCTTAGGTCACGGTTAATATAGTCATTATGTGTTAGGATTTAATCTGTGATATATATGTGTTGTGAAAATCTGGTAAACGCCTAAAACGGTTTTTGAACTAAACAGTAGAACTCACCAGCGTAAGCTGACTTTTAAAAGTATGTATGCTAGGTTCTGCAGAGATGTTTAGATGTGAAGGCACGGACCTCATGAGGACGGGATAATCGGGACAGCTATCAAGGAAGAGTTTCTGGCAAGCTGGCTTAGTTATAGATTTCTTTACCATAATTAGTTATAGTTATGTACAATATCTCTCTTAATATATTACTTAAATTATATAAATAAAAGTTTTAAATTTCCGCTGCTTAATATCTCTGTTGATACCTTGTGTTCATGAGTAAATCCGATACGTGACCCCTCCTTGCGCCAAGTCTGGGAGCAGGCATCACTTTGGTATCAGAGCCTTGGTTTAAGAGATTTAGGTACAAGCGCGGTACCTAGACTTAAACTAGGACTCCAGGTAAGGTAAATAGAGATAGGAAATATAGATGTCAGCCAGGATAACTTGTGCCAGTAAAGATAAAATGCATAAGGAACATAATTGGTAGGACTTATGGTATTTGAATATGGAAAATACACGATTACGGTTAGCCACTGCAATTTGGTATACGCCATATAAACAAATTCCAAGTACTAACTATTATGTGGCCAAGTGCGGGTTAGGTTAAATAATAACAAGGTACCTGATCCGAAGAAGATTTTAACTTAGAATTGTCGGCAAAAACGAAGGAGTAAAAGTGTGGACACTAAGGATAAGTGCGGTGAAAAGTAAAAGGGTTTTGAACGCATCATAATTATAAGTGCACGTATAATATCATGAATTCAAAATCTAGAGACTCTGCACCACACAAGTTTTGAAATATCACCGTAAGCAAGGCACCTGAAGATACGATTGATGATAGACGAAATCACGGTTGCTATGGTAGGAGTAGTAGAAACAATGTTCCAAGCTACGTTGCTATCTTCAGAAGACCATAGGAATTCACTATAGGTGATAGGCCAGAAGGCTCGAAGCGAAAGCAGTTGAAGCTAGGAATAGTTCAAGGAAGAATGGCGGAGGTTACCATTAGATGGATCAAGAATCAACGGCGAGATTAGGAAGCACGAGTGCAAGGAGAAGCAATTTGAGAATACAAGGAAGGGAACAACCAACTAATCTAGGTATAGGCAAGAAGATCGCTTTATCAATCATCATCCAAACCAGAAGAAGTATTAGGAGTATGGAGGTCCGGAGTAGGCCAGGAAGAACTTACGAACCAAGAGAAGCTGTACTTCGACAAATGGCGGGAAGAATCCACATTAGACGAACTACACGTAAAAGAATTCTATCATAGGATAGGAAATGCATTGTTAAGGATCCCGTAGTCAAGCTACCTTAGACAGCTTAGGATTACGTCTTCCTTAGGACAATTGCAATTCATCGAGCTAGATGATCTCAAGACAAATGACTATATGCGGACAAGCTTGACGATTCAAAACTGCAACAATGAAGTTTATACTCAAAAGACGGAGGCGTTGATTATTCAAAATTTTACGTCGGAGCTCTCAATTGGTTTATTAGATATAGTTTTCATGATAAGTAATAGATATCAGGACATGCAGGATGAAGACAGACGTTTAGCATATGCAAAGGCGGAGCGGAGTATTAGAAATCTCACGGAGACGCATTTCCAGAGGAGTTGGCAGAATTATCCATCCTAAAAGATCGTAGCATCTTCGAAGAAATCCCACGAGTGGACGAATCGGAATAAGAAGGACGCTCGGAATGAGATAGTTCGAAGGTCTAGAACTCGATAGATACACAGGTAAGATTCGTATTAGCCTAGGAAATAAAAAGGGCGAGTTGAGAGATTTCCATCTTGAGTTGATTGCGGGTTAAACAGGTTTCGAGGACGAAACCTTGTTTAAGGGGGGTAGAGTTGTAACATCCCAAAATTCATAGATACATAATATATATAGTAAATACGTGTTTATATTATAACTACATGAGCTTGATTGATAAACATGGAAAAACTATACATTGGATAGGTTGCATGTGAAAGAATTATTCGTTTAATGGCCCATTTGATAAAATGTGAATAAATGGATTTGTTAAACGTTAATGAAAGTAAAATATAAGATGAATATGTGTTTATATGATTAGCATGATGATGAATGAATCATTGATGGATATATGCGTGTAAATACGTATGTTAATAGCTAACAAAAAAGTAAAAGGGCTAAAAGTGTAATTATTATAAAGATATAAACATATACAAGTATTATACATGTTTATATTCGTTGTAAGTGTTTTGAGGCTTAGAAATTAGTAAAGATTTGTCCTAACATGATTTATAACATAAAATGATAAGTATTGTAAAGTTTGAGGCGCTAAAACATAATTTAGCAAATAATAAATAAATATAAATATATATTATCGAAAGAATCCCGAGCCTTAGAAACCTTAGAAAATGTTAGAAATATGTCCCATAATATTTTGGTACATAAAATGACATATAGCGTGCTTCTTGGCAAAGGCATCGGAAGACGACTCCACTTTATGGCACAGGCGTATGGTGCATGTCAACTTTCAAAACATGAACCGCCTTGTTAGGGGTAAACACGTGGAAGGTGTGCCAGAGAAGGAATTCATCCACATCGATAACTGTGTAGCATGTTTGAAGGGTAAACAGCACAAGACGTCCCACAAGCCTAAGCCACCGGGTAGAACGACTTCAATTCTTTAACAACTCCATCTCGACCTTTTCGGGCCTGTGAGCATCAAGAGTTTAGGGGGAAAGTCATATTTCCTGGTTATCACGGACAATTACTCCAGATACCCATGGGTGTTCTTCCTGAAAGAGAAGTCTGAGACATCTGAGATATTGAAGGATTTTGTCACTTGGATCGAAAATAGATGCAGAGAGCGGGTTAGAATCATCATATCAGATAATGGGTTAGAGTTCAAGAACCAGACATTTGATTCATTTTGCAATGAAAAAGGCATAACTCGACAGTTCAGTTCACTGTACACGCCGCAACAGAATGGAGCAGCTGAACGGAAGAATAGGACTATCATCGAGTCTGCCAGAACTATGCTTGCTGACTCCAATCTAAAATTGTCTTTTTGGGCAGAAGCTGTCAATACAGCCTGCTATGTTCTGAACATAACACTCTTAGTTAAACATGCAAACAAGACGCCATTCAAACTGTTTTCCAAAGTAAAACCGAATTTAAAACGATTAAACCCGTTCGCATGCGCTTGTACTGTATTGATACAGTCGGAAAAATTAACTAATTTTGCCCCTCGGGCAGATGACAGTTATTTTTTTGGATACTTAATATCATCAGCGGCCTATCGAGTGTTTAACAGAAGAACTCAAGTCTTTATTGAGTCATGCAACGTTACTTGTAACGAACACACTCAGAACACTAGAGATCCTGCTCCGGACAGCATGTATGACCTTGAGTCGTTTTCTTCTAGTTTTAATTTGTTTCAATCTGATGATGCAGATACTTCATCTGCTCAAGCTGATCAAGGATTGAAGCAGCTAATCCTCCTGTTGATACATTTTCTCCAATCACTTAGTCGATCCTGGATACTATCTATTCGGTCGATCCTCCGGAGCTGCTATGGGGAAATCAGTCAACACCATCACCTGATGTCACTGGAGCTTCAACTTCTTTGTAACTGATCAACCCTTAATTCAGATTCATGAACCAGTAATTGTGTAAGCAGAACCGGAACCGGCAACAACTAAAGCAGACAACACTGTTGAAATTAATGTTGTAACACATGATTCTGATTCAGATGACATTACAGAAATTGATACCGGAGAGACTCCTGGTGATGATCTACAAATCGGGAATCTAGACTCGTCTATTCCAGTACCTGCTGTTGAAGAGACTCAAATTCATAAGATACATCCTACGAGTCAGATTATCGGTCCAGTTGATAAACGTCTCACCCGTAGTCAATCAAAGGATTTGCATACGTGCTTGTTCTCTTACTTCATTTAACAAGAGGAGCCTACTACGGTTGCTGCTGCCTTATTGGATGAAAATTGGATTGATGCTATGCAAACAGAGTTCCTTCAGTTTAAATTGCTCAATGTCTGGCACTTGGTCGATCCTCCAAAAGGTGTAGCTATACCTTTCAAATGGATATTCAAAAACAAGAGAGATGACCGTGGTATTATTATAAGGAATAAATCTTGTTTGGTAGTGAAAGGGTATATGAAAATTGACGGCATTGATTATGAAGATGTCTACGCGCCTATCGCTCGTCTGGAGGCAATACGGATCTTTTTGGCATATGCCGCATCAATGAATATCACAGTTTATCAACTTGATGTAAAGACCGCATTCATATATGGAGAGCTTGATGAAGACGTATATGTGCAACAACCTCCGGGGTATGTGAACAAGTCATCTCCAAAGAAGTGTTACAAACTGGATAAGGCCCTTTATGGTCTACACCAGGCCCCAAGGAAGTGGTACGAGACGTTATCTACTTATCTGCTGTCAAATGGTTATAAAAGGGGTGTGATTGATCAGACACTCTTCATACGTCACATTGGTGAAGATATGCTGTTAGTGCAAGTATACGTCGACGACATCATTTTTGGTTCAACCAACTTCGGCATATGTCATGCATTTGAGGAATTGATGAAGAAGAAGTTTGAAATGAGTGCAATGGGTGAACTCACATTCTTCCTTGGAATTTAAGTGAAACAGAAGTCTGATGGTATTTTGATCAGCCAAGGGAAATATGTGAAAGAGATTCTGAAGAAATTTGGCTTCCAAGACACTAAAGGTTTTTCTACACCTATGGTTACTCGTTCACAAGCTCAATCATGATCCAGAAAGTGTTTGTGTAGATGAGCATCTCTACAGGTCTATGATTGGTTCTCTCATGTATCTAATAGCAAGTCATCCCGACATCATGTTTGGAGTGTGTCTATGTTCAAGATTCCAGAGCAAACCTAAAGAATCGCACTTGATGGCCGTGAAGAGGATTTTCCAATACTTGAAGTCACATCAGAACATAGGACTTTGGTATCCGAAAGACCCACTCTTTGACATTCAAGCCTTCTAAGACAGTGATTATGCCGGTTGTGAACTCAATTGCAAGTCTACGATGGGAGGTGCTCGGTTCTTGGGTAACCGTTTGGTTTTATCGCAATGCAAGAAGCTGACAACAGTGTCAGTCTCAACGGCTGAAGTGGAGTACATTGCTGATGCCTCCTGCTCCTCACAAGTGCTTTGGATTTAGAATCAGCTGCTGGACTACGGTTTGAACTTCATGGGTACCCCTATTCATATAGATAATACTGTTGTTGTTTCTATTGTTAAAAAATCCAATTCAGCATTCTAAGACTAAGCATATTGAGATTAGATACCATTTCATTAGGGATTCTGCCAAGAAAAAGCTAGTTACCTTAGTCCATGTTGGTACTGACGATTAGTTAGCAGACCTATTCACTAAGCCATCTGATATGTCTAGGTTTAACTTTCCGGTTAGTGTTGTAGGGATGATTAACTATGAATAAGCTTTCTTCATTCCCTAGTATGTTAGTGTCTTGATTTCATAGGTTTATTTGCTTAGAGGTGTTATCTGTACCTTGCATGAAAATTCACAAAAAGATTTTATCTTTACTATTTATATATATAGGTTTTCTTGAAAAATTCAAAATTGTTTGTTATTTTGACTCCTTGAGTCACTTTCCTGCTTTGTTTGACCCTGGGTTGACTTAAACACCTTTGTTTGTGGTTGTCTTGTGTCAAATTATCTTGAAAAGACCAAAAACATTTTTCTGGTTTGTGTCTGTCTACCGTGCCTGTAATGTGGAAGATAAACCAAAAACATTGAAAAATTGACAAAAAACACACAAAAAAAAAAACAGTGTTTGTTTTGTATCTCATGAAGTGTTTTTAAACACATGTAAAGAATATCCTTAGAAAAGTCAAAAACAATGAAAAATCAAAAATCTTTGGTATGTGTTCGGACAAATTGTGATGAACATGATATGATTCTGGTCTCTTCGTCTAACCATAGGATATGATCCAATCGATCGATAATACTATTTCTGTGGTTACACACTAAATTATTGAGAAATGTGGACCATGAGAGTGTAAATAGTGTGAAATTATTTAAATTGGCCCTTCTCGATAGTCCTAGTAGGAAAACTTAATCACATGTCCTTTGTTTCTTCAGTTTTATGTTGATTTATTTCAAACCAACTCATGAGACTCATCTGCTGAGGAAACTCTGACCTTGAGTCTCGTCCATCAATAAAAGCTAAGACACATCTGCTGTGAGGAATCACTAACCTTGTGTTCTTACGCTTCTTCAATCCATTGTATAATGTGAGAGGTCATTTGCTGAGGAAACTCTGACCTTGACGCTCTCACCCCGCCAAATTCACTCATCTATAGTCATGAAAGAAGGCTTATCATGATTTCATGACTATATCCATGAAGTAAGTCACTTAACACTAAAGAAAAGGTGGAAAGATTAATTTTAAATGTGTTGATTAAATCTAAAAAGCTATTTGACGATTGGTAGAATATTGTTCACTCTCAAACAAATAAGGACCCCACAAAAAATTTCTCTAATCGGACTAAAACATGATAAATACATCACAAAACTTTTGTTGAAAATTACCTTGTGAGCTTAGGTGGACAACAATACCGACAGTCAAAGTAGGTTATCTAATATGTGCGGTGACATGAAAAATATGTGTTATTGATGATATAAATGACCGGTAAGATTCTAAACATGTCTGACCACAACCATACAAAAATAGGTTAATTTTAGAGCCAATGTGCTTAAATTTTCAAGTTTGGTGTAAAATTGACTTACTTGTGCAAAAATCAAACTTTGTGTTGTTAAGAAATTAACCAACTTAAAATGAAAATAATTTCTTGAGTCTGGTGGAAAATTGACCCAACTCGAATGAAAATGAAATTCTTGAGTCGGGTATATTTTTTAGTTCGGGTGGAATTTTTGACCAAATAAAGTCAAATTTTGGTGCTAGATCTATTTTTGTTAAATTTTTTGAAATTGACATGTACTTGGCTTATTTATACTAAATGTTATCTTCCTGGTAGGTTACTGGTGGTAGACATGCCTTTTGGTTTTAGTCTTTGTAAGGGTATTATTTAGAGGCTTGTAATATTAAATATAGGTGGGCTGGGCTAAGTGGGTTTACTACAATTAGTTAGTTTAATTGTAGGTTTTGGGCTTGGGCTTGTAAAGCCTTGTAGGCTTATATGTGTAGTATATAAACACACTTAAGCCACGTTTGTAAGGGTTGGCGATTTGGGGCGATTTCCAGAGAGACCAGAGAGCATAGAGAATTTGAGATTCTCTAAGAGGTGTACCAGACGATTGTAATCGTGTGCATCCATAATCAAGGTTTAAGTATTTCGTTTATCTTTGTTTTTATAATATTTTCTAAATTCTCCATCTCTATTCTTGAATCCAACGATTACTTGGATTCCGCGCTCGTAAACGTTGTGTGATATCATGTTTGGACCGTGATTCGGGACTTACAATTGGTATCAGAGCCAAGAAATGCGTGTTTCGTGGCTCGCACGATATCTATTCAAGATCATACTAACTGTTTTGTGAGTTTTAGTGGATGTTTACAAGTTTTTGATCCCAAAAACAAGGGTTTTCTATTGATTTCAGGGGTTCTCTATCGAAAACAGAGGTTCTCTATCGAAAACAGGGGTTTTCGATTGAAATCCTTTTTTTGGAAAGTTTTTAATTGAGATTTACTGCTGGAAAAAAAAAGATTTTAAGCTTGTTTTGCAAGTTTTCGTTCAAATCAGGGGTTTTCTATCGAAATCCAGGGTTTTCGATCATGATCAGGGTTTTCGATCGTAATCCATGTTTTCTTTCAGGGTTTTCGATCGTAATCCAGGTTTTCGATCGTAATCCAGGTTTTCGATCGTAATCCAGGTTTTCGATCAAAAACAGGGTTTTCGATCAAAATCAGGCTTTCTGGTCGAAATTAGCTTCTATGCTAGGTCAGTTTTCACTAAAACAGTCATATCAGGAGCTACGTTTGGAGTTACGGAGCCTATTACCAGTCAAATCGAAGCTCTCAACGATCTCTATGTGTTAGGTCTTAATTAATCTCGAAACTATTTGTTTAAGTACTCCGTTTTTGCATCGAAAGTTGTGGGGTCTTTCGGTATTTGGTGTTTTGGTGATTTTTTTTTATATTTTGAGCTTGTGTTCAGGTTGTCAACTATATTTTATATTCAATATGAGTTCAGATACATCTTCATCACAGGAATGTACTAATCATACATGTCCTCCTCGTTTGATCTCTCCTGCCAACTTTCAAGATTGGAATTGCAGTTTGAGAAACCATCTAAAAGGTGTGGAGTTGTAGAGATCCATGATAGATGGTCCTTTCCAACCGATACATCTTACAGGACCTAAAAGATGGGAATCTAAAACTGAGAATGAATTTTCTGTTGATGACAGGGAAAGAACTAAAAAGGATGAAGAAGCTTATGCGATTATCTCCATGGCCTTATCTCCATAAATTGCCCAAGGATTCAACAAATGTACAACAGCTGAAGAACTATGGAATGATTTGAGCAAAGCATATAATGAGAATGATGATCGGAAAAAGCATCATGCACTTATGAATGAAGTTGACAAGCCTAAAACGCCAGTATGTTCCATGTAACAGCCCAGACCCGTCGCACACCAAGATATTGTCCGTTTTGGCAGCCAGCATGCCCTCAGGCATCCGCCCCTCACGGATTTAAAACGCGTCTTGGTGGGGGAGGTATCCACACCCTTATAAAGGCATGCTTAGTTCTCCTCCCCACTAATGTGGGATGCTACAATCCTCCCCCTTAGGGGACCAGCGTCCTCGCTGGCACACTGGCCGACGACCGGCTCTGATACCATCTGTAAAAGCCCAGACCCGTCGCACCAAGATATTGTCCGCTTTGGCAGCCGGCATGCCCTCAGGCATCCGCGACAGATTCGTTAGGCGAAACTGTAGTTTCGCAAACTGTTTGAATATTCATCCAGCGACACTATACAGCGAAACTATAGCGTCGCCTGTGAAACTAAGTGTATTGCTCGAACGAAACTACCGAGCGAAACAACCATAGACTCCTGAACGAAAGTTCAAATCAGTTTCGAGCGAAACTAGATAGCGAAACTGTGCCATCAGTTTCGAGCGAAACTATCTGGCGAAACTGTTGCCTTCTATGAACGAAAGTTCAAACCAGTTTCGGGCGAATCTATGCTAGCGAAACTGTGTCATCAGTTTCGAGCGAATCTAGTTAGCGAAACTGTGTAGCGAAACTGTGCCAGACCCAAAACCCAAACTTGTGCAACTTATTTGAATGTTATGCCATGACTTACATGATTATGCAATAATGAAACATGTTTTGATTTCTGAATGATGTGAACCCTCGTCTATGATCAACCATCGGTGTCGTGTGTCGGTATGTCGAGTCGTAGTTCCAACGTGCTATGTTATGGGCCATAGTGACGTAGTTAAAGTTTAGACACAACCTAACACCTAAGACCTTAATGTGATTATTAGGTCTTCGTTAGCAAACATAATTGGATTATTTGAAGTGTAAGCTGTGCAACCTAAGGTGAGTTTCACTAACCCTTTAACTGTGAGCCCGTTTGGGTCACAACGAATTTACTTAACGGTAAACAACGCTGACATTTCAAGGTAATGCCAAATGGGATATCTGTTATGGAAGTTGGAGTGTTTTATGGAAAGCACTTGCAACTGTCCATCCTTGAGGTTTCAAATGAAATCCGCGACCAACTATTTAACACTTGAACTCATTTGGGATTTCAAATGAAATCCGGAACAACCATTTTGACACTTAAAACTCTTTTTAGGATTTCAAATGAAATCTAGAATAAACGGTTTTAATATGACTAGTGTAGGTTAAAGTCTAAACCAAATGATATCACATGATTTCTAAGGATGCCTTAAAACTTAAAAGTCCTCAACAATTTAGTACCATTAATTTGCAAAGCAAGAGGATGTTGGGTAGATCTACTGAGGGTTTGACAAACCCTGCTCCGCGGTACACAAATGTGTAGCCAACCGGTTGGAGGCCGAACGGAGATCAATATCAGCCTATTTTAGTTGTGGGTCCCATGAGGAACACAACTGGAGGCACAAAACCATCGGCAAATGCCGAACTCTGTTACGTCAGCTTTGGTACGAACTTTCTTAGTGCATGGAAACCGGATTAGCTACCCGCGATATCGGTTGACCGCTTTAATCTTTACTTAACTAGTGCATATTCGATATAATCAGCACTTGGCAATTGTTTTGCAAAACTATTACTTATTTATATGTTGATACATACGCTTATGAGACCGGGCCGCTGCATGACATGCCCACTGTGAACTCACCAACCGTTAGGTTGACACTTGTGTGGTTTTCACTTTTGCAGATCGCTAAGGAGTATCCACCGGAGGTTGGCATGGCACCGAAGTTACTTATTTCATTTTGAACTTAAACTTGGGAATTGAACGACAATTTATGTTTTGTAATTAAAGCACGTGGTTCGTGCTAAGATACTCATGTTTTCTTTCCGCTGCAAACTCTTAAACTGTTTTTGATGAATGTTTGGACTTTACTCTGATTCGTTTAGTATTTGTAACTAATGGTTGTGGTCCTGGTTTGCTAGCACCCCTTAACGGTATAAACTCCGTTAGTGGTAAATTTGGGGGTGTGACATTCCAATTCAACATGTGCTCGTCTAATTCCTTGTCTTAGACAGATTCGAACAAATTTGGAAAGAGAATTATTTGATGCACAACGTGCCACAGCTCATTCAAGGGTAGGTGGAAAAAGAGTGAAGAGAAGGTGAAAGCTCAGAAAGAAGATATTCAAGACCTAGCCACTAAAAAAACCATCTTATATGATCGCTCCAAGATAGAAGTGTCTGAGTTGAAACAACAGTTAGTTGATTTGCAATATAAATATGATGAACTACTTGTCAAATATGACACCAATCAACACATGAATCAACGTATGATGGAAGCTGGTAAATCCTTATCTTGTGTGATTGTGACTGGTCAGGATGGAAAAGATAAAGCTGGGTGTGGGACAGAAAAATCTGAAGTTCTAAATAGTATTATTCCTCCACCAGTTTCCAGAGATATAGTTGGACTTTTACTTGATGATGATCAAGTTGATAGATTTGGGTCTCGATATAAAGAAGCTCCTCCTCCAGCTGATGGCGTCTTAGTAGGGACGATGCCAATGACCCAAGAGGAACTGGATATGGAGACGACTATGACTTACGGCAAAATGTCATCAAAAGATTCCACTGTACCTGAAACTGATGAAAGGGGTGCAGCTGAAGTGACCATTGAGGATATGTTCAATGATGATGCTGAGTGCCAAAAGTACAACAAATGTCATAACTCCATTTCAGAGGGTGCATGTTTGAATTCAAAGGGGATTAATAATGTTGTTGGGAAGAAGCTGAAACATTATCCACAAATTGATATTGTGTACTTCAAGGTTGTTGATGAAGTACAACGGGAAAAGGTGATCATGACAACAAGACCTGAGGGGAAGATATTTATGACTTCCGGGTCAATGTTCGATCAAGAGCAAGGATATGGATACGAGCTGCCCTCATTTGCCTCCAAATTCAAAGGCTTAGGATCATCCAGTGATGCATCTTCAAGTGGAATTAAAGTTGAGAAGCCCAAAATCGTCATCAAGCCACCATGTGTGATGCCTGCAGTTGGGGTCAAAGATGAAAAGCTCAAGGGAGTGGATGTATCTCCTATCTCTTCATGTGGTTCATGCAGTTCCAAGTGGAGAAATGGTGCTTCCACATCAAAGAATGCTGGGAGCACAAGGATTGCAAAGACCAACACTCCTCAAGCTTCTAGGAACTAGAGAATAGTCAATACTGGATCCTCCTACGTCTCAAAGAGGCAGACACAAGGCTATACTACTCTCCATCAGCCGAAGAAGACAAATGGTCACACATCTGACTTCTACCCAAAGAAGCAGACTTGCTTTAATTGTGGCAATCCTGGTCATATTGCCCGAAACTGTCTCCATCGCCCCTATGAGCCCTACTATCCGCAGAGTCAAAAGGTTTCATCTTAGGATTCTATTAAGTCTAAGTCAATGAAGTTGCAACCACCTAAGGCAATGAAGACTGTCACTCCTAAGGTTAAACCCTCTGATTAACATTGGGGTGCTGCCAAAGAACAACGAAAATGTTCAAATCAAAATAACAGTTTTCCAAGTTACTAAAGTTTTCAGAAACAGGTGAGGAAATCAATTTCAAAACAACAAAAGTTTGAAAAATCTAAATTTACCCCTCCCAAGGTAACTAAAAGTGTTTTGAAAAATGAACCAAATTTGAAGATTGTTGAATATACCTAAAGTCACAACTTCAAAAGTGACTAAAACAAATGTTAAATCACCTGGAACTTGGAAACCAAAGACCAAGGCAGCTCCACCCACACTTCCTGATTTCTCAAAGGGCGTGTGATTAAAAGAAGTCTCATTTATTGACTCCTCTAGAGTACCCAGAACCAAAATGGCCTGGGTACCATTGGCTAACTGATCTCTCACTGTGTGCAGGAACAGTCAAGGAGGACTATCACTAACATTTTCATTGTTTTTTTGATAAGTGATTGTTCCAGGAACAGGATAGGAAACATCACCCCACTTCATGGCGTGCAATATTGTACAACGGAGGGTATGTTTCCTTGTGAGGGGTAAAGTATGAAATCAGCAAAAAGGTACTGTTTTAACTTGGTTGTTTGAATGTTAAAGCGGTAAAGTTTGAGTGTACCAAAACCAAATTCTCAAAAATTTACAGCTAAATACTTTGAAGGTTAGCTTGGCCAGTTGTATGTAGATTTATTAATTTTATTTTTTTATTTTAGTTTTGTGTCTGTGTGTTCGCTTAAAAATATGAAAAAAATGAAAAAAAAAATATGAAAAAATAAATAAATATAAAAATTAAAAAAAAATTAAAAAAATAGAGTGATTAAAAATCAAAAAAGCAAGGGAAGAATAAGAGACCCTCAAAATTTGTGGCTTATTAATTTTTAATGTGTTTTGTGTTTTTTTTTTTTTTTGAGAAGGAGGGAAGTGAAATAAACTTCTGTGTTGAGAATGGCTGACACGCGTAAGGCAAATGTGAAAGACACGATCCATGGAGATATGTTGGTAGGCTTAGCTCTTAAATCTGAAAAGGTATGCGTTACATACTTAAAAATAATGTATGGCAGTCTGTTGGGTAACAACACTTAGGTTAATTGCATTACTATTTGACTGCATGTTCAAGTTCCCGATACACACACCCGATTCTGAGTTCTTTGATGTCATGCTCAAAACTCCCATCCCCTCTGCTTTTGCGAGAGCAATGACCTGGGGATGTTGTACGTGAGTTAGGCCTCCTCTGTTTTGCGGTAGCAGAGACCTGGAGCCTCCCTGATCCACGTACCTTTAAGATCACAATTGTACATTATTCTTAAACCTAAAATATGCCAATGTGCACAACTAAAAGAGGCCCTCAAGAGTCCAAAACCCTCAGCCTTTGTCACTGATGAGAGCATTACTAAAAGTGTTTCAAAAATTCAGTTGACTTGTATATTATCCCCAAAAATCCCCGTGATCTATTCTTTCTTTTCTCAACCCAGTCTGGAGCATGATTTTAGGCTTAAGGAAAGGTGTCGTGAAAATATGTGTTAGGGGATTTATATGCTTGATAGTGTGCAATAAAATGTACCTAGGATTTGTTGAAGCTCACTTTCTGTTCATCATTAATGCACAATAAATGATAATAAAAGTGACAAACAGCCTGACTAAGAAAAGGGTTTGAGTTTAAAGTGGACCAGTATATTGGCAATCACCTGGACGTGTTCAAGTAACAAAAGTTGAAAAGGGTTCCTCGGTCAGACTCATACGGTTTGATCCCTTAGAAACCTTCTCATGTTTGAATTGGTTCATATTTGTTTAATTTTTATTTGTTCTTGTGTGTGTCTTTATGTTTACTTTTTGTCCTGACCAGGTTAATTTGAGAAGTTTAAATGGGTTTTGTGCATGACAGTATGCCCCCCCCCCCCCAGAATATACCCAATTTTAGGGGGAGAAGGAGGGATATTTGGGAGTTAAGAATTATCTAACTGGAGGTCATTATCTCAGGGGGAGATAATATGCATTATCTCAAGGGGAGATAATATGCATTATACCAGGGGGATAAGAGATAATATGTATTATCTCACGGAAAGTCAAAAGATGTCTTGGGTTAAGGGGAAGTTTTATAGAAAACCCATATTAAGGTTTTTGGTTAAAATGATGTTTTTCACCTACTAACCCAGAGACCAGTCATCATATGTCTGGTGGTTTGTATTTTTTTTTTATTTTTTTTCCAGACAGGTTCTTGGTGATGAAGAGAAAAGCTGATGATTGTGCTGCTGCTCAAGTTAAAGAACCAGCCGGACAAGACTTCCCTACCTGGAAAAGCAACTGCATAGGGGAAGTTGTTGGTTCTTTTCAAGCTACTCAAAGCTTCCAAAGGAATATGTTCACAGTCTGAGGGGAAGCTGAAGAATTCAAGTAAATTGTTGAAGATCGTGCAGCCGGAAGAAGAATAACCAAGTTTGCCAAAAGTAGAGGTTTTCAAAATTTTTATCCTCTAAAGAAAGGAAAAGTTAATACAGTTACCGATGATTCAGCAAGAACCAGAGTCTATTCAACAGAAGCAAGTGTATGGGAATCCTCCTCTCATTACTTGTTCATTTCTAGAAGTTCAAGCTGATGTTGATTGAGAGAAAATCTCAAGAGTCTCTTGTGAAGCCCAATGAAGATTGTCAAAGAAAGAATCTTCATCAACACCTATACCAGCAAAGTCAAGAACAAGGGTTACAAACGATTGAAGACATTTAATATCACAAGCCTAGGGGAAGATTGTAAGGGTATTATTTAGAGGCTTGTAATATTAAATATAGGTGGGCTAGGCTAAGTGGGTTTACTACAATTAGTTAGTTTAGTTGTAGGTTTTGGGCTTGGGCTTGGAAAGCCTTGTAGGCTTATGTGTGTAGTATATAAACACACTTAAGCCAATTTTGTAAGGGTTGGCGATTTGGGGCAATTTTCTAGAGACACCAGAGAGCGGAGAGAATTTGAGATTCTCTAAGAGGTGTACCAGATGATTGTAATCGTGTGCATCCATAATCAAGGTTTAAGTATTTCGTTTATCTTTGTTTTTATAATATTTTCTAAATTCTCCATCTCTATCATTGTGTGATATCGTGTTTCGACCGTGATTCGGGACTTACAGTCTTGTAGTTAAAGTTTAAATTTTTTAAAGTTTTTGTAAGATTTAAGTCTTAGAATTTTTATCATGTTTTTCAAAATTCTGGTCTTAGCGGACTTGAATCTACCTTAGCGTACTTAATGTTGAGGCAAGTCCACTAAGAACAGTTCACTGGTTTTGATATCATATTTTCCTTTAGCGAACTTGATGTTGACTTGTGAAATTTTTTCATGTTTAAATCTTTTGAAGTCCACTAAGAACACATATGTTCTTAGCGAACTTGTTTGTTTAATCTATCATTTTGTTAACTCTGGTGAGAAGTACGCTAGGTGGAAATTGTCCTTAGTGAAGTTCTCCCTTTCTTTATAAATTTTAAAATTTTCTAAGTCTTGAGAAGTCTGCTAAGAACAATTCATGTTAGTGAACTTCTCATCTATACTTAGAATATTTCCTGTTGGAATTGAAGTCCGCTAAGTTAATTCATTTCCTTAGCAAACTTCTCCCTTGTTTAAATCTTAATTTTTTAGCCAAGTGTTTGAGAAGTCCGCTAAGAAGGTTTTTGCCTTAGCTAGCTTTTACAAATGGCTAATAAATCTGCTGAGATGTTTTTAGTTCTTAGCGAACTTGTTTACATCTTAGCGGACTTCTTTCTTTTACTTAGAAATTTCTTCAAACAAGTTCATTCTGGCCTTAGCGAAATTGCCACAAAGCCTTAGCGAACTTCCTTAGGCTTAGCATACTTTCCTAGCCTTAGCGGACTTCTTTAGGCTTAGCGAACTTCCTTTAGGCCTTAGCGAACTTGTTCTCGTTAGCGAACTTGACCCATTCTATTTAGCGTAGTTGTTTTAAGCTCGATAGTTCTTAGCGAACTTAAGACAAGGTTAGCGAACTTGTTTAAATCTTAAAGATATTTACAAGTCCGCTTAACCTAAGAGTATAAAAAGGTGACTTGGTTAGTTTTTCTCATTCGTTCGTTCAAACACATACACACCCACTTCTCCCCTCTCGAACCGACAACTCTAAAACCACCACTGTGCGATCGGTTTCTCCACTGAAACTCTCGAATCTATGAAATTACTTGCATCTAGGGTGGATTAACACACTCTCCTTGCGATTACAGGTTCGATTTCACATTTTTTAGGTTAATTTTTTATCTTGGTGAGATTTATGAGCCGTAGGTGCGATTGTAAAATTTTTAGGGTTCTAATCTTGTAATTTGATGTTTGAACGGATTCCTGTTACTTATACTTGTTCCTAATTCACTTGTGTTCAAGATTAAGGTATGTAAAAGTTTTATAACATTTGGTAAACTTGTATTAAAGACTTTAATTGTTGATTACTTTAAAATTTATTTGTTCTCTAAATTTTGGGACTTTGGTTAGGTAACTAAGTATCACTGTGGTTACTGATGTCTTATTTGGGTTACCCAAATCAGTTTGAGTAGATGTGCCCGTGTGTCCCAAGTTGGCAACTTTGAAGTTCCTTGATTTTTCTTTATCTAGTGATTGGATTGACATAGAGAATTTCACATTGTATTGAATTCACCTTTTCTCCAATTAAAGTTTTTAATCTTGATAGTTATTGACTGATTGATGAATTAAGAACTTGAAAACTATTGATAACCCCTGATTAATTTGATTATTAGTGAAATTGATGGTTTAAGTTCAACTTTCTCAATTAAGTCTTTAAATATTGTTTAATTGTCTGCCTGCATTAACTGTGAAAATCTATGTTTGGAGTTTAACTTACTTTGCCTGATCCCATAACAGAAACTATTCAGATATAGTTCAAGATCATTGCATCTATTTCTAGTGATCTTAGCAAAACTTAGATCATCAAAGAGGTATGTTTATCTTGAAAAGTGAAAAATTGAGCCCAAAACTCAAACTTAGCTACACAGGGGCAAATCTTTATTACATTTGTCTTGTTTGTTTTGTCTGAATTTTAATATAAATTGCTTGATCCCAGCAAATTTCTCTCTGAGTCATTTGAGAATTTCATGCATCTTATATTAGATCTTAGTCATCAATAGATCTTCACAAAGGTATGTGATTCTCAATTCTTGCATTTATATTCTTTTTCAGGTAGAACTTTAACTTTTTACATTTTTACTTGCAAATGTTGTGTTCTATGTGTTAATTGATATCCAATTGAGCCCAACACTGGTGGTTTAGCCTGGTTAGGATCCATTTGGGTCTAAAACTAGTCCATAACTCAGGTGAAGGCTTCTTGGACTCATTTAACATAATATTGAAATTGTCTGTTTGTATTTCGCCTATCCGAGTTTATCTGATCATCTCAAGTGATCATTAATGAGCAAAATTACTTAGGATGTGATCTATGACTTCTTTTGAGTTCATATGAACTATCTTAGGTGGTTAAGCTTTGTTTGAACACATGCTTGGTCATTTTGACTTTAATAAGTCAAATTTTGCATGAATTTTGCTTTATGAGACCTATGTGCATAGTTTGCATGAATATGATCTTGGTTACTTGAACACTTACTTTTTGATTCCTATATGCATAAGTTTGTATATTTGGATTGAATTGAGCTTGTTAAAGTGACTACTTAGTCTTTTATGCTACTAATCACCACATTATGTCTTATAATGCTCAAAATGAATTTTTTGACCCATTAGGACTTTTGGCATGCTTATGAGTTAACTTGAATCTGTTTCTTCTAGACAGTCCTTGATGTTGTTAATATGTGATCTAGACACATTATGATGAATTCTTAGTGTTAAAATCTACATGTGAAACCACATTGATCTTAGCGGACTTGTTTCTGTCCTTAGCAAACTTCATTCCTTCTTAGCGGACTTAAAGATTGCTTAGCGGACTTGAGTCAAGTTAATGCTATAGGATCAGTGTTTGATTTACCAATACACTAGGATTGCTCTGCCTGCTTGATAATTCATTGTTATAATCATTGCATAGTCACCTTTTGAGATAAATTAGACTTGTTATATTCTAACTGAATTTTCCTATATCAAAATGTATTAATTTTGTCCAAGTTGTGTTTTATCTCAAACTTGATTTACGAAATCATGGAATTCACAAGCTCGGGTGGAATGAAGTCTTAAGTGACTTTCTCTAAGCTAGTTTGACAAACTGGGATCCTAAAGCCTTATTTTATGCAAATTGAACTTAAAGTCAATGCTTGGGATCCCAGATTGCCAAAATTTCCTCAATTTGGTATTTCCTATATTTTGATGAGTCAAAGTAGTAGATATTTTAACAAATGTCTCCTTGACTTAACTACAAATTTAGATAAAACTAATTTGGATTGAATTATTTGGGTAATTTGTTGTTCTCATGCAAAATTCATCTTTCAACTTAAATTGATGGAGATTTAGATCTGGCTCCTTGTTTTCCAAATTTTAATATCACACACAAATTCATTTAAGGTCCTATGATACTTTTACCTTTCTTAATCATGATATTCCGGTTGCATTTGACCAATTTGGAGGATATGCACTATTTGACTCATTTTATGTCTTTGATATTCACATGAAAAGCTTTGTCACTATCACGAGTCTAGTGTGACATGACATTCATCAAATGTCAATACATATATAATTGTAATTTTATATGTGCACATGCCTCCAAGACAAGCTGTTGAAGCTTTGGAGTATGGTCATTTGCATAACGGAAGGTGCATTTTTAACAAAAATTGGGAAGCTGCTGATGAGCAAGCCATTGACCTACTTCAGCAGTCTACATGGGTAATAGAAATGCAGATAGACGCTACCATCTACAAGGGTATAATTGAAGCCTTTTGGTACAATGCTTGATCTGCAGAGCTAGATGATGGTTCCAGTGTGGTCAGGGCAAGAATTCAAAGCATTGATATTGAAATCATTCAGGAGAAAATCAGAGTTGCTCTTAACCTACAAGATGCTGACAAGCCCAAGACTTTCATAAAGACTGTGTGGCAATCAACAATCAGAAGGATGGGTTATTCTGGTGATCTTCTCCCAAATGTCAGCAACAAGATCTTCAAGACCCTGTTTCCAACAAACTGGAGATTTATAATCAGTTTCTTCATTGCTGCCTTCTCACATAGAAAGGATGCTCCAAATGATTTTGTTGAGGAAATCGCGTGTGCTCTGCATGGGTTTATCACTGGTGAAGGTTTCAATCTGTCCCACTAACTTCTCAAATGGATGGTTGCTAATCTTCACCCTACTGGAAGAGCAAAGAAGTTCTTGATGTACCCCAGGTTTATACAAGTCATACTGGATCACTACTACCCAACTTTGACTAAGCAAGGAGAGACTTTCTCTACAAGCTCAATGAATACTGGATCTTACAGAAAGTACCATCGGGGTAAGTATCAAGGGAATGATGTACCTTTCTTTCCCGAGATGATTGCTCGAATTGCTGCTCCTTGTGCTGAAGGAAATTTTCAAATGGGTGAAGTTGTCGTAGAAGCATAAGTTGAAACCACTGTAGCTGCTCAAGTCCACCCTCAATTGGATTGAATGCACCAGTACTTCCTGATCCTGCTGCTGCTGCTGCTGAAGACCTTGGGAATCTCTAGGGTGCTAGTGTTGAAGCTTCTGAGCATATTGAACATATCTCAAGTCCTGTGAATGTGATCTCATCAGAATCAGAGGAAGGAGACAACAAAAACGATGATAAAGAGTCTGACTCCTCGGACTCTAACGATATTCCTATACAACTTGAAGGAGTTCATCCACGGAAAAGACAGAGGACTGGAGAATCTTCCAGGGCCTCTGCTATTCAGACACAACAATCTACATCAGACGAAAGCTACAATCCGCTTCAAGGTGAAGAAGATGATGATGAGACTTCAGTGTCTCTCGATTAAGACAATCTTATGATTGACCTCGAGGAACCTGATATACCTGAACCGTTTCTTCGAAGGACTACTCTAGATAATCTTACTAGAGCTCCTAAAGATAGAGACGTGTCTTCTGAATCCGTGTTAATTAAAGCTGAACGAAGCAAGTCCTGCAAAGAAAAACTTAAAGTTAGGAGAAAACCTGGCACACTATCTGATTATGAAGTCATTGAGTCGTCTGGCACTCACCTTGATACAACTCTAGCCTCAACAATTGTCTCTCCATCTCCTACTGGACAAGTTGAAAGGATTGATATTGATGTGTGGCCATTGGAAAGTTTGGCTAAAGCAGTTGTTTCCACTATTGAAACTACTAGTGATGTTGGTACCAGCACAACAGTTTCCAAGTCTAAACAAATTATGGAATTTCAAGCTGAGATTGAAAATCTTCAGAGTCAGAATGATCAGCTGAACTGTTCTCTGCAAGTGGCCAACCAGAAGATCATTGATCAGTCAGATGTAATTGCTGAACATGCAGCACAAATTCTAAGACTCAAAGACTTGTTAACCAAATCTAATGAAGATAAACAATCAAGCGACAAGCCAGATGACAATACTGGTGATCAAGGTTCTGAGCTACCAAAAGGACAGACTCAAACTGATTTAGTCGGTGGAAGGGGTGATCTTCCTGATCCTATATCTTCCACTCATGTTCCTACTGGCAAAGACTCTGCGTGAAATGTTGAAGCTACAAGTCCTATGAATTACAGTGACTTTCAGGCCGGTGAATTTCATGATGAACTTGTTCATGAAGTCCTGGATTCAATCAAGAAGCTAGCACCTGTTCCTGAGAACCTTAAGCTTCCCAGATTCTCTCAAGTAGCTAGAACTCTTGCTATTGAGGAATCTACAAGAGTGGAATCTGCATTTGCAACAGAAAGTGCACTTCAACTATCTCTAACACCTTCCATTCAGACTTCAACTACTGCATCCACTGCCATAATTCCCCTGAATGAAGGAGTCCGTCACATGTACGTTGACCCAGCCTTCCTTGACTTTGCAATGGCAAACTTCAGGGAATATTACGCAGAGAAGATCTACTCAAGAAGAAACTCCTGTGGAATTCTAATTGAGTCTATCGAAGATGATATGGGTGAAGTTGCATATGAGGAGCATCCTTACTTTGTTGATTTCGGTGATGAAGATGACATGAGTGAGCTAGCTGAAAGAATGAATGTGCTCATGAATGATGCTAATCCTCTGAACTACATTGATTTGGATACGATTGATAGTGAAGAAGAAGATGAAGACAAGGAACCACTATACCCAACTCCTATTCAAGTGAAAATGGAAATAGATGATGTATATGTACAGGTTCCTCTGTCTGAGGTTATGTGCACTGAAGCTAAGACTCCTGCTCTGGATAATGCCCCGTATGTTCCAGGTACCATTCCAACAGATGTTGAAGTTGTTGACCTCAAAAAGGGTGATGCTCAAGAACTTCCCACTCAGACTGCTCCGAGTGTTACTTCTTAGCCAGCTCCGTGTTACCTTCTGAGCCAACTCCACGTGATCAAATCTATGTAGCTAAATTTATCCAATTTTCATCTGATTCTGAAGAAGAAAATGTTGATGCTGAGGTAGTAGCTCCACAAGAACCTTCCACAGTACAACCACAATCTTCTAACAAAGATAAGAGAAAAGGAAGTTGACTCCTAAGGAGATTGCTGCTGAACATCAAAGAATGGAAGCTGAAAAGGATAAATCTCGTCAGGCTATCATTGAAGAAACACTCAGTGAGAAAATAGATTGGTTGATTAAAAAGCTAATGCCTTGAAAATGTATGAATCCGGACACCATCCTGCTGTCATATACAAAAAGGGTTCAAGTACATTACCAGAACGATCTGAGTCAGCCAAAACATATGAGCCTACAATCCGCATTGTCACCAACTTAGAAGGTACTGATGTAGATGAAGTTGATATGTATGAAACAGCTCGTATGGTGAGATCTCTTATGAGTAACAACTTCCCATTGGATTTCTAATGAGACTTACTGATATTGAGCTAACAAAGCTGTATACTTATGAGGAAAGGTTGAACTCTCACCTTTCTAAAGATCAAAATGTTAAAGATGAATTTGATCCCCAGATGGATGTCTTTGCTGACACCAACAAAATGGTCGAATTTACTCCTATCCGCGACCGTCATCTGATCTAATACATGACATCGACAAAACATATATTCCTCCTCCTGAAAATCCATCTGAGGAAATTCCTGAACCTGAAACTGAATAAAATATTATCTCCTCTACCAACAGGATGACTTTCGAAGATCTCCAGAATTATCTTAAATTCAAAAATGTGGAGAAAAAGTCTTACAATTGGAAGAAACTCAATGGTTTCCGAGATTTTGTGATCGACTACCGAAAGACTGAACGTCTGGCCAAGTTAGAGAAAATCAGGATTAAGGAACAGGAACGAGCTGAGGCCCTTAAAAGGAAAGATAATCCTCCTATATATGACGATTGGGCAAAAATGGCTCCAAATCTTAAGGCTATGCTGCAGTTCACTACGAAAAACCTAAGATAGATGCCTGCCAACCCTAATGTAAATTATGGGATGAAGATACTTGGATGGAAATAGGATGAAGCTTTCGATGCATTTCTGGTGAAGAGGCAAAACAGATACGTTCAATTCTTTGCTGACTTCAGAGCTCTCCGCAGTTTGTTCTCATGGGAACTTAAACAGCTAAAGTACCTTGATCTGGTGAACCACACCAACCACAAAAAGGGTATAAAAGCTGCTTCACTGATCGATGTTGCTTATGAGTTCAAGAAGAACCTAAGGAAGAGAAGAAGGATCAGATACGTAGAGATAAAAGACGTCTCCGTGCCCTTCATCGCGAAATGTTTAAAGATATTGGAGCAGAGGTGAAAGTTAAGTTAATTCCAGGGAATCAAAAGAAATTTCCAATGATCAGTTGGTACTATAGCGGAAAGACACATGAATTGGTTATCGAGAGAGAAGGTGCTGATGCTATCAGACTCTTTGTAGCCATTGAGCCTAGAATTCTTTCACGATCCTATTTGAAGCTTATCTACTATCAAAAGATGCAGACCATTCCAACACAACTTAGACCATATGAATGCTACGATGCCAATTATTATTTAATGTTTTTGAATAGGTGGTGTAGGAAACTCGTTAACATAGGAATATTTAGAATGGAAGTGTTGAGGAAGGCTGATGGTTGGGTGGTGGAAGAAAATGGATCAAGTGTCATTCTTGAAGGTTCAAAGAGGTTGGTTGAGCTGAACAACTACAATGACCTAAAGAAATTGGAATGGCAAAATCTCTGGAGGCTGTATGATTTTGGACTTACGGCAATCTATGACTATCATAAGCCCGTTACTAGAGAGTACTGGAGAATTCTTCTCAAGCTGCTCGGTCAAGTAGCATAAAGCTTAAGTGTTTGCATTGCCAACAAGGGTGGAAATTGTTGGAACCCGTTTTTAGTTGTTGGCAACACAAACCATTCACCGTTGAGTATTTCTAGTGAAGACCTCTTGATGAACCTGCTGGAACGAAGACTTAGTGTTTTTGAGTTTTCTTTGTAAATTTTATATATGTACTTAGCGAACTTATTTTGTACTTAGCGGACTTGTTTGAACTTAGCGAACTTCAATGTTGAATTTACAATATTTTGTCTTAGCGAACTTGTTTTATTCCTAGCGGACTTGACTGTTTTGTTAGCGAACTTGTTAGCGAACTTGTTAGCGAACTTGTTTACTCTTAGCGAACTTGTTAACGGACTAGTTTACTCTTAGCGAACTTGTTAGCGCACTTACTTGTTCCTAGCGAACTTGAACCTGTGCTTAGCTATCTAATAGACTATTTATTACAGAATTCTATGTAATGATTGTTGTGTCAAACACTCTATTTGTCCCCTACTCTCTTGTAGTATAAATACCAATTAAGAAAACCCTATTAGAGTGCCACTCCAGGTTTATTCTACAAGAGAGCATTTGTGTGTGTGTTCTTGGTGTTTTCTAGTGCGTGTTCTTGAGTTTCAGAAATCTATGGAGCAGCAAGGCTGATGATTCAGCCGAGATTGATCATCACACATGTTTTCCGCACTTGTATGATGAATCAAATGAGAACAAAGTGCTCAAATCTGGTCCTGACAATTACTGGTGACCAGGCATGAAGAAGAATATAGCAGAATTTGTTGAGAGATGTTCCACGTGTTTGCAAGTGAATGTAGAACACCAGAAACCGTTTGGATATCTACAGAAGTTAGAATCACCAGTATGGAAATGGGAGTTAGTCACAATGGATTTTGTGACTAAGTTGCCCAAAACAAGTAGTGAAAAAGACGCCATATGGGTCATAGTGGATCCTCTGACTAAGTCAGCTCACTTCTTACCCGTTAAAGAAGCATTTTCAATAGAATAATTGGCTAAGCTATATGTTAAGGAGATCGTTAGACTACATGGTGTACCACTATCGATCGTGTAAGATAGAGACAGTCGGTTCACATCCCATTTCTGGAAAAGTTTTCAACAAGTCATGGGAACAAGGCTGAATTTGAGTATGGCTTATCATCCTCAAACGGATGGACAAAGTGAGAGAACTATTCAAACGTTGGAGGATATGCTTCGGGCATGTGTTATTGAATTCGGTGGTAGCTGGGATAAGAATTTGCCTCTAATCGAGTTTTCATACAACAATAGCTACCACTCGACTATTAAGACAGCACCGTTTGAAGCATTGTATGGTCGGAAATGTCGTACACCAGTCTGCTGGTCAGAAGTTGGTGAAAGGAAATTAACTGAACTAAAAGATGTTGTTGAAACAACTGAAAAGGTTAAGCAAATTCGTGAAAGGCTTAAGGATGTCCAGGATAGGCAAAAGAGTTATGTTGACAGACGTCGAAAGCCTTTATAGTTTGAAAAAGGTGACATGGTTATGTTAAAGGTATCGCCTTGGAAGGGACTAATTCGATTTGGTAAGCGTGGGAAGTTGATTCCTCCCTACATTGGTCCATTTAAGATTACCGGAGAAATTGGTTCTATTACCTATCGATTGGAGTTACCGGGGGAACTCAACGGAATTCATGATGTGTTTCATGTTTCTAACTTACGGAAGTGCGTAACAGATGAAACACTAGTAACTCCAGTAAAAGATATTCGTGTTGATGAAAAGCTTTACTTTACAGAGCCACCTGTTGAAATTCTGTTGATACATGGTCCTTGATCATCATGTGAAGTATCAAATACAAGACAGATCACAAAAGATTGCTGAGGTCCGAACTCCCAGTGAACCTGGGGTTCGGACAGCTCCGAACTTGTGGCAGAACTTCAGGTTCAGCCAGTCGTATTTCAGCCCTATAAATATGTGTGTCTTGTGTTGTATTAGAGAATGATCTAAGCTTCCGTGTCATACACTCTGATTGTACTATGTGGTCTCTGTGGTTAATACAAGTCATTTGTATTTACTCTTTGTGTTTCATCTCGTATTACATTGATTTCATTACGACTAAGTAGAAGATCCGCACACTCACGCACTTTCAAGTGGTATCAGAGCATTAGGTTTGCTCTACTAGTCGGAGATCAGTGTTTCTCGGAGTTTTGAGTTCAAATTCACGATTATACAAAAATGTGAATCATTTTTGAGTTCGTTTGATCATCTCGAGTGTGCTTTTCATCAAAAATCTGTTTCTAGATTGTTTCTATCGAGTTTGCTTGAATTCCTGTCGAAAATTCTAGTCAAAAAACGTTGAAAATTGAGAAAATGAGGTCGAGTGAATTTTGTCCCGTTTGAGGTTCGGACTAGTTCGGTATAACCGCTCCGAACTCGAGGTTTGGACGGAGTTCGGTCATTATAGTGAGGTTTGGTGATTGTTCGGTCAACGTTCGGACAGTGTTCGGTGATCTCGAAGTAAGTTCGGTCCTTGTTTCTCCGAAGGTCAGGTTCGGTATAGTTCGGCGAGTTTGTGTTTCGGACTAGGTTCGGACTAGGATCGGTGATAATTCGGAGGAGGTTCGGACGAGGTTCAGAGTGAACAGTAACTAATTTTTCGAAAATGTCTGATTTTCAAGCGTTCGCGGCTATTCAAAATTCGGTTCAAGTTACGATGCAAACAATGATGAATTATGATAATGAAATCGGAACAAGTCAGAAAGTTCCCAAATTGCTAAAATTGGAAGATTATCATAGTTGGGTTAAACGATTTGAAGCATTTGTCGATACAAATGACATTGATATATGGTTAGCGTTCACTGAGCAATATGTTTATCCTAAAGATGAAACTGGTGAACCTATTCTTCAAAGAAAAATGTCTTTTGAACAAAAGAAAGCTTATCAAGCTGAGAAAAAGGCATATGGTACGTTAACGATGACATTGTCTAAAGAGTTATTGCATCAATTTGCTGGTAACTACACATCAAAAAGTCTATGGGATGCATTGGAAAAACGATGTGAAGGCAATGACCAATACAAGAAAAGTCGACAAAAGGTTTTGAAGAAAGAGTTTGATAGTTTTAAGCATTATCATAATGAAACGATTCCCAATCTGATTGCAAGATTCGCTCATCTGATGAGTGAAATGCGTTTGGTGAATCTTAGTAAAGAAGAGGTTAATATGAAAGAAAAGATCTTGGAAGCTTTGCCTGAAAAATGGGAGAATTATGTGATGATGATTACTCATGATAAGGATTTTTCAGGATTGTCTTTCAATGATTTGGTTCAAAGAATTCAGGCTCGGGATATGGAATTAATGGTGAATAAATCACTTCCTACACAAATTCAGAATCCTGATGTGTATCATGGTGAAAATGACTCTACTATGAATGCTGGGAAATCTAATATTCTTAGTTCTGCACCTCCTACATCATTTCTGGTAGGTAAATCTGAAACTCCTAGTTATTCTTCTGCTGGTTGTCCTGTTTCAATTCCGAGTTCTTCGATTCAAAGTGCATTGTCTGTTCAAACTATCGATGATTATAATGCGTTGATGTCTGCTTTAGTGTCTTCATAATTTGGTGTTATTACTAGTTCTGTGAGTAATGCTGAGTTAGCAAATGAAGATTACGATCAGATTGATTATGATCATTTGGAGGAAATGGATCTAAATTGGCAATATGCTATGTTGGTTCGTCGAACAAAGAAGTTTTTCAATAGAACTGGTAAGAAGAGACTTAATTAGGAAGGAAAGATTGGATTGGACAAATCTAAGGTGAAATGTTATAAGTGTTCAGTTTATGGTCACTTTGCTCGAGAATGTCCAAGTTCTACAGAAAGTAAATTGAAGACTAGTCAGCATGCACATTTAATTTTTCATCCGTCAGATAAAGCTGCAAAGGTTGATCAGAAATCTGCTACTCTTGCTCATGATTGGACTGATACATTTATGCATCCAGATGGGTTTGCCTGGAATGCAGATTCAGAAATTAAAAAGAATCATACTCCAATCTCAATTGCTTTAACTGTTCAACATGCTGCTGATGAAAGTTTTTTTAACAGAATCTGATACTTCTTCAAGTATATCTTTGGTTCAAGAAAAATTACATAAGTCTTCTGAGGATTCCAAAGATGATGAATTTAAATGTTATAAATGTGAGAAGTTGCTCAAGAAAATTGCACGTTTTGAACAAGATTGTCAAATTTCAACTGAAGAAATTGTGGTGTTAAAGAAAGAAGTGGAAGATTTTCAAAAGAAATATTATGCATTAGTTCATATTCATGAAGATGTTTTGAAGGAAAAGGCTCAATTGGTTGAAGAGTGTGAGAAAGCCAAAGCTGAAGCGTTAGACGCAGCTCAAGATTTTGATAATCTGTTTGAGAAGAGTTATCATGTTCAGCAAAAATATGAAGAAGCTACTGTTCTTATTGCTAAAACTGCTGTTACTGTTGAGAATCTTCAAAATAAGATCTCTGTGCTTTAAGATGAAAATATTCTTTACAGAGACAAGAATGAAGTATTAACTAAAGATGTTGAAATCTATAAACAAAAGAGAGAAAGTTTTCTTCAAGAACTGTTTGCAGAATGTGAGATCAGGAAGTTACAGACGTATGAATATGATGATCTCAATGCAAAGTTCATCAAGTCATAACAAGAGGTGTTTGAAGGTCAACAGAAAATTAATGACTTGAAATTGGAGATTTTGGAGTTGAAAAGACAAGTTAAGAATTGCAATTTGTCACCGACATTGCTAAATTTCTTATACAAGCAGGATCAGAGTTCAGAGAAGTCTAAGGACGAGGATATTCACTTGGTACCTCAACCAGTGGATTTGATTGAAGTTACTTCTGCTCAGATTGATCCACACAGTGAATTGCATGACTATTCAAAGTTTGCTACTCCACCCAAGAAGAACAGGTCTAAGTCTAAAAGGAAGGAGAAACCTTTGGGTGAAGCTCCAAAGTTTATTTCAAAGTCTGTATTGCTGGAAAGTGAGAACGTGTTTGTTAAGGTTGCTTCGAGTTCTTCATCTGCAACCGAAGAAGAAAAAGTTTTGATTGAAAAGAACAAGCTGAAGGATATCAAAGCCAAATTTACTAGTGAAGCTAAGTCAAGAATTGCTTCAGGTTCTTCGTCAAATTCTTCAAAGCCTCAAGGATCTAAACACAAAGGTTTAGGTTACAAAGTGTTGGAAGATCCGATTCAAGAAAAGAAATTGGTGACGGCTGAGAAGGTTCCTAAAGCAAAAGTTACAAAGAAATCGCAATCTCAGAAGGAATTTTCTTATTATTCTGGAAGATCTTCATCTTCAAGGAGTCCATCTCCTAGGTATGATTCTTCTGATGGTTTCTTTGATAACTTTCATTTTGAACATTCATCTGATTCTCATAAATCAAAACATTTTTCACATAATTTTAGAGAAAGACTTTGTTATGTATGTCGTCAAACAGGACATCTAGCTGCTGATTGTCCGACGACTGCATATATCCAGAAAACTGCAAAATATGTGGATAACAAAGGTCAAATTTTTTATGAACCATGGTCCCTCAAGATTAAATCAACTCGTAAAGCGTCTTGGTCTAAATCAAGTTCGTCGGTTGAATCTGATTCAGGTTCCAATCAAAAATTAAACCTTTTACAAATTTGGAAACCAAAAGTTGTTTCCAAGGCCAACAAAGACTTTGTGGAAGACATCGGGCGACCCGACGCTGTTGATTCGGGTCGATCCCAATGCAACTAATGTTTTATTTGGTGTCAAGCAGGTGTTTCAGGAAGACCTTTCGGTGATTGGAAAATTGCTGATTGTGAAATATCTGTTCTAATCAAATGCTAAACTGCGAGTATTTGTGTTGGTTGATCAATTTTTCCTTGATTTTTCACTCCGTCTCATTCTGAGGGGGAGTTTGTTTTTGCAAAAATACAAAAATAGTGTGTTGTTTTTTAAAATCGTAAAAATGAAAATCTATAAATAGAGTTGTCACTTTTAGGGGGAGAAATTTGAAAACGACAAAAACAAAAGAAAAATGAGAAATTGTATCCGACATGATTGGGAAATGATGGTACATTGGCTGACATTGTCTGACTCATGGAGAAAGTAGATGAAAAAGCCATAAGACCATTTGATCGATGTGCAAGGTAGGCTCGGCAAATCAGAAAGTATACAAATGTGATATACACTAAATCTGATGCTTGATCTAGTGGACAACATCTTGATGCATATCTCATGATATATCAAGAAAAGGATATGTGAAAAATAAAATGAGAAGTCACTGTGTATACATGTGTTCATTTTGCAAAGATTTAAACTTGTTTGATTTTCTTTATTTTGTCAAACGATCGGACTTTCTCTGCGTGTCGAAAGACCGACCTGATCGTTGTTCGTTTGACGTTCTAGTTTATTTTCTTTGGTGTTTCGTATAACTTATTGGACTTTCTCTGTGTGTACGGGAGTACCGACCTGATTGTTGTTGAGTTATACAATTTCAACTTGTTTTATTTTTTATTTTTTTTGTTAAATCCGAGGCCTTATCTGCGTATCGAAAGATCGACCCTAAGGTAGACGATTTAACGTTCTTATTTCTTTTTGCATGGAACACAGTTGACTATATCATGGTTACAATCATTGTGTGATTAAAGTCACAAATGAAATCACAAAATGTGATAAGCAAAAGCATATCTGAGTATGTCTGATAGTGTGGGGAACACTGGTTAATGCAAGCTGAATCAATATCTTAACATATCCTGATGTTATGAGTATGATTGTGCCAGATTTTAAAGTTGGACAAAGTATATCTGCAATCGGCATGGCTTATGTACTTCAATAATTGAAATTGAAATGTAGTTCAGCATGTTATGACCAATATGATCCCAAGTTTGTGATCTTTCTCACAAAAGACAAAAATAGTGTCTACTTCAGTATTGTTTTACTTTTCTTATCAGAAAATACCAAAATGATTTTAGGTGTGTTTTGATATAAAGTTTCTAAAAGCCAAAAAGATTTTGTTTCTGATTTGTTTTCGATTGATCAACACGAAGTACAAAATCAATTTTCAAAATCTAAATATCTTCGAGTCTCGAAGAGACATTTTGCACCAAGATTATTTATGTTGGCAGGTTTCTAAGTGGGAAGAGAGCATCACAACTTCAAGTCTTCTGAAGATTGTTGATAAAGAGATTACACACGATGCAATATCAAGTATTCAAGATTGAATTCATCATCAAGAACGAGGAAGAGTTTGATTGAAGATACATGATACAAGTTTGTATAGAGGAGATGATACTGCACATGCCGAGGGGAGTTTGTTGATACATGGTCCTTGATCGTCATGTGAAGTATCAAATACAAGACGGATCACACAAGATTGCTGAGGTCCGAACTCCCAGCGAACCTGGGGTTCGGACAGCTCCGAACTTGTGGCCGAACTTCAGGTTCGGCCAATCGTATTTCAGCCCTATAAATATGTGTGTCTTGTGTTGTATTATAGAATGATCTAAGCTTCCGTGTCATACACTCTGATTGTACTCTGTGGTCTCTGTGGTTAATACAAGTCATTTGTATTTACTCTTTGTGTTTCATCTCGTATTACATTGATTTCATTACGACTAAGTAGAAGATCTGCACGCTCACACACTTTCAAATTCTGGAATGAACAGTGAAGAAGCTAAGGAGGAAGCGGATTCCTATGATAAAGGTCAAATGGGACGCTCGTCGAGGTCCACATAGTACTTGGGAATCAGAAATTTGTATGCGGAGGAAATATCCCCACTTATTTGATTCTTAAAAGGAATTCCGGGACGGAATTCTTTCAAGGGGGGAGAATGTAACAACCTTGATCAAAGCACGGTTGTGAAATAAACGACAATGAGGAACAAGAAAAAATTTCTAAGTATTTGGCACAATACCGCTGTATCACATTATAGTGATACGCTCGTATTACGGGGGGGGGGGGGGGTATTGATTCAGAAAGAGGATACGGTACGACCGGGTCGGGTTGCGCACCGAATGCGTCCAGGTCCACGATACGCCCGTATTGCATGAACACAATACGATCCGCTGTAGACTATAAAAAGTTTATTTGACCGGTTTTGTCATTTGTTTCGCTCCAGCTTCTCGTTTCTCCTTTTCTCCTTGTTTTCTCCGTCTAGAGGAGCTCAGGAGTGGTTGTGGTGCCTAAATACAAGAATTGGAGCTTAATCACTTGAGGTAAGATCATAATCATCATTTTATGGTCAAATTTGATGAACATTGGTTCGGAAGTTGATATTATTCTCTGTTACAGAGGTGGCTGAAATCATCAAGGATGGATTTTGAGCAGTAAAAGCAGTAGAGAATCAAGGTAAGTGTATGGATGCAACCCTAAAATCTTACCAATTTGGGAAAGATCAAGAATTTTGGGTGTTAACCTTTAATTGGATGCATGCAGCTTGTTGCTGAGTTGTGGGAGGATTCCAGGAATCTCCGTAATCAAATTTGAGGAAGGAAAGCTACTCTTGAGGTAGGTTTTACATTTTATGTAAAATTTACCAGTTTGAATGCATGCATATGATATGGTCAATACATTGACATTCTGAGCATTTGGTTATGTTTTTGAGGCTTTAGCAAGCAATTGATAAGTTTTTATTCAAAGAAAAATAGATAGATTTGACTCAAAATGGTCAAAATGACCAAATCAGGATTCTGACCTGATGATGAATATGGTTGTATTATGATATATGGCATACGGCTGTATCGGGGGTCGACTGATTGAGAATTCGGATTTTAAAGGCAAAACGACTGTATATGTGTTATGACAATACAGTCGTATCGCGGGTTAACGGTTCTAAGAATCTGACATCGTTGGGGATACGGCCGTGTTATGTATAAGTGAATACGGCCGTATTACGGAATTCTGGAAAACAAAGAAATCGTTAAATACGGTTGTATCAACATACTATGATACGCCTGTATTCATCCTGGAACAGTTTGAAATCTTAATTTTCTGCTATAAACTGGAGATTAAAGAATTGGATTTAGAACAATATTGTTCTAAGGTTATATTGGACTGTTGGAAATGAATTGGAAGGATTTCATAACATTTAACTAAATGGTTGGTTTAGAAATCCTAATTGTTGAATCGGGAGACCGTATGGAGACCCGTTGCTTATTGTTTGAATCTGTTGAGATAGATCAGTAACTTAGGTACTGATTTATGATTACGATTATAGATCGTAGGGTTATTGCATCTAGACATGGTGGAAGTGAGTTTAAGTTCTTAAGGTCCCGCTTATCTGTGAGTACCGATAGCTTCCCCTCTTTTAAATATTTTAAATGTTTTGGGGTGCACATGAACTGTTTTACTGCTTATTCTCTGTTTTTATGCTTTGTATGTGTGAGCTAGCTGGGTGGGCCGATTGCTGGGTAGTAAGCATTCAAGAGTATGCTACTCTGGTTATTAGGGATTGCGTATGCCACGGGGTGTAGGTAGCATAATTGACCGCACGTCCATGCCTTGATATTAAGTTATCAAGGATGTAGTACGTGTCACTATACGTCCAAACATGAAGGGTGATGCAGGGGCACACGCCTGTGTTATGCCGGATTAAGTTTTGACCTAGGGCTAGACCATCAGTAGCTACAAATAGGTTTAGTAAAGAGAATGAGGAAATATTTATCTGATTAATTTATTGTTGCGGACTCACCAATAACATTATTGTTATTGACATGTTTTAGTTCATGTTGCAGGTAAGTAGCCTAAAGCAGATATTGTGTCGGGCAGAAGGGTTATGGTTGGGGACTGTTTTGACGGCTATATTGCCTATTTTGTTGCGTGATCAGATCTGGCCTTGGTTCTCTGTCCTTGTTATCTCTTTCTCTATTGTTGTTAAATATTGTTATGTCTTAGAGTATCTGGGACCGTATATAGTTTAGCTATTTGGGTTATAGAACTCCTTGTGGCCTTTATTGTAATATAAAGTGGTTTGTTGTTTGTATTGGGTTGTTGTGTGTGATTGTTGCGTACTCTGACTATGAATCTGATGCTTACACGGATCCTGATACAAACAGTCGGCCCCATACCCGTACTTCCCGTCCTTGGCAAGGGGCGGAAAGTGGGGGTGTGACAAATACTGTCAAAGGGGAGTCTGTAGGCCAATTTGATAAAAATGCCAAGTGGACTACTTATCGCTTGAAAGGGTCTGACAAAATGTATAGCGATAAGGATTTTCCTTTGAACATGGTCAACCCTGATTTGATTGAATTTTTTTTTAAAGTGGGCTATGGTCCTAAATATGATTCGAATGCTCCTAGTGTGTCCATTAGGAGGGTAAATGGAAAGATCATTATTCCAAAAGACACACTAGATTCTGAAACTGTTTTTGAAAAGTCGGATCATAATTCTGATAATGGGTTGGTTAATCGAGTGTAAAAATCTGTTAAATAACCAACTGTTACCCAACCATCAAAGGCTCACAAACCAATGTTTCATGAAAATTTTAGAAAGCCAAATCAATTTTTCTAGAAAACTCAGTTCAATGATGATGGGTTTTATGATCATTTTGGCTATGGACCGAATCCACCAGCATGTGGTAGGGTCCAAATTGGTTTGGGAATGGATCCAGGATTGGTGCTGGTTCATCGGGATATGGTGGAAGATGGGGTGGGGTGGTTATCAGAATTATCATAATATTGATAATGGGTATTATGCGGGAAATGCATATTGTGATGATTTTTACCCAGAACATGCAAATGGTTATGGCTCAGACTTTTATGATGATTTTAGTGATCATCAAGTTTCTTACCCCCAAAAGAAGTTTTTAAAATCTAAGAAATCAAAACCTGTCATTGAAACCATTCTTGATGACGACAGGATCGAGGAAGTTGTTACCGACCGACGCCGTTTTTAAATGCAAGAAGCGAGGACACACGTACAAAAATTATCCTTTGAAGAAAGAAAAGTCCAAAAATCTGGTTCTGTATCAGATGGTTATCAATCAGACAAACCTGCCTCTGTTGGACCTAAAAAATGGGTCAAATTTTTTGATGAAAAAGGGGTGCTTCATATTGATTTAAAACCGTTTGTTTCTGATTACAAAAATTCAAAACATGATAAGTAACAAGAAGATGAATCTGAAAAGATAAAATCAATCTTAAAAAATTCTGAAGCATCATCGTCCAATCAATAGAGAGATAAGTGGATACCGAAAGGTTCTTCCACTACAGGAAATGATTTCGTTGAAGATGATAGACGACCCAAAGCTTCAAGCTTGGGTCATTCCCGAACTAATTAATCTCTTTTGATGTGTGCAGGGAGCTTCGAGACAGCCCGTGAATAATCAATCGGTCGTTGATAGCCGAGTATCCAGGCGCATGACGGGTGACATTTCCTTACTCCGTGATGTGAAACCATTCAACGGAGTAAATGTAACTTTTGTCAAAAACAAAGGTGGAAAAATAACGGGTATTGGCAAATTGAGCAACGGTGCGATAACATTCGATCGGGTTGAATATGTTCAAGAGTTGGAGTACAATATGTTGAGTGTGTCCCATATATGTGATAAGCATTTCACAACTGCTTTCACAGGGACTGAATGCTTAATCTTGAAACCTGATTATGTGATTCCTAATGATTGTATAGTGATGCGTGCACCAAGACTGTCAAATTTGTACGTGTTGGATATGAATTCAGCAAAAGCCAATGTAGTAGGTCAATGTTTCATTTCGAAAGCTTCTGAAAGAGATTCAATTCTCTAGCATAGGCGCATGGGCACATTCATTACCGATAGATAACCGAGTTGGTGCAAAAGGATCTTGTTGAAGGAGTTCCCAAGCATCAATTTATGTTTAATGACGTATGTGTCAGTTACAAAAAGGGGAAGCAACAACGAAAGTCACATTATTTAAAGAAGTACCATTCAATAGAAGTTCCGCTTGAATTGCTTCACATGGACTTGTTTGGTCCTGTTAACAAACAGAGCATTTCCGGGCATTGGTATTGTTTGGTTGTTACGGATGAATATTCTCGATTCTCTTGGGTAGACTTTCTTGTGACAAAAGATGAAACGTCAAGAATTCTTGTCAACTTGATCAATACGTTAGAATCTTACTACAAGTTGAAAGTCAGAAGAATTCACAGTGACAACGGCACGGAGTTTTAAAAAACCGACATGAGGGTGTTTTGTTTGGAGAAACATATTGTACATGAATTCAGTACACCATACACCCCTCAACAGAACGGTGTTGCGGAGCGCAAGAATCGAACAATAATTGAGATAGTGAGAATCATGTTAGCTGATTCTCGACTTCCAATGAATTTCTGGACAGAAGCAGTTAACACGGCATGTTATGTTCTTAATCGAGTTCTGACAGTGAAACGGTTTGGAAAAATGTGCTATGAGTTGTTGAAGAATCACAAGCCGAATCTCAAATATCTGGAACCGTTTGGGTGTCCCTGTATGATTCAGTCTGTTGGAAAATTCGACGAGAAGGTGTATGAAGGATTCTTTGTCGGATATTCAATCAAAAGAAACGTGTCTTTAACCAAAAGACCGGTGTACTGGAAGAATGCTTACATATTGATTTTCAATCATACACTTAACCACCAAAAGGTGTCGGTCCGGATTGGATGTTCGATTACAAGAGTCTATTTAATTCACTCGATTCAAAAGAAATTATAACCAACGAGCAAATTGCAACCGTTTACATTAATTTACAAGATAATGTTCCGGTTATGCATGCTCCATCTCTGTCTGCTCCGAATGTGCATGTTGCTTAAGATGTTATGACCGAAACCACAATTGATACAGCTGAAGCTGATGATATGTCTTCTGATGACGAGCATGAATTTCATGAAGCAAATTCAGAACCTGTTGACGTTCCTCTCCCGCAACCTGAATCAAGTACAAATGATAATGTTGTGGTTGAGGAAGATCATGTCAATAACTTAGAAGAAAATATTATTGTTCCGACTCATCATACGCTCCGTATCAACACTTATCATCCTCAAGATAATATCATTGGTGATTTGGATGAAGGAGTGTGTACTAGAACATAGATTGAAAGTAGTGCATTACTCACAATCAAGGAATCAGGGATTCAAGATGAAGTGTTTCACGCATGCTTTCTATCCTAGATCAAACCTACAGATGTTAAGTAAGCACTAAAAGATAGTTCGTGGGTTAAAGCAATGCAGGAAGAACTACAATAATTTCAAAAGCTCGGTGTTTGGCACTTGGTTAACTTACCAGAAAATAGCAAAGAGCCATGTGGTACCTGTTGGGTATTTTAAATGCAATATACACGACCGTGGGGTCATTGTCCGAAACATGGCGCGTTTGGGGTTCAGGGGTTTTCTCAGGAAGAAGGTATTGACTTTAACGAGTTGTACACGCCAGTCGCACGAATTGAAGCAATTCGAATTTTCTTGGTGTTCACAGCACACCAAGGTTTTAAAGTATACCAGATGGATGTCAAAAGTGCTTTCTTATATGGAAAGGTGAAGGAAGAAGTCTACGTTAAACAACCTCCGGGATTCTATGATCCTGATTATCCGGATAAGGTTTATAAGTTAGACAAAGCATTATACGGTCTACATCAGGCTCCTCGAGCTTGGTATGAAACCTTGTCCACTTATCTACTTCAAAACGGGTTCAAGCGTGGGGTGGTATATTGTACCTTATTCTGCAAGAAGACGGGAGATGATTTGCTGTTGGTACAAATTTACGTTGATGAAATAATTTCTGGTAGCTCAAACGACCAGCTTTCTAAAGATTTTGAAAATCTAATGCAAACGAGGTTTGAAATGAGTTCAATGGGCCAAATGGCGTTCTTTCTTGGATTGCAAGTACATCAGTCAGTGAATGGCATTTTTATTCACCAGACGAAATATGTGAATGGTATTTTGACAAGATTCAAGATTGGCGATGTTCGCGTTCCAGGAACTCTGATACAGGTTAATCATGGCCTCTCACCAGATGAGGAGGGTGAAGAATTTGATGCAACTCTTTACCAGGCCATGATTGGGTCTTTAATGTTTTTAACTGCTAGTCGACCTCGTATCATGTTTGCTATGTGTTTGTGTGCTAGGTACCAGGCAAGTCCGAGGCTTTCACATCTAAATGCGATCAAACAGATTTTGGCTTATCTGAAGGGTAATAGAGATCTCGGGATCTGGTACCCTTATGATGATAAGTTTGAAGTATCTGCCTATTCTGACTCAGACTATGGAGGCTGCAAGATCAATTTTAAATCTACAATAGCCGGTTGTCAATTTCTGGGAAAAAGGTTCGTGTCGTGGCAGTGTAAGAAGCACACTTCTGTTGCAATGTCCACTGCAAAAGCCAAGTATGTAGCAGCCGCGAGCTATTGCTCTCAGGTTTTGTGGATACAACAACAGATGAGAGACTACGGTTTGTAATTTTTTACTACTCCCATCCATATAGATAATTATGCCGCTATCTGTAATACAAAAAATCCCATCCATCACTCAAAAACAAAACATACTGACATCCGCTATCACTTTATACGTGATTGCTACAAGAAACACCTCATTGATTTGCAAAAGATCCACACTGATTTTTAGAGAGCGGACTTATTTACAAAAGCTTTTGATAAAACCCGCTTCAAATATCTTTTGCAAATCAACGGCATACAAAAATGTCAAGCTGAGTAATTATTGGTTGATCAATCTTTTAATTTTCGTTGCATTTTAAGTTTTTGTTTTTGCTTTTATTCATTAAAAAAGTCCAAAAATAATGTTTTGTATTTTTGGGGGAGAAAAATCAGAAAAGCATAAAAAATTTGAAAAATGTTCAATTTAAAAAAAATGAAAATTTCAAAATGAGAAATTTATCCGAACTAGCGAGAAATGATATTACATCAACATATGTTATCAACCATGGATAAAGTAGGAATAGAGGCTGTAGGTACTTTTTTGGTTAGTTGAATGCGTTAAGGCAAATCTGATATATGCTAGTATTATATCAACTTACTTGCTTGATATTTGTGATGTTACATCATGATGGATATTGTGTGACGTTGGCAATTAAAATAGAAAATAGCAAAAACAGAATAAGAGATGTTTTGGTGTACGCATGTGTTTATTTTGCAAAGATTTAAACTTGTTTGATTTTCTTTATTTTCTTAAGTGATCGGCCTTTCTCTGTGTATCGGAAGATCGACCTGATTGGTGTTCACTTGAGGTTCTGCTTTATTTTCGTTGGTGTTTCGTATAATCCATCGGACTTTCACTATGTGTACGAAAGTACCGACCTGATTTTTGTTGGATAATACAATTTCTGCGTTATTTTCTGTTCTTTGTTTTCCTAAACAATCGGACTTTCTTTGTGTGCCTACCGGCCGACCTGAGTGTTGTTTGTTTAGGGTTCTGCGTTATTTTTGCATGAAACACCATGAACGATAAATATCTATCGAAAATCAGATTCTGTGAAAATTTCAAAAATAAGAATAAGTAATGTTGCCTGTATTTCGGATTGTGTGGGTTTCCACATTATCTATGCTTGATAAATCATACCGATAACATATCAAAAAGCTATAAAAATGATTTGTCTAAGCTAAAATAAACTGAAAAGTTGTATTCTCAGCCAACTTGGCTTGCATGCTGATTAATTTTGAAATTGAAGTGTGTCTAATACATATTGTCTGATATGATCTCACGTCTGGATCTTTCTCGCAAAAAGTTTAAGTTATTAGTATTTCATTTCATTTTGGTATAATTGTTGAATATCTGAAAATCCAAAAATATTTTAGGTGTGTTTTAGCATAATCTTGTGAAAATTCAAAAAGATTTTCGGTGTGTTTGAAAAGTTTATAAAAATCAAAAGATTTTATTTCTGATTTATTTTCGATCAACCGATAATGAAATTTATCACAAATATACCGGGAAAGCCAAACGGTCTTGAAATCATCAAGCTCATCATAAATTGATTATAAGTTTGTGGAGAATTGATAAATTTGAAACTTTGGGGATCAATTTGGAAATATCACAAAATCAGGGTTGATATTGAAAAATGTTGGTCACACAAAGTGTGAGTTAGGATGACCCCGAACTTCCACTTCGGGTAGGTTCGGTCTGCTACAGAAGTGAAACGAAAGGTAACCTAAAGTCTGGGTTCGGATCACTTCGGATGACACGAAGTGTGACTTCGGATGACTTCTGTTGGTCCCGAAACAACAATCGTTCACGATATCGTAAACACAAACAAGTGCGGAATCCTTGTTTGTGAGTGATTCGACAAGAAGATGATGAAAGAGACTTGATATGAGATGAAGAACAAAGCAACACAATCAAATCTTGAATGAAACTTGATCAATCTTCTATTAGATGAGTTCACGATCGTAAATACAAGTGGGAGGCTGAAAATCGTAATCAAGAACTAGTAGTAATCATAAATTACTTGGGTATTTATACTACCCTTACAAAAGCCCTAATGAAAATCGTAAACCAATAAGATAACCGGCCCATCAAGCCCAAATCGGAAACACAAATAGCCCATTAATATGCAAGCCCACTTCTCTAATGTTCATGCCTCACTAAGTATAGCCCAACAATCTTCCTCTATGCATGAACCATTATAATGTCTACGGAAGAAGCAAATAAAATCGGAAGGTGTGAGACTCCTTCCTTGACCACCATTCACGTTCTACAATCCGGTTTGCTGTACCATGAAATATTCCCACCCTTATAGCATTTTCAAAATCAAGTTCATCACCTAGGATAGGTTGGGTGGCTAGGAGTTGATGTCACGTTCTCCAAACCTCAGCAAATCAACTGGATCATAGGAGCGAAATTCTCGCATCTTCTTGCAGACCACCACCACCTCATGAGTTGTTGGATCATAAAACCAATTATCAAAATTTCTCACAAGTGTGACATCTTCAATCTCATCCATCGTAGTGCCAACACAGGATAGGTTCACGACTCCCCCTTTTGTCAATTTCACTTTCTACCACATCAATTGAATACAGCTTAGGGGGAGGTCCCTGAAAGAAATCCTTGAACCAATTTTCATGGCTTTCTGGTGCCTTTGAGATGAATCTTCCTCCTAATACATAGTCTGAGATCTCAATGGAGTCATCACCTTCATCTTCTTGCACTACATCAGCAGTCTGTGCACCCTGTGAAGAACTCTGGGCATTTGAACCATCAATCCCCTTCAAATCTTCCAACTTCTTTCTTAACTCAAGGAATCCAGCATATAAATATCCAATGCTTGCTTCATTCTTGATCTCCTTCTCCTTCAACCTCTTGTTTTCTTCTTTCAGCTCTTTTATCTCTCCATCTCTCTTCCTGTTTTGAGATGGTAGAAAGTTGATTTGAGGATCAGCACTTATCCGAAGGTCTACCGGGAGATCACCAGTTTGAACACTTTCTCCAACAAGTGTTGGATATGGACGAAAGCTTGGACTGATTGGACCCTGGCTTGATTCAGTAGAAACATTTACTCTCACTAGGTTGGGCTCAACAAACGAGCTATCAACTTCGAAGAATTGCCTTTCCTCATGAACTGGGTTGTGTTCATTCAGAATAGGACTCTCATTTTGAGTTGGAGTTGTCTCTTGTACATCTGCTTGATCATCATCCTGTAATGTGCTCTCAACATTTGCACCTGATGATTCAAATACCATCAAGCTTGAGCTTGTCTTTTGGAACTTGAATCTGATAGATCTTGGATCAGATTTCTTTCTCGATGAAGGTTCACGCGTAAGAATAGGTTCTACAAACACATCATCATCAGCAACATTAATATTTATCTCTTGTGGGATTGCACCATCACTTGAAGAAGAACTCAAGTCATCCCTTGTTCTCTTGTGGCTGATTTGCTGCAGATCACCATAAATATCATCTGCCAAATTCTCATTCTCCGGGAAAATATCATCCATCACATTTTCTTCATCTGAAGGTATATTCTCTGGTTCCCCCTGAACAATCACTGTAACATCATGATCTTCAGCAACAGATACATTGACTAGAGGCACTTCAGGTTCGGGTTCTGATTCTTCATCTTGTTCCCTTGCAATCTCAGGGAAAGCACCTCTTTTAGCCCACTCAAGTCTTCCTTGAAAAGTGCTCTTTCCCTTTCTATCTTGAGTTTCCAGACCAAAATCACCATCATCCATGAATTTTATATCCAGTTTCTCTACCCTTTCTTGAATCATTGGATACTTCTTCAAAACCACCATGTGCACAAACCTTGGAGTCATGAGAAATTGCTCTCTTGCACTCAAATCAGCATTACCAACCCAATCCAATAGCATCATCTTTGAAAAGTTGAATTCCCAATCCAGTGTCAGTGCAACAAATGATGTGCCATGCACCTTGTTTAGCTGATCAAAGCTTGTTCTCTTGCCCAAGAAAGTTTTCTGCAAGTAGTGTGCCAAGCACCTCCAGTAGTGTGGCAGTAGCTTCTTGAAAACTGGTGGGAATTTTCCTTCATATCCCAAAAGACGTGCACCCTCTAACACTGCATTCTTTGAATATTCCATTGTGTCTTCAACTTTATCATTTATATTCAACCCTTGGCGAATATCTTCTTCTACGAACTCGATTCTGCGGTTTTGAACCGTTGCAGTGATTCTTGTTTTATCAAGATTTGCCCTGGCAGTTCCCCAGAATTCTCTGTCTAATTGTTCATCAATCAGCACGCTTTTCCTGAGAGCATGATTAACTTTGCACACGTTCATCCCAGCAACAAGAGAGTAGAACAACTGCATGTGTTTCTCTGGAGGGTCATCCAAATAAGCAGGTATACAGTGGTCTCTTTCAAAGTGAATTTCCTCATCAATCATTTCTTCCGCCATCTGAGAAACCAAGACAAATGCATCAGGTTTAATCATATCAATGAGCAATGAAGTTCAATTGATTATCACATCATCCTTTGAAGTTCTAAAATCTCAATTGAAACCTTTTTTAAAAGAAAGAATTGAATTTTGTTCCACAATTTTCACAAAACACACTCTTAAAATTAACTTGTTTAATTTTTATCTGAAACACAGTTAAATTTGATGAAATTTTAAAACCATTTTGTGTTTATTTTATGGTTTACGATTTTAAAAAAATAGCTTTCAACGGGTTTACGATCGACAATTCGGGTTCACGATCCATTTATGGGTTCACGATCGGGGTTAATCATAGTCCAGTCGTAAACAGTAAGCCCGATCGTAAACTCCCTATGTCGTAAACACAAGGGATCGTGAACTCCATCAGATCGTAAACGTGGCCGATCGTAAACGTTATTGATCGTAATCGTCATCGTAAACAATGAATTGTAATCGCGAATCGTCGTCTTCTTCCTCGTGCCGATCGTAAACATAGAATCCACCATTTTTGAACCTGCAAAGCTTTAAAGACACGTCAATAACCAACATTTATGCAAAATAAACACCTAGAACTACCTTTTAGGTACCACAAACACAGAAACAACTTCCAATCTCGAGTATTTGATGCGAACACGAAGAAAAAGGATGATGATCACCGAGCACACAAAAACTCAGATTAAACCGATGAAATGATGAGAAAACAGTCGATTGAGAGGTGTTTTGTGGTCGGAAAGTGAATGCGAGGGCAGTGGTGCTCTCGATTTCAGTTGAGAACAGTCGGAGGCGGCTGAAAAGTGATTTTCCGGTGAAAAGAAGGCGGCGGTTAGGGTTTTGGTCGATGGATCGTAAACGCAGAGAGGGGAGGGAGGACGGAATCGTAAACGTGTGGTCGTAAATGGGGGGTCTTGAGGGTTTTGTTTAAAAAAATGTTTCATAAAAGCCCCTCAAGATTTGAAAACATTTTAAATGCTCCCTAACCTCATTTAACTGATAAATCACTTGAGAAGTTGTTATTCTGAAAATTTTGAGAATTATAAAACTTCCCCTCAGACTAATACCCCGAGAACCTGATCTGGATCATAAAAATTTTTAATTTTAAAACAGTCAAAAACTTAAAAAATGATAAAAACATAAAACAAATCTAACCTTTTACCGAGACAAAAAGATATACTTTCCTTGAAGCTGATGTTTTTCATGGATCAAACCAGACTTATCTTTGACTGAGGAACCCTTTTCAGCTTCTGTTACTCGACGCTCTAGATGATTGCCAGAATATTTCACCGCACAAACTCACATCCAGTCATTTTGAAGTGCTTAATTATGGTACAATATTACCGTCATGTTTAACCGTCCCCACACCCAATTGTCCATAGCAAAACGTACCCAACCTCCGAGTTTATTGAGGATTCACAAACCCCCAACTTGAGGAACCATGCAACACCGTTATGACTACCACTTATTTCCTTAATTATCAGTTGGGATCAGGTCGGCCGCATAAGCACGCAGAGAAGACCAAACAGAATAATTATTTTATTTTCTTTTCTTTTTCATTTGTTTTTCTTTTTCTTTGCATTTTTCTTTTTGTTTTCTGTGATGTTGCCATAACAGCAGAACATGGCGTGTGAGAGAGTGAATACTAACTAGATACCACTCTCAACCCATTTTTGCTGGGACTCAGTTTTTTTAAACCATGTAGACTAGGACGGGAAACTAAACTTATATAGAAGTTAAGTTTACTGCACTTACATTGATGATCATAGTTTTGGGTTGAGCTTACCGACATATCATCTTTGAGCAATCTTTCACTTCAGCTTTACGCGTGTCAGTCTCCGATTGTCTTGGACATTTATATCACTTCCTACCAACTCAAGACAAACACAAAAGACTTCATAAAAATCTCAAACAGATTTTCAGATTTTCTGAAACTATAACATTTATTTCCCTGTTTTTATGAGGCTTTTGAAAGCATAAACACACATTTTTTTTAATTGAATAAACCCAAAAGTAATTGAAAATAATACCAAAGCAAAAATAAGAACAAAACTATGTACAAACAGTTTTGATTAGATCATTCCTCGAAGGCAATCATCCTTAGGCCTTCAACACGCATTTCAAAAGTTTGGACGAGGAAGGGGTTATGTGAAAATGTCAGAAACATTTTGATCGGAGTTTACCTTTTCAAGCTGAATCAACTTCCTATCATAGCAATCACGAATGAAATGTACCTTGATATCTATGTGCTTTGTTTTGAAACAGGATTTCCAACCCGCGCGTTGCTGCGGATACCAGTTGCTTAAATGTTACGTATAATTAGATGTCACCACATCACAAAATTTATTACACGACAAAACCATCTTCATAATGGAGACATGACATTGTTGTGGTTATTCCATGAGCATTTTTAGTCGTAATCATGTAATACAATTATAGAACTATAAAGCAATATTCATTAAAAAAAAACAAAGTAAAATTTCTATAGCTTTAATAAATATCTCTATTTTAGGTTTGTTTCGAAGACAAACTGATTGAAACATTAAACCAATAACCATTAGAGATTTCATTCATAGTGTCATATATATATAGAGTTGTAGGAAGCTAGGTTACTTGTTTGAAGGTGGACATAAGGATACAGTATTGTGGGAAATCTGGCCGAAACCTTAAACATATGGTCCTTGTCCATGATAAAAGCATTTGTCAATTTTAGCCCCAAAAGAAGTCATATAAAACATTGATTTGTCAGACTAATGTTTCTCATGAATGCGCGATCTTGGAATAGAGTTTTAAGCTCTGTAGGAGGATCAATGGGGAAGTTTAGTTTAACATGACCTGATCTACAACATTGCGTATATCTAGGAGGTTTGTTTAATGGTTCAAAATGTAACTGTTTGGAAAACCAAAATGTCACATTACATAACTCATAGACTCATAGACGCAGTTGGAATCACCTAAATCTTTATAACCAATCATAGAAGTAATAGAGAATTGTCATGAAGATGACTCACGGAAGCAAACTGCTTTCTCTTTCCACGTTAATGTCCATATGAAACTGAATTGAAAAAGAAAAAGGGAAGAAAAAGGGATATGACTATGAGATTATTAACTTAGGGATATCTATTGTTTATTCATTAAATTATTATGCAATAGATGATGGATATAAGCAATACATCGAATAATAGTCAGTTTACAAATAATCAATATATAAATTCCATATCTAACGTTAATATTATCTAAGCATGTAATTTATTATATATGAAATTCTAAAATAAGTTTAGAACAAACTTTTATAACATAAGTGTATTTAAAATATGTAAAGAAGGATGAAAGTACCTTAAGATAATGGCATTGAAAAATCTGAATCGAATGTGTTGCTGTGTTAAATAAACCTCGACATATTATAAATAAGAGAAAATAATTCAGAATCAGTAATTATAGATCTTGATCTAAACCGATTAGAATAATAAGAGAAATTGTTTTCATAGTATTTGACATTGACTTTGACAATATATAGTGAGAAATTGTGAAATTACACACTTCAAATAACACATGTGAAAGAAGAACATGCAATTTAAAACAATTAAAACAAGGAAAATTGGATTTAAATAATCTCAGATTTTCTTTATTGGCAACTAATAATCCCACATTTAACATTGGCATCTGTTAGTCCCACATTTACACTTGTTTATTTCCAATGGTCCCTCCGTTAAAAAGTTTAATGGAGTTAACGGAAAATTAATGAAAAGTGACGTGGCTGGTGAAGGCCGCCACCGGCGACCTCCAAACCGCCGGAAAATGACTAAAACCACAGAAACACATCCATTCTTTCACTTTAATGTCATTAATCAAGTTATAAATATTTTGTTTCATGTTAAAAATATTCCGTTTCATGACATTAAAGTGAAAAAATGGATATGTTTTTGGGGTTTTAGTCGTTTTCCGGCGGTTTGGAGGTCGCCGGTGGTGGCCTTCACCGGCCACGTCACTTTTCATTAATTTTCTGTTAACTCCGTTAAACTTTTTAACGGAGGGACCATTGGAAATAAACAAGTGTAAATGTGGGACTAACAGATGCCAATGTTAAATGTGGGATTATTAGTTGTCAATAAAGAAAACATGGGATTATTTAAATCCAATTTTCCTTAAAACAAATATAGCACGTACTATAATATACTGATTCATAAAATATATAGTTTGTAAATACTCAAAGCCAAAGAAGCCCTAAACAAATGACTCGTGTGTTTTTTATTTTGAAGGCACTAAGGGTAGGCGAAGTGGCATCGGCAAAGCCAATCGGTGCCGCCGGCAACCAAATCCACACCGCCGCCACCGAAAGTTCTTCGGCGAAAACTTTTCTCAGTGGCAACATGTAGCCGCTCAAGCTTATTGTGTATGTGTGTGTGATTGTGGGCCCAATCTCTATATTTATCTATACCACCTAATCCTACCACTCCCTTACAAAATTCTTCAAAAATTCTACTTCGTTCTCTCTCCTGCGTGACATCGTCCTATTGGTTACAACCAATTCTTCAAAATCCTAAAAATCTTACCACTCCCCCCTCCCTAACATGAATAAACCTATGGCCTAATTTCAATAATAGAAAAAAGAAATTCTACTTATATAGTTTGATAGATTTACCTCCAATTAAAGAATAGCGGCCACTAAAAGGTCGACAATTATTAGTCGAAAATTGAAACCTGAAAACATGTAAAGAAAAGAAAAATAATCATTAACATCAGAAAAAATAACAAATAACAATTAAAGCAAAACTTTTAAAAAAAAAAGAGTTTAAATGGCTACATATAGACAAAACAAAATGAGAAAGGCATTTGGATCAATGATCTATTAATCAAATGTATTGTTGTAGGGTATTTAATGTTTACGTTTAGATTTGGTTCTTAGTAACCATTACTCCTCACCAATTTCAGTTATATACATAGTAATCTCCCATTGTTTTGAATTTTTTTTTTCAAGTGTAAATCACCATTTTCCTTCATTTTTTTATACACATCCAATATGGTATTAAAATTTGTATAAACGGTTTTTTTCATCACCTCTACAGATGACACATTACAACTTACCGATCTAGAATCAGTATTCAGTATGCAACCAAACATTACACATTTTTTCAATTATTCAACCCACTAATTTGGACAATTCTGAGTAAATTGTTAATCTTATCTTGTATGAGGAAAAGAAGGTTTATAAGCAGCCTTTTGGACAAAAGCCACTAAAAGGTTGACAATTATCAGCCGACAATTGAGAAGTGAGTTCTTACTCAATCCGTATTTTTTCCTGAACATTTTTACCTCTGTAATGTAAGAGAAGTAAAATGAAGTAGAGTTACAAAAAGCAAAGAGGGACAATTGAACAACAACACAGTTTAAACTTGCATACAAAGATTGTCCAATATACATTAGACCATAATAGACATGGTTAGTGTCCATCATACATGATCTTTGCATCAACAGAAGTATGAGACAATTTGTGAAGTAATAAACTAAGATGTGAAATCAGAAAGAAAAAAAGACACAAATCAATCTCACATAAAGTAGTAAAGTCAAACGTAAACCAACCAATAATTATGTAAACGGATTGAGATTTCCAATATTTATCATCTGTCCAAATGATAGTTGTTTATCTCCAATCAATAGGCAATTTCAACTCAATGGGAATTTCTTCTAATGGTAAATGACCCTAAATGAAAGTATAACGAATTATTGTTAACGAAAATTGATTAAGCGAATTTTAATTAGTGCAAAAGGAAAGGCAAGAATGGGACCAGAACGAAAGGTTTTAAGAGGCGAAATTACGTGTTGTTAATGGAAATGTCACAAAATTGTGAAGGGGCGAAGGGTATTTTTTTTCTTTCTATGGAATACTCTTATCAATGATGACCATTTTTTTATTTTTACCACTACTTTTTTCTGTTCATTGGTTGTTCTTCCTATTGTACTAATGTTACTTAACAATGCAGATTAGTGGCAATGAACTAAGTCCTCTATTTGAATCTGTTCTAATTACAAATCCAATTAGATCTCGCAACGATCCGATTTTAGTTCATAATCTGTTCTAAGGCCTTGGTTTTATAAACAATTCTGAGGGCAAAAGTAAAGGCAACAACAGTAGTGGCAATGATTTGTAGTTGTAATTATTCAGGGTCTCGATAAGATTTGATCCATATATTGTTTTTAGCATAACGTGTTAGAAACCCAGCCATCATAATTAACATTATTTCTTGCAAAAGTAATTGGTATACATGGTGTAAAAGTTATTTTTATAAACGTCATATGTTACAAATAATCATAGTTTTGAAGAACTCTTTCGGACAAATATAGATCTGATGATGAACATAGATCTAACCTTAGGAAATAAATCAGATTTATGAAGTATGGAAAACAAAAATATTTTTTCAATACAACGTTGAAAGACTAAACTGTAGGGTTATAACCATATATGCGATTGTTTTAGTTTTTGAAAATGAAATTAGCGATTTTCAACAATACACAAAGGGAATGCTTGAAATAGGAAAAAATCAAAATTACATGAGGCTCTAATAATGAAAGTACGAGTCACAATGAAAAGCACAGAAATTGGACAGTTTGTAGAATCACGAATGGATAAACCCTAATTAGGAAAATCCGAGTAATGGAAGTGGAGAACCTGTTATTGAAGAATGTAGGAGAAGTGTCCGTTCCAGTAAATAGCGTAATAAGACCAATGATGGACGAAATTGAAATAGCCTTTGGAGTAGATCTTGTAATCGCCGAAGGAAGAATTAGTGAAGTGCAGATGAATGGATTACTTGAATAGGGAGGGAATAGGGGAGGCGTATGTGGAGATGAAGACGGGAGAGTTTGGCGGTTGTTTGGAGGAGTAGTAGGGAAGGGGATGCACGTGAAATAGAAAAAAAAAAGAAGGGAAGCACGTGATTATAAACCCAATAGTTGATAAATGTGTAATAGGGGGGGATGTTGAACAGGACTCTTGACAATTTGCAGAGCAGCAGCATTATCACAAAAAATTGGAGTATTAAGGAATTCCATACCGTAGTCAGTGAGCTGGTTCTGAATCCATACTACCTGCGAGCATCCAGCTGATGTTGCCACATATTCAGCTTCTGCAGTTGAGTTGGAAACGGTATGCTGCTTCTTGCTCTACTATGAAATGAGTCTGTCTCCCAAATATTGACACCCACCAGTTGTAGATTTCCTGTCAAGATCACTACCTCCATAATCACTGTCAGTAAATGCAAATAATTGAAAATCAGTATTCTTAGGATACCAAAGTCCAAGCCGAGGCCTGCCTTTCAGATACCTAAAAATACGTTTAATAGCAGCTAAATGAGAGAGTTTAGGATTAGCCTGGTAACGGGCACACACACACATTGCATGCATGATATCTGGCCTGCTTGCTATTAAATACATGAGTGAATCGATCATTGAACGATACATGAATTAACTCACTGATTCCCCATCTGCATCTGCTGTCAGTAGAGGCCGAGATGCCATGGGAGTGGAGATGGGCTTGGAGTCCTGCATCTTATACTTTTTCATTCACATATTTTGCCTGATGAATGAGAATCCCAGATTCATCTTGTTTGACCTGTAATGCCAAGAAAAAATTCATCTCCCCTTGATCACTCATTTCAAATATTTTTCTCATGATATCCTCAAATTCGACGCATAACTCTTCATTTGTTGACCCGTAGATGATGTCATCCACATAAACTTGCACCATAATGATATCATCTTTTACCTTCTTTCTGAACAGAGTTTGATCAACCACTCCCCTTGTATAACCATTTTCCACCAAATGCTTTGACAGAGTCTCATACCACGTGCGGGGTGCTTGATGCAAACCATATAAAGCTTTATCCAGAAGATACACATGATCTGGATGTTCCTCATCCACAAACCCTAGCGGTTGAGCCACATAAACCTCTTCATTCATTTCATCATAAAGAAAAGCTGTCTTCACATCCATCTGATGCACAGTGAAGTTGAGATATGTTGCTACAGCAAGGAATATTCGAATTGCTTCCAATCTGGCCACTGGTGCATACACCTCATCATAATCAATCCCGTAAACATGTCTGTGACCTTAAAATCAACCTGGCATCATCTTTCTTCTTCTTGTACAACCATCTTGTGGGTATAACTTTCTTATTATCAGGCCTTTTCACTAGATGCCACACTCCCAATTTTGATGTGGGGTTCAATCCTATTCTAGAATATCCAAAACATCCACGTATTCCACTACGCACTTAGTTGGATTAACACATCATCACAACTATATCAAGTCTTCTTTCACATAAAACAAATCCACCAATATGTCTTCAGACCACATTCATAACCATCACGGTTATACTCAATTCATCCTACTTGATGATGCATTCTTGCCATACTTTAGGCGACTATCTTGCCTTTACTTGGCAGTTCAATCCACTTAATACATTCTCAACCTTAGCACGATTGACAGCCCACCAATCACCACACATGTGTGGTCTCCATGCCTACTACCCGCACTTACCTGGCACAGGTGCCGTAAACCATTATGCCAAAAGTGCTTATATATAGGGCTTACCGCAGCTATCCCACCACACCTTGGACACAACGCTAAATGCACCATTACCTGGCACGTGCATGTCCACATATTTGCGTTTCAACCTTTGATCCACTACCCTTCAGAAGTGTATAAACAATACAAACTTCAAACACATATTTACATTCGTACATTCATGTACGTACAGTTCCTGCCTGGCGTTGTATAACTTTATGCGCTGCTAGATCCAACATACGGTTACACCAAAATCCTTTCGTTACCCTTCCTGGTAAAACTCAAACATTTGCCATCCTTAGGTCCTGTTCTGTAGCAATTCTACTACTAGACCTTACTATCCCGCACCATGACTCGTCATCTGAATCGCTGAACGAATCGACATCAAGATGTCTCACGAAAAAAATTAAATCTTTCATGACAATCACTGTATATTCACCTAACCTCATCGGGTGAAGCAACAGATTTAAGAAGGATTATTCCAATCATGGACGATCCATGTATCCGTCGAGGAAACTAGCTAAATGGTTATCAATACCCAATAGCTCCAAGATTCTCCTCCAGGTTTAGAATATAAGCACAATATTAGAGAAAGCATGAAGTTAGCGTCACATCTCAACACTTGAGATTACGTGACAATTACTTGTGTGAAAATTTTCCACGATGATCGAATGACTTACTTGTCTCAGCTTCCAATCCTCTGCACTTTAACGATTGCTAACACAAGTATGGAGACGGTACGAACCAAAATACCATACATTAGGATAGAAAGCAGAGCACTCTCACCGATGGTGCCACCTCTGCTGAATCATATTAGCAAGACCAACCACGAATGGTCGTGTGACAGACAAAAATTTAACCAGCTATACAGGGCCGATTGAGCAAAGTGATCAAATCAAGAGTCGGATATGATCTGAATGTAAGATTGTTACACAAGAGATGTTTGAAATGAGCTAGAATATCTATGATCGACCGCATCAAAGAGAAGAGGAATAAGAAAAGAAGAAGAATCGGTCGTCGTTTGTTGTTGCTCCACGCCTTGTTGTCATTTAGTACGATTTGTTGACTCCTTCATATGCCACGTTGAGTAGAAACAGGTATTGTCGTCATGTCGTTATTAGATGTCTTCCGTTAAGCTCCGTTATGTCTTCAAAATCTTCATTATATCAGTCTTGATGGTCTTGACCTTCATTTGCAATCCAATTCGTCTAACTGCTCGTAGCCAATTCGCTGAGAGTCTGCGGTTAAACTATTACGCCCACTGCGGAAATATTTATCTAAGGTGGGTATGTTAAGCCTTTCTTCAACTTTGAACATGCGAGGAAAAATTCAAACACATGAATCTAAAACGTAGCAACAATATAATCCAACATCGCATATACTTGTGACCCATCACATTGCCAAAATCCTTTTTAACCAGGCATAACACCCTATTCCAAATGCGGTTGTCCTTCCGACATCCGTCTCAGCCAATGACAAACAATGATACTTCTAGGGGTGACTTAAGTCACCACAAGGCAGATAACAAATTCACAACTAAGCAGTCAATCAAAGCAAGCCCTATTGTGTCAAACTACAGTGCACACGAAACTAAATGAGGCCATTCCTATGTACTATCGCCAACACCAATTGTGAATTTATACACAGCAGCATGCAAGCAGTCATATAATACAGTTATAACACATAGGCACACGTAAAGAAAATATCATTAATCATGAAATAATTAAATTCCTGAAATACGAGTTCAAAAATTTACTCAATTAGGCTTTAACTATTAACTATCTGGTGTTTTCCTAACCCTGGTCGTAGTCTTTGCAGCTGGTCATGTATCCCATACTACAAGACTGTCCAGGTGACTTGACCAATAGGGTACACCAAAAGAATCCTTAAGTCCTAAGGGAAACATTACCCTAAATGACAATACTCTTAGCATTAATCGATTTAGTGGGGTTCACTCACGCCTTCGCACACCTGTGGGCTCAGTAGTTAGGTTGATCAAGTCTAACCCCTGCCGACCTTGTGCGAAGCCGTAGTATCCGCCCACATGACCTAAAAATGCCTTGAGCATTGCCAAAGGTACTAAACCATAAGTATACCACATAACTCTCACCAGTGCCAATGTGTCCTATACCAATGAAGCACAAACAAGGACTTCTACAGAATATCAGCAGATATATGCCTGGTAGGGTTCACCAAATCTAGTGCACCTGTGGGTACGGATGACAAATTTGCGAGGCTGCAACCCACACCGACCTTACACTAATCTTTGATCGCTGCCTAGCACACATATATCTGCCTAAGTCTCGCATCGTCTACTTACTAGCCTTAGAGACGTTATAGATTCAAGCTTAGGGGTTTCAATCTGAACACCTAATCTGCTGAAACCTTGGGCTCTGATACCAACCTGTCACACCCCACTCCGCGGTTGCCACCACGGGGAGGGTGTGGGACCGACTACCCGTATCAGAACACACGGAAGCAAACAGATACCTTATCTCGGCACGGGCTGACCAGTCCAACAATGAAACGAAGGGACATACCCAAGCGTCAATCACCATAATAGAAGGACTGCCATTGGCAAGCCCAGCGGTGCACTATTATATTCTCTGCGTTTCATTTGGCCCAGGTTACTCTAAGACTAGTACAACACCGTAGACCACGAACTTAGGCTACCCCAACTACTACCTCTCTCACACAACAAGTCTAGCCAAACCCCGCCTATTCTTCTGGCCATCCCTGTAATTACTTACCTGCATATGAACCAAAAACATGTCAACAACAAACGTTGTTGGTGAGTCGTAGTAGTTGACTCCAAAACAATTTCCAAGATATAGTGCATGTTATAAATTCCTATGGTTAAACCAGCACGCAAGAGAGGAGTGGGGCACTACGGCCGCGCACTGCCCTTCGTGGACTAGGCATATACACCATCACCCGACCCCTAATGGGTCCCAACAAGAACGGGTATGAGACACCTTGATCTACCTCTACAGCTGTATTGGTGCAATATATGTCTTGGTGGTCCCACATGGACCCAAATTAACCATACTAATCTGCCATGAACGCCACGTAACATGCAGTAAATTTATAACAGGGTAACACATACCTAAGCACAGTATTGACAACCAAAAGCAATGTTTACACATGGTTTATATGCACCCCAAAAACATGTGAAGTAAAACAGGGGAAGCTAACAACTCACAGTTGGTCCAGCAAACAAATTGAAGGTTAGGCAACTCGACAATGCATCAAGCTCGGAGAATCTGATGACCTAAACAAACATAGTTACCTTTAATTTAACACAACAGTAGTACTGGTTAGGCTCGGTTGTGCTCCGTGCCCAAATATATACGATATATCCGTAGGTTGAAGTCCCGATACGACCGGATGTCCCAATACAGTAATACGGCTTAACCCGGATGCAATCGCATTTATCTGTCTATTTCTAAATGGACAGTTTCTGTTGGACACGGTGGTATTGCCCTCAGTGGTAATACGACCGTGTGGCTTTATTGACAGAATATCTAATCTAATGAATCTCTCGGATCTCGAACGGTTATATTTTATTATCCTTAGAATATTTCTTGAAGTTATAACTTAAATATCTATACATAGATACTTATTCGATTACGTTCCTCATGATGTTATGACTTTTACAAAGGTAGAATCGTGCCTTTTATCCACATAAAATCATAGATTTTATTATATAAAAATCATGACTTGTATTTATATATTTATGAGATATTATCTGATTATGATTTACATAAAATCATAGGTTTTATCTAATACAAAAATCATAATCGAGAAATCATAACATGTGTAAAGTCTCCAAACCGGATATTATATATTTAAGAAATTTTCCGTCATTGTTTGGTTTTATATTTTACAAAACCTTATGAGTTCATATAAAATGATAACTTTTATATATATGTTAACCCATTTATAATCTACATAAAATTATAGACTTTATTACATGACATCGTATATTTTAATTTCAAAGACTCGCAATCTTTATTATCAAATAAACCGTAGTTTTTATATATATATAAAATGATAACCTTCATTAACCATAAACTTACAATTTTATTATCCTTAAACGAAAATCAATACTTTATATATATTTATAAAGTCTCGTCTTCATTCAGTTTTATGTTTTATAAAATCCTATAGAGTTTTACATAAAATATCACAAGTTTAACGATTAGATTTCACATAAAATCATAGATTTTACTAACATAAATCATACCTTTTATTTAAACAACCTTATAGTCTTATTATCGTAAAAACCATAATTCATTATACAAAATGGTTACTTTAATTAATCATACACTTATCATTTTTATTAACCAAAAATAATAACCAAGGTTATGTATTTATATATATATTTTCCTTGTTTATTAACATTTTAATCACAATAATACTATCGGGTTTACAATTCGTTCCTCACACGTTGCGTATACCATACTAAAATGATAACCAATAATGAACATGGTTATACCTTCCGGTTGGTATGCGAACCCGGACCTGGTTAATAACCGTCAAACTCGACGTTATCCGAATTTAACCCATGAGTACTCCATTCCACACGGTTTTTCGCCACGAGCAAGAATATGAGGTCAGTTTCTTGTGTTGACCTCGTTTGACCAGTCAAACCCGTTGACCAGAACCATTTACTAAGTCGACTCAGTTGACTCACCACTGAGTTGACTCGTTTCTTCCCAAAATCCATTTCCAAACACTCCTAAAGCACTTTTAGCCAAACACCACCTAATCATCATCATCTAAGACTATTTCCGGCGGCCGGAGGCCATGGCCACCGCCGGTCGGCCTCCCACAGCCGTGAGCCACCAGTCCTCGTCATCCTTTCATCAGCAAACATCACCAAACACTATGTAGGTCGCAGATCTGAGCATAAAACAGACATGCATGTCAAGATCGGGATTTAGAAGGAGGAATGTAACTAGAATATAGAAGAAACCGAGTAGATGGGCCAAAAGAACTCACCATCACCGGAGAAAACAAGAAAGGGGGCGCCTCCTGAGTCACGAACTGGCCAGAAGAGGGGCGCCGCCGCCGCCATACGACGGAACCCTAGCCGCCTTCGCGGCTATCGCCACTTTTTTCGTCGATCGAGACCAGAGACGAACTCGGGAACCTTGGAGTCAGGCTTAGGAGACGAATAGGGGAGGAAGGGAGTCGAAAACGGGTCACTGCCGTGAAGCCGCCGGAGCGCCGCCGTGGTCCGGCCGGATCCGGCTGACGGAAAAAAAGGGGGGAGCTTTGCTCTCTTCTTTCTCTCTCGACACACACAAGTGTGTATTTGGGGCTGCACTTAAATGAAAAGAAAAGGGGCTAATGATCCTTTATATATGTAGGGGTTTTAGGTTGGTAAAAGTCAGATACGCAGGTATTATACCGTGATATTCGAAATGTTAAACTATAAACGCCTCGTAATTCATACGCGATAATTCCGACATAACTATAATACTATAAAACCCTCATAAATATTCTCAGAATGTTTAAAACATCAGATTAAATATAATCTGGTGAAAGTTCGGTTAAACTCGCGGTATAAAGCGCGTATACAAACGGTCAATTTCGGTTATTCTCTCGTAACCAAACAGTTTACCCATTTCACCATTTCTTACACCGATTCCTACGGTTATTCTTTCTATCGATCAGAACATCGATGATCAAGTATCTGGTACTTCCAAACACTCTAATATTCTGTCACTGCCGTTGACTTATGCGCGTTAAGTGCCGTTTTCCGTTTCCGTTCGCACATACGTCATGTAAACATCTGAATAGACTTTCTAACAAATATTAACGTCCATGTTAATATATCCATTCTCATAATCACTCGAACCAACGTACTTACATTAACGTTCGGTTATCCGGCACGTTTACCGATTAGACAACGAACATAGCCGGTTTACACCGAATTCAGCTTTCATTGCTCCACAACATTTCCAATAACATAAAAATCACCCAGATTACTTCTGATAACTTATCCGAACATCGGGTATCTGAATTGGGCCTTTGCTGGGCCGCAAATCTCTAAATGGGGCTAACGGGCCTAACTGGACTCAACAATCCAGTTCATTAATCGGAAAAATTTCCCTCCGATTTACCGAAATTAACTAGGTGTTACATCCTCCCCTCCTTAAAGGAATTTCGTCCCGAAATTCGTCTCACCAACCAGGACGGGGAGTAACTATACAAATACGGATCACATCACGCGGGATGTTCTCCGAGGGATATCTATCTTCTTTGGGGCTACCACGTAACCCTGATGCCTACCGTGGCATCCAACCAAATGAATTTTCTCATTTGATCAGCAAACTCTTCTCATCACCCAACTTGGTGAAAAATAGGAAATCATGTTCCTGCTGCTGCGATAAGTCGTAGATCGGACAAGTCCAATCCCACTATCAGATTCTCCGAAGGGAAGTTGGGGGTTTTCTGCTAAGAACCGGATACAACCAAATGCCTTTATCAAGGGACTTCAGGCCAAATGCCCTCATCGAGGACTTCAAACCAAATGCCCTCATCGGGGACTTCAAACCAAATGCCCTCACCAGGGACTTTAAACCAAATGCCCTCATCAGGGACTTCAAACCAACGTGACAATCTGTCACGAATCACGGTTCTTAGCTGTCACACCCCCAAAAATCCCACGCGCGATAACGCGCCGCAGGGAGCGTGACAAACCAGGATCGATGTCCATTAGTTACACCAAACGACCAATAATTAATAAAAGGTTGTATATTTTATTAAAATATAAATACGGAGTTTTAGAAATGCGGAAGTGTAATATGCTGAAAGTATTTATTGAAAAAAAACTCCGCCACCCAAGATGACGTGGCTTGTTCAAGGACAATAAAAGGGTTTCGAAGTCTCATGCATGCGTACTCGTGATACTCGAACATATGCAACCTGAGAATAACATGCTAAAAAGTGTCAACACAAAGGTTGGTGAGTTCACAGGTTTATCAGTTAAAAAACAGTTCAAGTTAAAAGTATTGCAACTGTTCAAAAACAGTTTAAGTCCAGTTTACGATTGACTGTTCAACAACAGTTCAAGTTGAGCTTACGATTGACTGTTCAATAATAGTCAAGTTGAGTTTAAGATTGACTGTCTAACCACAATCAAGTTGTAAGAGCATAATCACTAATATATAACCAATAGCTAGCTAGGCTATATACATGAAACTTCGCACGTTGATGGTCACCGAAGCTAACAGTTTTTTATAGTTTGTGTTTTGGTCAAAAATTCACTTAGGAATCCTGTATTCCAAACTTAGATTGTGAGGTAGTGTGCTTAACTATCAAATGAGCAAGTAATCCAAGTTGGGATGATAACACAAGGATTTTAGCGAGGAAAACTCCAGAATCCTTCGAGTCGCCCCTAGGAATCCTGGATAAAAACCTCGGGTGCCGGCTGAAAAACCGCCACCAAGTCAATGTTATTAATGATCAAGCAATTCGTTACAATGGGTTGGAGGTTTGATCGATCAGAGCTAAGTGTTACAATGATTCGTACTCGCAAGCAAGCTAGTGAAAGTGTGTTTTTTTTTCTGTTCCTACTGATCGAATCCTCGATTTATATAACAAATACAATGCTAACAAACTTTCCAGGATTCCCAGGATCCTACTATCCAACTAATTCGACCGTTAAGGGCCTCTTCGTTCACTTGGTCCACGATCTTCTTCAGCTGGGGCGTAAGTTTCGGAGGTAGTTGATGACTTCGTCGTAACCTGGTCAAATAAACACGAGGCAAATATGAGGGTTAGTTAAAAATAAATAAATCAGGATACCTGGATTCATGGGATTCCCAGACGTTAATAGGATTCCTGCACTGTGTAAGCTTCATGCGAGCATCCTGAAAATACACCCTCAACAATTGCCCCTTGAATTTCAACAGATGTGGATAAGCTCGACAGCTGTTAAAATTCAAAAAGATGCCTTTTTAACGGCGTGTTGACGGTAAAAACAGTTAGGATGTGACTGTTTTCTCGGCGTCCAAGGGATGTGACGTTTTTCCTTAAATAGGAGATAAATTCATGAGATATTCACCACCTTCTTCGCAAAAACCTCTCGAGCTTCTCCGACATTCCAGGTCAGTTCCCTTTCTTCTTTCTCGTTCTCCTTCCTGTTTTTTGGCCATGGCCAAGAAAAACACTCGGTCGTCTTCGTCGTTGAGCTCTCCGGTTGTCGGAGATTTCCATGATCAGGGGTATATCATCCCCTGTGAGGAAGAAGCTTGTACCTTTGACAATCGCGACATTCTTGAGTTGAAGAATTCCGGCATCTTTCCGCCGGAAACCGTTTTCCGACCCTTCGATTCCCTTACCAAGTCCGATTTCATGTCTACAACTTGGGTCTGTTTCATGTACTACCCTTTTTCGCTCGGAATGACATTCCCCTTTCCAGAGCTCGTTACTCAGTTTTTCAAAACCACCCGGCTTTCTTACTCCCAAACCATGCCGATGGTCTGGAGAATCTTGTATTCTCTGGACCAGTTGAACCAAACCAGGAATCTCGACATTGGGATTCCTGAGATCTGTGAAGCATATAAGTTAAGAACCCATGGTTGTAGCCGATTTGTTCTCCAGGCTCGTACCTCCACCTCCCAGTTGATTCCCCGAGCTTCCCACAATGACCATGACTGACTGGAAGAAGCGTTTTTTCTTCGTCAAACGAGACTCGATTCCTGAGGGGACGGAGTTGCCGTTGAAGTGGGTTGAGAAGGGTAGGATATTGATGTTTCTTGTTGTTGCTGATTTTCCGACATGTGTCTAACTTTTCTGTTGTTTTCTTTTTTGCAGCACCCAAGTTTGAGAACCTTATCAAGAAGCAACCTGATTTCAAGAAGCTCGAAGCAATTTACCGGATTCCTGCCAGCGAGAGAGCCCTAGTTCTTGAAGCAACAGCCAGCGAAAACAGCTATTCAGCCGACCACACTCCCGCCATGTCTGGTAAGTCTTCGCAGGGTTCTGAATTGTTTACTTATTCGAGCATCTTGGATATTAATAACCTATTTCTGTCAGCAGCTCCCAAATCCAGCGCCTCATTTTCCCTTAAGGATCTTGACAGTCTCCTCAAAGTTAAGAAGGAACAACTTGAGCATCCCACCGTCTCCAAGCCGCCTGTCAACCGACCAAAAGCCTCGGCTTCCAGGAAGAGAAAGGCCCCAGAGACTCCAGCAGCTCCCGTGGTGTACCTGGAAACCTTTGAAGATCTTGCCCCTTCCGAGGTCAGCAACAAGATCCTCTCAATGCAGACCATGATCAACCTGGTAAGAAGCTCAAATAATTTCATGTTAGTTTCATACCTGTTACAGCTGCTGATCAGGATTCCTGTTTGTGTAGGGTGTCGAGAAGCTGAGCTTCCAGGCTATGGACATGGAGAAGAAGCTCATCGAAGCCAATGAGAAGATCCAGGCTCAAGCCGAGACTGCTAGGGGTAAGACCCTTCTCTATGAGCATAAGCTCACTGAGCAGCGTCAAGCCCTAGAAGCCAAGATAGCCGCTGATGCCGAAATTGGCCAACTCTCAGCTGCCCGAAGCGTCCTAGAATGCAAAATTCAAATGGCAGAAGAGGCCGAAGCGGCTGGCTTTCAGGTTCCGGGTTGGGACATAGCAGGCTGGAGGCTAGTCTTGGAATCATTAGGAGGAGATGGCGAAGGGGAAGGAAAAGACGGGAATGATGGTGGCTCCTCAAAAATGGTTCCGGATTCTCCGGTGGCGATGACAAGGGCATATGTGTTGGAGCTGGGAGAAGGCAAGAAGCTGGAGGATGTGGTGAAGCAGGTGGAGGAGGAGAAGACAGTGGGCGATGAGGACAATGCAACGGTCTGAGCCCACTTTTTTATGTTTTTTTTGGTGGTTCTTTTGGATGAAACATTTTCCTTTTCCTGTAATGAACAAGTAACAAACAACAATGGTAGGGATCCTGGTGGAGGGATCTTGTGTTTACAAGACGAAACCAGGATTCCTAAAAACAATCTTTTGACCTTCGAGCTTCTCAAGTGGAGGGATCCTGAGGTTTTCAGGACGAAGCTTGAGAAGCTCACAACCTTCCGTAATTATCAATAATATCAGTATCTTTTGGCTTCTCATGTTGTGATTTGTGTTGAAATTTCCATAAATAGGATTGGTTTACAAAAATTATTAAAAAATGGCTTGTATGTTGGAATACCATTCGAGACTTAAATAACATGATAGGTTAGTCTTCAAGACAGTAAAAACTGACCTTTGAATTTTACCTTAATCGATTTTCCGATTTCAAACAATCATATCTTCTTTCACTTGATTTGGGATTCCTATGGGAATCCTGAATACACTTTTCTCAGCACTTGTCTCAGCTTCCTCCAAAACCTGAAACAATTTTAAGAAGCTTCTTGGCCTCCGGCCGAAGCTAACACTTCCGAGAGTAAACAAGTTAAAAATAAGCTGGGGATAAACCCCGGATTCTTGGGACTAAGCCAAAACTGGGGACAAGCCCGATAAACTTGGGACTAAGCCAAAACTGGGGACAAGCCCATACGTATGTGACATGAAAATGCCAAAACCTTAGATAACACGTCAGTGTTATAAACCTTGAGAATCCTCCCAGCAGCCTCCAGTGACAAGATTGTCAGCCACCCCTGGAGTGGACTGGTCCGGCCACCTTTAGCATACTGGGGGACAACGTGCGCTACTGGCGAGGGTCGTGCGCTACTGGCGATTACCCAAACGTAGAAGAGGTGAATTCCTCTTAAACCTTAGAAGGTATGCAGGATAGCTTAGACGGAGGAGAGGTGATCAGCCTCTAACTGGGGATATACCCAAAATTCTCTACGATTCTCAAATTCTGCAAAACACTCAATACTTTGTGAGAGGTGGGTGTTAGCTTAGCTAACACCACTCCGATGCTTAAGTCAGTAATGAGTCATAAAAATAATAAGAATAAATTGAAATAGGATTAGTATACGTACCTTGGATTATTTATACAGTGAGGATCCTTGGGAGTTTGCCTGAGTTTCTCAATGGGATTTTCACATAAAATAAGTTTTAAGGTGGACAGCATTCCAAGCCCTTGGCAGAGGTTCTCCTTCCATATTTACCAAACGGTATGCTCCCTTTCCTTCTTCAGAATCTATAAGGTAAGGGCCTTACCACTTGGGTGCTAACTTCCCATCAGCAGGATTGGTAGTACTCTAAAAAGCCTTCCTTAAGACCAAGTCACCTACTTGGAATCTTCTCAGCTTGGTGTTCTTGTTATAAGATTTCGCTATCCGCTGTTGATAAGAAGCCATCCGGATTCTGGCCATATCTCTGAGCTCCTCAACTGTTTCGAGATCTTGAAGGGGATTCTGGCTATTGGTTTCAGGATCCTGGCAATTGACTCTGGCTGTTGAGAGTACCATCTCTGTAGGGATCACAGCTTCTGCCCCAAACACTAACGAGAATGGCGTCTGGCCGGTAGCATTTTTAGGTGTGGTCCTATCTGCCCAAAGGACAAATGGCAGCTCCTCAGCCCATTTACCTTTTTTGGAGCCCAACTTCTTCTTAAGATTGTTGATGATGATTTTATTGCTGGATTCTGCCTGCCCATTAGCCTGAGGGTGGACAGGTGTTGAAGTGATCATCTTGATGCCCCAGCTTTCACAAAAACTTGTTGTTCTGTTACCTATAAACTGGGAGCCATTATCGCATATGATTTCTGCCGGAATCCCAAATCTGGTGAGGATGTTTCTCTTGATGAAGGATATCACTTCTTTTTCTCTCACTTGAACATAGGCTTCTGCCTCAATCCACTTGGAAAAGTAATCTGTCATGGCAAGCATAAACACCTTCCCTCCGGGAGCCTTTGGTAACTTACCCACAATATCCATGCCCCATTTCATGAATGGCCATGGGGATACTATAGGATGCAGATGCTCAGCAGGTTGGTGGAGGATATTGCCATGCCTTTGACAAGCATCGCATTTTTGTGAGAAGCTCGCGGCATCCTTCTTCATGGTTGGCCAATAATATCCGAACCTGAGAACCTTAGAGAACAGTGCCCTGCCCCCGGTATGGTTCCCAGAATCTCCACTATGGATGTCTTCAAGCACCTCTAGAGCTTCTGACTTCTCTAAGCACCTTAAGTAGACACCTGCAAGAGATCTTTTATATAGAATATTATCAATTATAGTATAGGGTACTACCTTTGTGCGAAAAGCTCTGGGGTTTTCGTTCTTAGGAATCTCCCCATCTTTGAGATACTTCCGGATTGGATATGTCCAGGACTCCTGAGCATTTTCAGGATTCTCAACATCTGCACCTGCCTCATCGTCAACAGCCTTAGCTTCCCGTAGAGCTATCGCTGGCGTCAAGATGTGAGTTATTGGAATTTTGACATCCTCAGGAATCCTGAGCGATGAAGCCAAGTTTGCCAAGGCATCGGCTTCCGCATTATCTTCTCTTGGTACCTGGGAAATGTTAAAATTTTGAAAAATAGAGACAATCTTTTAACAATTTCAAGATATTTGACCAGATTCTCCCCTCTCACTACATAAGAGCCATTAAATTGGTTAGTTAATAAGAGAGAATCAACAAACACTTGTATAGATAGGATTCCCATATCCTTAGCCAGCTGTAATCCAGCAATTAAAGCCTCATATTCAGCTTCATTGTTGGTAGCCTGGAATTCACAGGATATGGATAGAGGTATTATGTCCCCCTGTGGCGATTTTAGCAGGATTCCCAGCCCTGTTCCTCTGACATTTGAGGAGCCGTCAGTATAGAGGATCCAGTCTTCTTTGAGCTTCTCAAGTTGCTGGACTTCCTTTTCAACTTCTGGTTCAATATCACTGCTGAAATCCGCCACAAAGTCAGCTAATGCTTGAGATTTGATTGCCGTTCTTGGTTCATACTTGATGTCATAGGCACTCAGCTTGACTGCCCACTTAGCCATCCTTCCTGACATTTCCGGCTTCCTGAGAACTGCCTTGATAGGATAGTTAGACATCACAATTATAGCATGGGTCTCAAAATAATGTCTAAGTTTAGTAGAAGCCATTATAAGAGCTAGAATCAACTTTTCAAGGTGAGAATACCTGGATTCTGCGTCTAGCAGAATTTTACTTACATAATATACCGGATGCTGCTGACCTTGATGGTTTTTTACCAAGACTGCACTGATCGAGCTTCCGGAAACAGCAAGATATAGATACAGCGGCTCCCCATCTTCCGGTTTCATTAACAACGGGGCTGCTGACAGGTAGTCTTTCAGGCACTTCAAGGCTTCTTCGTGCTTCTCAGTCCATTCGAACTTCTTGTTTTTCCTCAGGATATCATAGAAATCCTTGCTTTTTTATGAGGATCTTGAAATGAACCTGTTGAGCGCCGCGATTCTTCCTGTCAACCTTTGTACTTCTTTAACATTCGATGGGGACTTCAAATTTAGGATCGCTTTGATCTGCTCTGGACTTGCTTCTATCCCTCTTTCAGTAACCATGTAACCTAGGAATTTCCCAGCTCGCACCCCAAAGTGGCACTTAGAGGGGTTGAGCTTCATGTTATACTGATCAATGATATCGAAGGCCGTTTGGAGATCCCTGACATGATCTTCAGCTTTTTTGGATTTCACTACCATGTCATCTATGTAGACTTCATCGTGTCCCCCAGTTGCTCTTTAAACATCATATTAAAGAGCCTCTGGTAGGTGGCACCTGCATTTCTCAAACCAAAGGGCATAGCAGTATAACAATATATACCTGTTGAAGTCATAAATGCCGTATGCTCCTGATCGCATGGTTCCATCTAAATTGGTTGGAACCCTGCCGAGGCATCCATGAAGGTGAGCATCTCGTGACCAGCCGTGGCATCCACCATAGCATCAATATGGGGAAGTGGAAACGGATCCTTAGGACAGGCTTTGTTCAAGTCTGTGTAATCGACACAAACTCTCCACTTTCCATTCTTCTTTTGGACCATCACCACATTTGCTAGCCATTTAGGATACTTGACTTCCCTGATCATCTTTGTTTTGAGAAGCTTGTCGACTTCCTCCTGGATGATTATATTCTTTTCTGGAGCGAACTTCCTCCTTTTTTGCTGTATAGGCCTGAAAGAAGGATCTAAACCAAGTTTGTGAGTAATTACATGTTTAGGGACACCTGTCATATCTTCATGCTTCCAGGCGAAAGTTAAAGTTCTGGCTTTGAGAAGCTGGAGTAATTCCTGCTCAACATTTGTTGGGATGCTTGTTCCCATGAGCACCTTGATTTTAGGATTCCCAGGTTCTAGAGGCACTTCTTTGACTTCCAGCTCCCTGTCCTCCTGCACTTCAGGTGCATTTTTCTGTAATTGCTATCCCTTCGTCACCTTAGTGGTGTTCTTCATCGAAGTTGAATAACAGTTCTTGGCTTCCTGCTGGTCGCTTTCAATTCTTACAACTCCCCAGGGTGTAGGAAGCTTGATACACTGGTGATAGGTTGAAGGGACTGCTTTCATCTCGTGAATCCACGGCCTGCCAAGAATAATATTGCAACAAGAGAGAGAATCTATAACACAGAATTTTTGCATAGAGTTTACCCCCTCTATATATACCGGCAGCCTGATATCCCCAACGGTGCTTTTAGTTTCACCGCTGAAGCCAACTAGGACTGAGGATCTTGCAACTATTTCAGTTTCTGGGATCCCCATCTTTTTGAGTACATCAAGACGGATTATGTTTACTGAGCTTCCATTATCAATCAGGATCCTGCGAACAAAATGGTTAGCAATATATAAAGTAACCACAAGACTATCATGATGAGGATCCTGAACATGAGAACGGTCACTCTCATCAAAAGATATAAGTTTGTCCTGAGTTAAGGTGGACGTCCGGACAGGTCTGTCACCCTGTTCAGATTTGGAATCCTTAGCATGCTTTTTGGCTGAGGAATACGAAGTGCCGCAGATGTCTGAACCTCCTGAGATGAAGTTGATTATCTGGGCATCCTGGGTGGAGAAGCTACTCTCTGAGGCACCTTGTCGGCTTCCTGAGTCTTGATCTTCTTTCTGCCAATCAATTCTTTAAGATGCCCCTTGCTGAGTAGATAGCTGATTTCCTTTCGAAGTGCTATACATTCGTCTGTTAGGTGGCCAAAATCTTCATGGAAGGCACACCACTTGGTCTTGTCCTTCCAGGATCCTTGCTTGGTATCCTTCGTGGGCCATCTTGCTTTTTCACCTAGATCCTGCATAGCACACATCAAACCACCAATATCAACGAAAAAACAGTATTCAGATACCTTAGGGTACTCCTCATCATCATCGTCTTGATCAACGGCATTGACTTTGTGATTTTCCGGTTTGGAATATGGACAAGATCTATACGGCTTCCCGGGGGATTCCGCCTTCTTGCTGTTGGGATCATATTTAGGTACCTCCAATCTTTGGTGGATCCTCTTGTCATCTTCCAAACGGATAAATCTCAAGGCTCTACTGCGTACTTCATCAAGGTTCCTGCAAGGAGCCATGACAAGATCATCGTAGAAACGTGAATCTTTGGAGAGTCCCATTTTAAAGGCTTCCACGCTGCTGCCATATCCAGATTAGGAATCTCAAGAGATTCTCGTCCAAATCTGGCAATATATTCTCTGAGAGGCTCATTTGGCTTCTGAATTATTCGGTACAGGTCACCTGTGAGCTTCTCTGTCACACCCCCAATTAACCACTAACGGAGTTTATACCGTTAAGGGGTGCGAGCAAACCAGGACCACAACCATTAGTTACAAATACTAAACGAATAAGAGTTAGTCCAAACATAAGTCATGAATAAGTCTCAAATTACGCAGCGGAAAAAATGTCTTAGCACTAACCACGTGCTTTACAAATCATTGTTTTAATATTCCCAACTAAATTTAAATAAAAGAAAAATGTCTTCGTGTGCCATGCCAACCCACTCCGGATACTCCTCAGCGATCTGCAAAAGTGAAAACCATACAAGTGTCAACCTAACGGTTGGTGAGTTCACAGTGGGCATGTCATGCAGCGGCCCGGTCTCATAAGCGTATGTATCAACATATAAATAAGTAATAGTTTTGCAAAACAGTTGCCAAGTGTTGAATTATCGAATATGCACTAGTTAAGTAAAGATTAAAGCGGTCAACCGATATCGCGGGTAGCTAATCCGGTTTCCATGCACTAAGGAAGTTCGTACCAAAGCTGACGTAACAGAGTTCGGCATTTGCCGATGGTTTGTGCCTCCAGTTGTGTTCCTCATGGGACCCACAACTAAAATAGGCTGATATTGTACTCCGTTCTGCCTCCAACCGGTTGGCTACACATTTGTGTACCGCGGAGCAGGGTTGTCAACCCTCAGTAGATCTACCCAACATCCCCTCGCTTCACAAATTAATGGTACTAAATTGTTGAGGACTTTTAAGTTTCAAGGCATCCTTAGAAATCATGTGATATCATTTGGTTTAGACTTTAACCTACACTAGTCATATTAAAATCGTTTATCCTGGATTTCCTTTGAAATCCCAAAAAGAGTTTAAGTGTCAAAATGGTTGGTTGCGGATTTCATTTGAAATACCAAGGATGGACAGTTGCAAGTGCTTCCCATAAAACACTCCAACTTCCATAACAGATATCCCATTTGGCGATACCTCAAAATGTCAGCATTGTTTTTCGTTTAGTTATTTCGTTGTGACCCAAACGGGCTCACAATTAAAGGATTAGTGAAACTCACCTTAGGTTGCTCAGCTACACTGGTTAAATAACCCACGTATTTGTTTGCTTAATGAAGACCTAGAAACACGTTTAGGTCTTAAGTATTAGTTTTGTGTCTAATATTTAACTTAACGTCACTATGGCCCATAACATAGCACGTTGGAACTATGACACGACATACCGACACACGACACCGATGGTTGATCATAAACAAGGGTTCACATAAATCAGAAATCAAAACGTGTTTCATTATTGCAAAATCATGTAAATCATAGCATATCATTCAAACAAGTTGTACAAGTTTGGGTTTTGGTCTGGTCTCAGTTTCGCTAACAGTTTCGCTATAGTTTCGCTATGCAGTTTCGCTGCATAGTTTCGCTGTGTGCACGGGCAGCATTTTCGCTGGGTAATACCCGATGACACAGTTTCGCTAGCTAGTTTCGCTCGAAACTGATGACACAGTATCGCTAGCCTAGCTTCGCTCGAAACTAGTTTGAACTTTCGTTCAGGTTGGTTCGCTCGGTAGTTTCGTTCGAGCAGGTCTACTTAGTTTCGCGGGCGACAGTACAGTTTCGCTACATAGTATCGCTGGATGCATAAACAGTTTCGCTGTATAGTTTCGCCCAGAGAACACACAGTGTCGCTGGTCGCGAAAAACTCACAAATCAGCCAAAAAAATCAACCTAACAGCTTCCATACTTCATGTGATTCAATATTTATCATGCATAATCATTTACCAACATAAAACAGTAAGCTTTAACACTTTAAACATGGATTTTCACATTCAAATCACCAAAAACACATTTTAAACCTAAAATGACCTAGCCTTCCTAAGCATCATATCAGAAGATCAAGTGATTACATGAAGAGTTAAGCATGCTTTTTAAGAAAACACATAGAAAATGCATAAAGGATGGTTTTGGGACTCACGATTCGATCTAGAGTCCGAATGGATGATGTCTCGAGGCTGAGATCACGTTGTCTCGTGGTGCTTCTCGACTGACCAGAAACTCCAGGAGAGTGTGTGTGTGTGTTGATACATAGTCCTGATCGTCATGTGAAGTATCGAATACAAGACGAAGACTCACAAGATTGCTGAGGTCCGAACTCCCAGCGAACCTGGAGTTTGGACAGCTCCGAGCTTGTGGCGAACCTGAGGTTCGGCCAGTCGTGAGTTCAGCCTTTAAATAGGTTTGTCTTGTATAGAATGAGAGAGCTTCCGTGTCATATACTTTCTAAGTGTACTCTGTGGTCTCTGTGGTTAATACAAGTCTCAGTTGTATTTACTCTCTGTGTTTTACTCGTTTACATTGATTTCTATACGACTAAGTAGAAGATCTTCACGCTCACGCACTTCCAAGTGGTATCAGAGCATTTGGTTTGTTCTACTAGTCGGAGATCAGTGTTTTTCGAGTTATCGAGTTCAAATTCACGTTTTTGTCTTTCAAAACTCGTTTTTCATCTTTATTTCTCAAAATTATCGTTCAAAACATCATGATTCACGTCAAATATGTATGTGGTTGCTTATTTTCAGTTGATTGAGTGTTTACAGCTCGAGAGGTGTCGATTTCAGTGAGTTTTTTCATATTTTTCCGAAATTTTGCGTTCGGCCGAACTCCTCGTTCGGCGTAACTGCTCCGCACTTCAAGTTCGGAGTACGCTCGGCATAACTGCTCCGAACACCAGGTTCGGAGTACGTTCGGAGTCCATTTTGTTCGTTCGGTGAGAGTTCGGACTAGGATCGGAGGGTTTCGGAGTTAACTGGTTTCGGTGAGAGATCGGAGAGAGTTCGGACTGTGTTTCTGAGTTCGGACCACGTTCGGAGAAAGTTCGGAGGGTATATTAAGTTCGGACGAGGTTCGGAGTGAACAGTAACCTGTGTTTCGAAAATGTCCGATTTTCAAGCGTTCGCAGCTATTCAAAACTCAGTTCAAGCGACTATGCAAACGATGATGAACTATGATAATGAAATTGGAACAAGTCAGAAAGTTCCCAAATTGCTAAAGTTGGAAGATTATCATAGTTGGGTTAAACGGTTTGAAGCGTATGTCGATACAAATGACATTGATATGTGGTTATCTTTCACTGAGCAATATGTTTATCCTAAAGATGAAACTGGTGAACCTATTCTTCAAAGAAAAATGTCTTCTGAACAAAAGAAAGCCTATCAAGCTGAGAAAAAGGCGTATGGTACGTTAACGATGGCATTGCCTAAAGAGTTACTGCATCAATTTGCTGGTAATTACACATCGAAAAGTTTATGGGATGCCTTAGAGAAAAGATGTGAAGGCAATGACCAGTACAAGAAAAGTCGACAAAAGGTTTTGAAGAAAGAGTTTGATAGTTTCAAACATTATCAGAATGAAACGATTCCCAATCTGATTGCAAGATTTGCTCATCTGATGAGTGAAATGCGCTTGGTGAATCTTACTAAAGACGAAGCTGATATGAAAGAGAAGATTTTAGAAGCTTTACCTGAAAAATGGGAGAATTATGTTATGATGATTACTCATGACAAGGATTTTCAAGGATTATCTTTCAATGATTTAGTTCAAAGACTTCAAGCTAGGGATATGGAATTGATGGTGAACAAGTCTATTCCTACACAAATTCAGAATCCTGCAGTGTATCATGGTGAAAATGATTCTACAATGAATGCTGGGAAATCGAATATTCTTAATTCTGCACCTCCAACAGCATTCCTGGCAGGTAAATCTGAATCTTCAAGTTATTCTTCTGCTGGTTGTACTGTTTCTATTCCGAGTTCTTCAAATCAAACTGCATTATCTGTTCAAACTGTTGATGATTATAATGCATTAATGTCTGCTTTGGTATCTTCGTATTTTGGTGTTATCACGGGTGCTGTGAGTAATGCTGAGTTAGCTAACGAAGATTATGATCAGATTGATTATGATCATTTAGAAGAAATGGATCTAAATTGGCAGTATGCAATGTTGGTTCGACGAACGAAGAAATTTTTCAACAGAACTGGGAAGAAGAGATTAAATCAGGAGGGTAAGATTGGTTTGGATAAGTCTAAGGTAAAATGTTACAAGTGTGCAAACTATGGTCACTTTGCTCGAGAATGTCCAAGTTCTGCAGATCATAAATTGAAAACTGGTCAACATGCACATTTAGTTTATCACTCACCAGATAAAGTTGAGAAGGTTGAGATGAAATCTGCTAATCTTGTTCATGATTGGACCAATACTTTTCCACAGTCAAATGAGTTTGCATGGAATCTGCTAATCTTGACCTAGTGGACAACGTCTTGATGCATATCTCATGATATATCAAGAAAAAGATATGTGAAAAATAAAATGAGAAGTCACTGTGTATACATGTGTTCATTTTGCAAAGATTTAATCTTGTTTGATTTTCTTTATTTTGTCAAACGATCGGACTTTCTCTGCGTGTCGAAAGACCGACCTGATCGTTGTTCGTTTGACGTTCTGCTTTATTTTCTTTGGTGTTTCGTATAACTCATCGGACTTTCTCTGCGTGTACGGGAGTACCGACCTGATTGTTGTTGAGTTATACAACTTCAACTTGTTTTATTTTCTTTTTTTGTTAAATCCGAGGCCTTATCTGCGTATCGAAAGATCGACCTTAAGGTAGACGATTTAACGTTCTTATTTCTTTTGCATGGAACACAGTTGACTATATCATGGTTACAATCATTATGTGATAAATATCACAAGTGAAATCACAAAATGTGATAAGCAAAGCATATCTGAGTATGTCTGATAGTGTGGGGTACACTGGTCAATGCAAATCTAATAAATACCTTAACATATCCAGATGTTATGAGTATGATTGTGCCAGAGTTTAAATTTGGACAAATTATATCTGCAATCGGCATGGCTTATGTGCTACAATAATTGAAATTGAAGTGTAGTTCAGCATGTTATGACCAATATGATCCCAAGTCGTGATCTTTCTCACAAAAGACAAAAATAGTGTCTGATTCTGTATGGTATTTACTTTCTTATCAGAAAATACCAAAAAGATTTTAGGTGTGTTTTGATATAAAGTTTCTAAAAGCCAAAAGGATTTTGTTTCTGATTTGTTTTCGATTGATCAACACGGAATACAACATCATTTTCAAAATCAAGATATCTTGGAGTCTCGAAGAGACGTTTTGCGCCAGGATTATTTATGTTGGCAGGTTTCTAAGTGGAAAGAGAACATCACAGCTTCAAGTCTTCTGAAGGTTGTTGATAAAGAGACTACACATGTTGCAATATCAAGTATTCAAGATTGAACTCATCGTCTAGATCGAGGAGGAGTTTGATTGAAGATACAAGATACAAGTTTTATTAAGAGAAGATAATACTGCACATGCCGAGGGGGAGTTTGTTGATACATAGTCCTGATCGTCATGTGAAGTATCGAATACAAGACGAAGACTCACAAGATTGCTGAGGTCCGAACTCCCAGCGAACCTGGAGTTCGGACAGCTCCGAGCTTGTGGCGAACCTGAGGTTCGGCCAGTCGTGAGTTCAGCCTTTAAATAGGTTTGTCTTGTATAGAATGAGAGAGCTTCCGTGTTATATACTTTCTAAGTGTACTCTGTGGTCTCTGTGGTTAATACAAGTCTCAGTTGTATTTACTCTCTGTGTTTTACTCGTTTACATTGATTTCTATACGACTAAGTAGAAGATCTTCACGCTCACGCACTTCCAGTGTGTTTAGTGTGGAGTATGAAAAATTATGAAGATTAGGGTTTTATGGTCTTTATATCAGGAGCTAGTTTCACTGGCAGTTTCGCTGGCCAAGCGAAACTGGCTCTGAACACATGTGAGTCAAACAGTTTAGCCGGCTACCGGGCGAATCTGTAATTTCGCCTGATAGTTTCGCTGGAGACCAAAAGTGACCAATCTACATTCTATTATCAATACTAAATCATGCGTTTAAATCACATTGCACATAATGACAATAAATAAATAAACACATAACACATATGGACGGGTTCGGTGATCAACCAAAGGTCGTGGACGTATTCGGCCTAGTTAAGCATTAGTTACTAAGTTAACACTTATAATGTAACTAACGGAGATTGTCTAACGAAAGTCATTGTAGGGGCTGTAGTAAAGCCTGATGCTGATTTGTAATTGTAGCGAGACGGATCTGAGGATCCTGAAGCATTGAAATCAAGATGCCTGGGAAACAGAGGACTTTGCTCTTCCATGGGCTTCCTATATTTCTTTAGTTCTTCAATCTCCTTCATCACCGTTTGATTGGTTTTTTCTTGCTGATCCATTTGATTTTTCACCTGCTTAATCAAGGAAAACAAATCATTGTTAGTAATAACAGGATCAACAGATTGAACCTGGGATCCTGTGAAGACAGGGTAATCAGTCTTTCTCGGCTGCTCGTCCACTTTCTTCTGACGGTCATTGGTCTTCTTCTAGCTTCCTGAAAAGGAAGTAATAGGAGGAATGGAGGACGATGTAGAGGCCGAGACAGTTTTTTGCGGGTTTGACATCTTTGGGATCGGAGATCAAATGAAGTGAATGAAATATGGGATTTTGGTAGGATTAAGCACCACTTGCCCCACGGTGGGCGCCAAACTGCTTTGGTCAAAAATTCACTTAGGAATCTTGTATTCCAAACTTAGATTGTGAGGTAGTGTGCTTAACTATCAAATGAGCAAGTAATCCAAGTTGGGATGATAACACAAGGATTTTAGCAAGGAAAACTCCAGAATCCTTCGAGTCGCCCCTAGGAATCCTGGATAAAAACCTCGGGTGCCGGCTGAAAAACCGCCACCAAGTCAATGTTATTAATGATCAAGCAATTCGTTACAATGGGTTGGAGGTTTGATCGATGAGAGCTAAGTGTTACAATGATTCGTACTCGCAAGCAAGCTAGTGAAAGTGTGTTTTTTTCTGTTCCTACTGATCGAATCCTCGATTTATATAACAAATACAATGCTAACAAACTTTCCAGGATTCCCGGGATCCTACTATCCAACTAATTCGACCGTTAAGGGCCTATTCGTTCACTTGGTCCACGATCTTCTTCAGCTGGGGCGTAAGTTTCGGAGGTAGTTGATGACTTCGTCGTAACCTGGTCAAATAAACACGAGGCAAATATGAGGGTTAGTTAAAAATAAATAAATCAGGATACCTGGATTCATGGGATTCCCAGACGTTAATAGGATTCCTGCACTGTGTAAGCTTCCTGCGAGCATCCTGAAAATACACCCTCAACAGTTTGCCTTGTTGTGTTTAGGACGAATATAACACCCGTTCGATATCCAATCGTGTCAGCGCGACTGAATCGGGTGGGGTTTGTCAGACCCAGTAGTACTACAATATATTTCCAGCTATCGTCATTAATATTAACGGTACCATAGGAAGGACTTTGTTGTATATGTGCTTCAAGTACTTCAAGTGATATATAAAAGTCTAATTATCTCAGTTGTATAGTTCATGCATGTTAATCTCCCCCAACAGGATTTAAAACAGTAAAATGGGGCCGTGAAACTCACCTTAGGTTGCACAGCAAAGTTTCCAGATAAACAGTTAAATCAAGTCGCAAGAATGAGTCTTGTGCAAGCAATCAATCGCCTAACGAGTATAAATGTATAAGTGTGTGTTCTATAAACTATAAGTCTAACGTAATCGACAAAAACGAAAGATCGTGAAGTCCGGAATAAGTCGAAGATGGCACGTGTGCCAAATCCGAGCGATTATCGAAATAGTACGAGAAAATACAATATATATATTTATATTGTATATTTTCCAAGTTCAGATATTCCAAAATAAATATACAAATAATGTATATATTTTAATAAGCGTTCAAGAAGTGTTAATAATGAATTTGCGAGGTCAATATATATTTATATATGTTAAAGGTTATCATAAAATATCCGGTTATTTCAATAAAAATCCAACGGCATAAGTTTATATATTAATCTACCCAAGATATATATATACATATATGTATTTTACCTTTTGTAAAATCTAGAATTTTATATCAATATGTATATATATATTTATAGATGTTTAAACTATATTTTTAATTTAAAATGACAAGTTAAATATGATTTACGAGGTGTAAATGTCTCAAATATATTTTTTACTGGTTTAAATATTCTTAAGAAATTGTTTTAAACAAGTTTTAGTTTGAACCAACCCCTTGATCAACAATTAAAAATAAAACAGAAAAACATGAAGGTCACAAGGGTCGAACCCGCGACCTCCCATTCACAGCACAACACTCAAACCACCCGGCCAACGGCCTGTTTGTGCTAAGGAACCAGTCGAATTCGTTTTGTGTACAGGCAGCGACCAGGAAATCAAATCCAGAAAATATAGGTTTAAAAAAATGATGAGGCCGGGACTCGAACCCGCGCCTCCAGCGAAGAAACCCGGAGCCCAAACCAGTTGTGCCAGATTGGCGTCTAGTAACAAATCCGATTCTAAACCTTATAACCCGTACCCGCCAGAAGTCATCTTCTTCACCCATAACCCTAATATCGCCGAAATTATTTTCCGGCGATCGGAAAATCGCGACCACCCAAAACAAATCCAGAAAAGGTGCGATTAGCGTAGAGGATGCCTTACCTTGAGTCGGGTGTGAGATGAAACGAGTTTTAAACACCGAAACGACTCCGAAACTTCACCGCGAACTCGGAGCACAGTCTTGATTCGAATTTCTGTTGACACCAGTTTGCTCGCAGGGAACCCGTGATCACAGGGATATGTCGAATGAGGGTAAAAAGTGGCTAGGTGGTGGGAATTTGGCCGGATTTCCGAGTTCACCGGAAATCTTTAAAAAGAGAACACGAGAGAGAGCAAGTGCGAGAGAAAAGAGAGGGTATTGTGAACGGTGTATACAATGATATTCTCATATCTTTGATTCTTAATTGATGGCACAACTGAAACCGACAGAACGATTATGATCGGTCGAAACCGTTTCACCGACTACGTAATTGTGTTTGCGTTACTGGACATTAATTCAACTTTAGGGTTTTGGCAAGACTAGTCCCTCAAAAGTTACAAAGGTGGATTCATCCTTTAGGTAATTACAAGAATAGTCCCTACAATCTTTGTTAAGCACAAGAAGGTTTAAGAAATGGCGAAAAGGGTCCCTCAAAGTATAAGAGTGCTAACGGATTTCTAACGGAGTTAACAGGAAATGTTTTTAGCAACGAAATATGATTAACGTCAAAATATAATATTCGTCTAACGTTTATAAGGATTATAAATCTTGTTTTGCTATAATAAATCATGGAATAATACTCCACCATTATATACTTTAAAACCACATAAAATCATAACATAGAGATTTAAAGCTTATAACTTATATATATTCAAATGATTGATAACTTATAATTAAAATCCTTTAATTACACAAAACCATAAATCTCATTAAATCATATTATATACATAAGTATTTAATTCCACATAAAATCATAGAATTTCAATCGTTTAAACTTTCAGTGCATGCTCGTAGTGATTGATCACACAAAACCCTAATTTGCTAAAGTCAACAAGTCAACACATAAATTTTCACACAACATTTAATACGGTTTACGTTCAGTTAATGCCAGAAAATGACCTGAAAAGTCGGATTGTCACAGTATCCCCTTGTTGAAGAATTTTTGTCCTCGAAAATTGTGTAACGCGGTAAAAGTTAATGAGCTAGACACAAAGAAAAGACAAGAAAAATTCTCAGTCGTCACATCATCCCCTTGTTGAATAATTTTCGTCCACGAAAATTAAACCGGTACCTGAACTAGACGAAGGCTGATCCTTGAATAGTCTGGGATATTTCTTGATCATCTGATCTTCACGTTCCCATGTGAATTCAGAACCATGTCTCGAGTTCCAACGAACTTTAACGATTGGGATCTTGCTACGTTTTAATTGTTTAACTTCCCGGTCCATAATTTCTATTGGTTCTTCGATAAATCGAAGTTGTTCGTCCACATGCAACTCCTCGAGTGGAGTGATCAATGTCTCATCCGCTAAACATTTCTTTAAATTCGACACGTGGAAGACGTTATGGACCCCACTTAGCTCTGCTGGTAAGTTTAGTTCATACGCTGATAGACCAACTCTTTTAACAATCTCAAATGGCCCAATGTATCTTGGGTTTAACTTACCACGTTTACCAAAACGTACCACACCCTTCCAAGGTGAGACCTTTAACAAGACATTGTCTCCTTCCTCAAATTCCAAAGGTCTTCGCCGTTTATCAGCATAACTTTTCTGTCTATCTCGTGCGGCTGCCATACGATTACGAATTTGCACGATTTTCTCTGTTGTCTCGAGTACTAACTCAGGACCTGTGAGTTGACTGTTGTAGGTCCGGAAATCTCCCAAACACACGATATACTAAATCAAACACGAGTGCGGAATCCTCGTGAGAGATCGATTCAAGAAAATAGTAGAAGAAGAGAATCAATCGATGAGAAAGATTGATTCTTGAATGAAAACCGTCTACTATGAAGCTTCACAAACTGATCGTAAACCCTTGCACACTTGAAGAAATCGTAAATAGGTTCTCCCAAAAGCTTAATTGATCATAAACATGAGGTGGTATTTATACCACCTCTTACAAGGCCTTGGGTCAATCATAAACTCTAACTAGCCCAATCATAAACCCAAGCCCATGCCCAATCTAATAGTAAACTAGCCTAAACATAATAAAACTAGCCTACTAATCTAATTAAACCCTCTAAGCCCAGCCCAACTTATTTAATATTACAAGCCTCATAATCTAGCCTCTACAATCTTCCCCTAGGCTTGTGATATTAAATGTCTTCGATCTTTGAAATTCTTCTTCTTGAGTGGCTGGCATAGATGTTGATGAAGATTCTTTCCGCAGAAATCTTCAATGGGTTTCATGATGGGCACTTGGGACTTCCTCTTGATCAGCATCAGCTCGAACTTCTTGAATTGAACAAGCAATGAAATGGAGGACTCTCATTGACTTGCTTCTTTTGAAAGCACTGGTTCTTGCTGAATCTTCGGTAACTGTCTTGAATCTCCAATACAATTAGAGGTTAAAATTTTGAAAACCCCTAACTTTGAAGACCTTGATTGTTGAACTTCAAACTTCATGAACTCTGACTGCTCTCTGTATCATTTTCTTTGAAAAACTTTGAAGCTTTTGGATACTTGTAAAGACACCAATAACTTCCCCTGAACAGTTGCTTTTCAGATGGAAGTCTTGTCCGGCTGGTTCTTTAACTTTGAGCAGCAGCAACATCTTTCTATCATCAACCTGTCTGACACACATTTGAAAAAATATACTCCACCAGACATTTGATGATCGGTCTTTGGGTTAGGAGGTAATTATCATCTGTTCAGTTGATTCAAATTAACATAATTTTAACCAAAAACCCTAATATAGATTACGGGTTTTCTATAAAACTTCCCCTGAACCCAAAGACCACTAAAGACTTCCCCTTAGTTGATAACTTCCCCTCAGCTAAGGACTTCCCCTGAGATAATACATATTATCTTCGAGTTCCCTTCAGATACTATGTATTATGGAAGTCTTTTCATTAGATAATAAGTATCATCCTCGAGTTCCCTTCGGATAATACTTATTATCCTCCCTCCTTCCCCTAAAAATTTGTCAAGCTGTCGGGGGCATATTGTCATGCATTAAAACCCATGAAAAACATATTTTGACTTCTCAAGTCGACCTGGCCAAGACGAAAACACATAAAAAGGAACTTAACGACTCACACACGAAAGATAAAAATAAACAACTACTTACCAATATAAAACATGAGAAAGTTTACAAGGGATCAAACCATATGAATCTGACTGAGGAACCCTTTTCAGCTTCAGTTACTCGACTAGTCCAGGTGATTGCCGGTATGTTTGTCCGCTTTAAACTCAAACCCGTTTAATCCCAACCGAATGCGTCATGCTTAATATAGTACAATATTACCGTCATGATTAATTGTCCCCACACCCAAGCGTACACAGCAAAACCTACCCAACCTCAGAGTTTATTGAGGATTCACAAACCCCCAACTTGAGGAACCATGCAACACCGTTATGACTACCACTTATTTTATTAACCATCAGTTGGTGATCAGGTCGGCCGCTAAGCACGCAAAGAAGACCAACCGAGTGATTATCTATTCTCTTTTCTTTTTCATTTTTTTTTTATTTCTTTTTCATTTCTTTTTCTTTTCTTTTTATTATGTGGTGTAGTCACGACAGCAGAGACATGGCGTGTGAGAGAGTGAATACTAGGTATAATTACCACTCTCAACCCGTTTTTGCTGGGACTCAGTCTTTTAAACCATGCAACCTGGGATGAGAAACTAAACATATATATCTTTTAAGTTTACTGCACTTTCATTGGTGGTCATACGATTAGGTCGAGCCTACCGAGCATATCACCGTGGAGCTTGCCTTTCACTTCCGCCTTACGCGTGTCAACCATCTCCAACCCGGTCATTCATTTTACTTCCCCTAAACTTCTCAAAAAAACAAGACACAAACAATTAAACACAAACAATTAAAAATTGAAAAGCACACTATTTTTTAGGGGTCAAATTTTTCTTCATCTTTACATTTCTTCCCCTTGCTTTTTGATTTTTAATGTCACAATCTTGTGAACATCATTTTTAATTTAATTTTTTTTTTTAAATAAAACACACAAACACACTTAAAAGAACAAAACACAAAATTTTGAAGATATCTGGCCAAGCTAACTTTCAAAGTATTGATTTGAAAATTTTAGAAAATTGGGTTTCATGACATGCACACTTCATTGCATTTGAATTCAAACACTTCAACAATCAATCACCAAGTGAAAATTTTAGGAAATTTGGTTTGACTCAAAACATCCTTTGCCGCTTCATCAAACAGACAACCAAGTTAAGAACAGTACCTTTCATGCTGATTTTGACATTTTACCTCTCAAAGAGACATACCTTCCATTGTATAGATTACTTGACATGACATGAAGATACGTCTCCTAAACTGTGCCTGGAACAATCACTTATCAACAAACAAATTAGTAATAAAACCGTTAGTGATAATCCTCCTTGACTGTTCCTGCACAGAGTGAGAGATTAGTTAGCCATTGGTACCCAGGCCATTGTTTTTCTGGGTACACCTGAGGAATCAATAAAGGATACTTCTTGTAAGAACATCCCCTTTGAAAAATCAGGAAGTTGGGATGGAGCTGCCTTGATTTTTGGTTTCCAAACTTCTCAGGTGATTTTTCAAACGTTTTGTTTTAGTCACCTTTGGAGTTGTGACTTTAGGCATTTCAACCTTCTTCATTTTAAAATCATTTTTCAAAACAATTTTAGTTACCTTGGGAGGGGTAACTTTGGGTTTTTCAAGTTTTGATTGCTTTGAAAATGGTTTCATCACCTTTTTCTGAAAATTTTGGTAACTTGGAAAGCTGTTGTTTTGATTTAAAGATTTTCTTTCAGCTTTGGCAGCACCCCAATGTTGATCAGAGGGTTTAACCTTAGGAGTAACAGTCTTCATTGCCTTAGGTTTCTGCACCATCATCGGCTTAGACTTTACAGACTCCTGAGATGAAACCCCTTGATTTTTTGGAAAATAGGGTTCATAGGGGCGATAATGACAGTTTCTAGCAATATGACCAGCAATGCCACAATTAAAGCAAGTCTGCTTCTTTAGATAGAAGTCAGACGTGTACCCATTCGTCTTTGGTGGCTGATATGGAGCTGGTTTGCTTTGTGTCTGCTTCTTTGCTTTGACTGCTGCTTCAGATTTGACTTTCTGCTGGTTCCTTGAAGCCTGAGTAGAACCTGTCCTCATCGTCTTTGTGCTCTCTGGATTTCCTGATGAAGAAGCACCATTCTTGCAACTGCACTTACAGCTGCATGAAGCAACTGAAGAAATGGGAGACACAGCCACACTTTTCATCTTATCATTCTTCACCTCAGTTGTTGACTTCACACTCGGATGCTTGATGGTGATCTTTGGCTTCTCAACTTTAGCTTCACCGATCACTCCATCAGTTATTCCCTTGAACTTGGAGAAGAAGGATGGTAAGTCATACCCAACATCTGGTTCTTGGTCAAACATAGATCCAGATGTCATATAGATCTTCCCCCCAGGCCGTGTCGTCAAGATCACCTTTTCCCTTTTGACTTCGTCAATTACTTTCAAGCATGGGGTTTCAATTTTAGGGTATGGTTTCAACTCTACCCCAACATCATCAGACTTGGAATTATGACATTTGTTATACTCCTGGCACTCAGCATCATCTCTTGATACGTCCTCTATTCTCCCTTCACCATATGTCATGTTTGCCTCGTTGTCTATTTCCTCTTGAGTCAATGGTGTAGTTCCAACCAAGACACTATCAATAGGAGGAGCAGCTTCTTTATAATCAGATCTGGTTCGTTCAACTTGATCCTCACTAAGAAGTATCCCTATAATATCTCTGGGAACTGGTGGAGGAATAATGCTGTTTGCAGCCAAGGCCTTATCAGTCTTTTCTGATCCAAATCCAGGTGTGTGTTTCCCAACTTGACCAGTCACAACAGCATGTGACAATTCCTTTCCAGCATCAAGCATTCTTTTGCTTCTCATTTGATTCATATCAAGTTTAACTTGCAACTCATTGTTTTTATGCTTAAGGTCATCTATCTGCTTACTAAGCTCAGCTATTTCTAACTTTGCATTGTCATACAGGAGAGTTTTCTCAGTTGCCAGTTTTTGATATTTCACAATGTCTAGTTTTTGAACTTTTACCTTTTCCTCATTTTTTACCCATCTACCCTTAAATGAACTCCTCTCACACTTGACCTCAAACAATTCTATTTGATAATTCTTACAGATTTGTCTAAGACCAGGAATAATACGAGCACAAGTAGGATTGGGGCATATCTCAGTATTGTCAATTTCAGCTTCAAAATCATCCTTGTTCTCAACCGAACTCATTTTCTTTCTTTAGATATGCAGCTCCTGAAAAATTAGAAAAATCAGCAAAAACGGCAAAATCACTATTCAAAGAATAGTGTCAAAAACTTAAAACTGAAAAACGGAGGCCTTCGGAGTGGAATTTGGGGATCCAAACGAGCTCCCCTAGACGTTAGTCTGGGGTAATTCTGGGGCTTGATGTCACGAACGTCGTGTAAAAATTTGAGCTTCTAACTCCAAACGAGTCAAAAGTTACGCCCGTTTCCGTGAAAATGTGAAATAGTGACTTTTTGCCGCAAATCCTGTTTCCGATCGTAAACCCTGTTTCTGATCGTAAACCCTGTTTACGATCGTAATCCCTGTGAATCGTAAACACCTTCAGTCGTAAACACCTTAACCGCCTTAAAAAAATCGTAAACTGTGATTCCGATTCCTGATTACGACCACCGGATCGTAAACACCTATTTCCGATCCAAAAATGTCGTAAACACCATTTACGACTCTGCAAAATCGTAAACACAAGTACAAGCAACAAGTACAATCGTAAACACTTTTTTCCGGGTCGTAAACAGGCAATCTTCAACAGCAAACCCAGAAATCTCAGTCGTGAACACCAAAAACACGAAGAACACAGCAGCAGCACCGATCGGAAACACCCAAAAACTCAAATCTTCAACAAAAACTCGAACACAAACCCAGAAAACGCTTGAATCTATATCGTAAGAGCCTCGAATCTAAGATTCTTGGCTCTGATACCAATTGTAGGTCCGGAAATCTCCCAAACACACGATATACTAAATCAAACACGAGTGCGGAATCCTCGTGAGAGATCGATTCAAGAAAATAGTAGAAGAAGAGAATCAATCGATGAGAAAGATTGATTCTTGAATGAAAACCGTCTACTATGAAGCTTCACAAACTGATCGTAAACCCTTGCACACTTGAAGAAATCGTAAATAGGTTCTCCCAAAAGCTTAATTGATCATAAACATGAGGTGGTATTTATACCACCTCTTACAAGGCCTTGGGTCATTCATAAACTCTAACTAGCCCAATCATAAACCCAAGCCCATGCCCAATCTAATAGTAAACTAGCCTAAACATAATAAAACTAGCCTACTAATCTAATTAAACCCTCTAAGCCCAGCCCAACTTATTTAATATTACAAGCCTCATAATCTAGCCTCTACAACTGTCACTAACTTCCGCCCAACAGAGAGGTGATCTACATTTTCGCCGTAGAGTGCTTCAAACAGAGCCACACCGATACTGGTGTGATAACTGTTATTATAAGAGAATTCCACCAAAGGTAAATGTTTATCCCAACTTTCACCAATATCAATCGCACATGCACGCAACATGTCTTCAAGAGTTTGAATGGTGCGTTCGCTTTGACCATCAGTATGCGGGTGATATGCAGTACTCATATCCAAACGCGATCCCAATGCTTCATGTAGAGATTCCCAACATTTGGATGTAAATCGAGCGTCTCGATCTGATATAATAGAAACTGGTACTCCATGTCGTGAGACGATCTCTTTGAGATAAATTTTGCCTAATGTCTCGGAGGTATCAGTTTCCTTGATTGGTAGAAAATGTGCCGACTTGGTTAAACGATCAATAATTACCCAAATTGTATCACATCTACTTGCTGTACGGGGTAACTTTGTGATAAAGTCCATAGCTATTCCCTCCCATTTCCACTCGGAAATTTTTGGTTGTTGAAGTAAACCTGCCGGTTTCTGGTATTCCGCCTTAACCTTGGAACAAGTCAAGCACTTGCTTACGTAAGTGACAATGTCTGCTTTCATCTTAGGCCACCAATAAATCAGTTTCAAATCTTGGTACATCTTATCCGAGCCTGGATGAATAGAGTAACGAGACTTATAGGCTTCATCCATAATCAATTCCCTCAGATTTCCATACACGGGAATTGTAGGTCCGAATATCAACCAAGAACACGATATCTTAATCACAAACGAGTGCGGAATCCTCATGTGTGATCGATTCAAGAAGAAAGTAGAAGAAATAGATTTGATCTAAGATAAAGATCAAATCTTGAATGCAAAACACTACAATCTTGAAGCTAATGAACTGATCGTAAACTCTAAAGAGAGAGAGAAATCGTAAATGATAATTCCAAAAGCTTGATCATAAACACAAATAAGAGAGGTATTTATACTACCTCTTACAAAACCTAGGGCCAATCATAAACACAATAGGCCTAATCATAAACACAAAGAAATCGGCCCACATGGCCTAAAACATAAACTAACTAAGCCCAAAAGCCCATTAACTACTAAGTCCATAACTAATGTTCATGCCTCTAATATATATAGCCCAACAATCTTCCCCTAGGCATGAACCATTAGACCACCTACGGCAGCTGCAGATCAAATCTGAAAGTATTTTGCACGTTGTTCGACCACCATCCATTCGCCACAATCCGGTTAGCCGTTCCATGGAAGATCGAATCCTTCAACAGTGTCTTGTTAAGATGAACATGACCAACAAGCCCAGCAACATCTGTTACAACATCAGTTGTTCCTTGCTGTCTTCTATATTCTATTAAAGATTCCATGGTCACGTCCTTAAGGTTGACTTTTCGCAGATGATTTTTAACCTTATATGATGCTTTCTCACGACAATGGTTCTTCCCACGATCACAATCTTTCAAATAAAGCACAACCCGTCGATAATTATGAACATTCTTAAAATTCACTCCACATTGCAGAATCTCCTTCATTATATTCCATGAGTTGTTGCTACTTGGAGAAGAATCAAGAACCGCCTTATATGCAGGGTTTGACATTGCAGTGGCAGCCAGCATTCCAACAAGTTCACCAGCAGAGGTCAGAATATTTGTCATTGCCCCATACTCAAAATGGATTACTGAGTTGCTACAAACATTTCTCACAGTTCCATCATGGCAGGTGATTCTTGTCTTTTCAGCATTTGCCCTGGCTGTTCCCCAGAATTCTCTTACAAGATGCTTATCGATAAGCACACTTGTCCGCAAAGCATGGTTAATCTTGCAGATATTCATCCCGGCCACCAGTGAATAAAATAATTCCATATGCTTCTCTGGTGGGTCTTCAAGATATGCCGGGATGTAGTGATCACTTTCAAACTTTATCTCTTCGTCAAGCATGTCGTCTGCCATCTGAGAAAGACAAGACACATGTATCAGACTTGTTCATTGAAGCTCAATTATGTTTGCCAACACCTTCTTGAAGTTCAATTGATCATCACGTTTAATTTTAAAGTTCATAAAATCTCAATTTGAACTTTACAAACAAAATTTGATTTTGAATCACAATTTCACAAAACCCATTAGTTTTAACTTAATAACGATTAAGTTTGATGAGATTCAAAAAAAATTAGGTGTTTATAATTTTACACAGGTGATTACGATCCAAAATTGGGTTTACGATCCAGAAATTGGGTTCACGATCGGGTTCATTCAAGGCAAAGTCGGAAACACCTAGCCCAGTCGTAAACACTTTAAGCCCGATCGTAAACATGGATCATATACAACATCGGAATCGTCTGTCGTAAACCGCGATCGTAATCGTCGATCGTAAACACAGGTCGGAATCGACGATCGTAAACGTCGATCGTAAATCCCAACCGTCGTCTTCTCCGTCGAGATTATCGTAAACACCAAATCCGCCATTAACAAACCTGCAAACAACTCGTAAACACAACATAACACATAATACTTGTATAACAAACACCATGAGCTACAATTTAAGAGTTTCAACCACAGAATCGGAGACCTAATCTCGAGTATAAGACACAAACCCCAAGAAAAGTCACCGAGCTTACAAAATCAATGAATATACCGACGAAACAGTCGATTGATAGGGGTTTTGTGGTCGGAAATGGATTGGGATGGTAGTGGTGAGGTCAGGTTGTGAAGGGGATGACCGGAGATGGTCCGGAACAGGTTTTCCGGCGAGCTTAAGCGGCGGTTAGGGTTTGTTCGGTGGCGGTCGTAAACCGAGAGAGAAAGGGGAGAGTTGTGATCGTAAATGATAAGACAATCGGAAATGGGGGTTTTGTGTTTTACAAATTTTCATTTTGCCCCCTCAAGTTTAAAAAAAAAACATACAAACACTCCCAAACCTCTTAGAAAATGATAATTCTCTTAAAACGTGTTAACTTTGAAGATTTTGAGAATTTACGAAGCTTCCCCTCAGACTCATACCCCGAGTATCTGATCATGATCATAAAATAATATTTAAAAAGATAAATTTTAAACATTTAAATACTTGAAAGATAAACTAAACTATAAATCAAATAAAACCTAATTACAGGAATTAAAAATTTACTTGCCTCGAAGCTGATGTAAATTTATGGATCAAACCAGACACATCTTTAACTGAGGAACCCTTTTTAGCTTCCGTTACCTGGCGCTCTAAACGATTGCTCAAAAATTTTTGAAACCATATAAACTCACATCCAGTTAAAACATTTTAAGTGCTTAATTGTGGTACATAATTACCGTCATGTTTAACCGTCCCCACACCCAATTGTTCATAGCAAAACCTACCCAACCTCAGAGTTTATTGAGGATTCACAAACCCCCAACTTGAGGAACCATGTAACACCGTCATGACAAACACTTATTTATTTAATTATCAGTTGGTGATCAGGTCGGCCGCATAAGCACGCAAAGAAGACCAAAAATAATTACTTTATTGATCTTTCATTTTTCTTTTTCATTTTTCTTTTTCTTTTCATTTTTCTGTGATGTTGTCATAATAGCATAAACATGGCGTGTGAGAGAGTGAATACTAGGTGAATACCACTCTCAAACCGTTTTTGTTGGGACTCAGTCTTTTAAACTATGTAAACTAGGATGGAAAACTAAACATATATAAGAGTTAAGTTTACTGAACTTACATGGATGATCATAGTTTTTGATTTAGCTTACCGAACATCATGTTTGAGACGTCTTTCACTTCTGCCTTACACGTGTCAGTCTCCGATCGTCTTGGAAATTTATATCACTTCCTACCAACTCAAGGCAAACAAAAGACATCATAAAAACACATATATTTTTTTTTGCTTTTCTGAAACAACAATATTTTTTCCCCTGTTTTTATGAGGCTTTTGAAATATAAACACCCTTTTTCTTTTTTAAATTTTTGAAATTTTCTTCAAAGATATTTACAAGAAAGTTTGATCAGATCATTCCTCGAAGGCAATCATCCTTAGGCCTTCGACACACATTTCAAAATTGGGGCTTGGTAGGGGTTTTGTGAAAATATCGGACACATTCTGGTCTGAGCTCACCTTTTGGAGCTGAATTAACTCCCGATCATAATAGTCACGAATAAAATGTACCTTTATCTCTATGTGCTTTGTTTTTGAATGATGAACGGGGTTTTTCACAATTTCTAGAGCAGAAGAGTTATCACAAAAGATAGGAGTGTTAACGAATTCCACACCGTAATCAGTGAGCTGATTTTGTATCCATACTACCTGTGAGCATCCAGCGGATGCTGCCACGTATTCAGCTTCTGCAGTTGATTTTGAAACGGTATGCTGCTTTTTGCTCTACCAAGAAATGAGTCGATCTCCCAGATACTGACATCCACCAGTTGTTGACTTCCGGTCAAGATCACTGCCTCCATAATCACCGTTAGTATATGCAAACAATTGGAAATCAGTGTTCTTTGGGTACCAAAGTCCAAGCCTAGGCCTGCCCTTTAGATACCTAAAAATACGTTTGACAGCAATTAAATGTGAAAGTTTAGGATTAGCCTGATAGCGGGCACACAGACACACTGCATGCATAATATCCGGCCTGCTTGGTGTCAAGTACATAAGTGATCCAATCATCGAGCGATACATGAATTCACTCACTGGCTCCCCATCTGCATCTGCTGTCAGTAGAGGTCTGGACGCCATGGGAATTGAGATTGGCTTGGAGTCTTGCATCTTGAATTTTTCTAGAATCTCATTCACATATTTTGCTTGGTGAATAAGAATCCCAGATTCATCCTGTTTTACTTGCAAGGCTAGGAAGAAGCTCATCTCTCCCTGATCGCACATTTCAAATTTCTTTCTCATTATCTCTTCAAACTCGGTGCATTATTCTTGGTTTGTTGACCCGTAGATAATGTCATCTACATAAACCTGCACCATGATGATGTCATCCTTCACCCTTTTCCTAAAAAGCGTCTGATCAACTACTCCTCTTGAGTATCCATTCTCCACCAGATGAGTTGATAGTGTCTCGTACCACGCGCGAGGTGCTTGATGTTGTCCATACAAAGCCTTATCCAGAAGATACACATGATCTGGATACTCCTCATCTACAAACCCCGGTGGTTGAGTCACATACACTTCCTCATTCATTTCTGCATACAAAAATGCTGTCTTAACATCCATCTGGCGAACTGTGAAGTTTAGAAATGATGCCACTGCTAGAAATATCCGGATAGCCTCCAATCTTGCCACGGGTGCATACACCTCATCATAGTCAATTCCATGAATTTGTCTGTGGCCCTGAACAATCAATCGTGCCTTGTTTCTGACAATTATACCCGTGTCATCCTTCTTGTTCTTGTATAGCCAACGTGTGGGTATAACCTTCTTGTCCTCTAGCCTTTCCACTAGACGCCACACTCCCAGCTTAGAAAACTGATTAAGTTCATTGTGCATGGCCTCTATCCAACTTGGATCTCTGAGAGCAACCATCACATTAGGAGGTTCAATCTGGGATATGAAGCACGAATACATGCAGAAATTAATGTCTCCCGTGCGGCTTCTAGTTGTAACCCCTGCTGAAACTGGCCCAAGTATATTGCTAATTGGATGGTCTTTGTTGATCCTTGATACTTGAACATCTGGCACAGAAACAGAAACAGGCAGGTTAGAATTAACCATATTATCATTCATATCTTGGTTTGGAGAAACTTCTAAATCAACATCTTTAGTTCCCGAAGATCCTGGAGCATCTGCATTTACATTTGTGGGAACTGCATCTGGTGCTTTCTCAGCAACTTTTTCAGCATGAGGTCTTGATTCAGATGATTGTGCAATAATGTCTTCTTCTTCACCCAATTGATGGAATTCATTTGAAAACTTGAACCCTTCAAACAGAGACCCATAATCAAAAATCCGGTCCGGTCCACTCCCCGCATCTGTAGGATTGTCTTCAAGCTAGACTACGTTAAATGCCTCAATGATTAGACTGGTGGTTTTGTTGTAGACACGATAAGCACTATTTCCCGAATAACCCACAAAATAACACTCATCAGCCTTAGCTTCGAATTTCCCCACATCGGACTGAATCAGAACCGTGCATGGACACCCGAAAGTCTTGAAATATCCCACCGTTGGCTTCTCCTTATAGACAATCTCATATGGAGTCTTCTCATGACGCTTGTTTAACAGAACACGATTCTGCACGTAACAAGCTGTATTGACCGCTTCAGCCCAAAAGAAGATTGGCAATTTAGCTTCACACATCATTGTCCTTGCTGCTTCAATGATTGTCCTATTTCTTCTCTCAGCAACTCCATTCTGTTGCGGAGTGTAGGGTGCACTAAACTGTCTCTGTATTCCCTTCTCTCCACAGAACATATTTAACTCAGCATTCTTGAATTCTGTTCTGTTGTCCGTTCTGATAGCCTTAACGTTTTCGTTCAGCTGATTCTCTATAAGCGTGACAAACTGTTTCACTAAGATCGGAGTTTCATACTTATTGGATAAAAAGAAGACCCAAGTGAATCGTGAGTAGTCATCCACAATCACGAGACAGTAAGAGAATTTGCTGATACTTTGAACTTGCATTGGCCCAAATAAATCCATGTGAAGAAGTTGTAGTAAGGCCGACACATAATTTGCTATTTTTGGACGGTGTGGCAACTTGTGCTGCTTCCCCTTCGCACAAGCCACACATTTTTCTATAGAATAGAAATCTTTGATGGGCAGCTTTCTGACATGTTCTCCCTTTGCAAGCTTGGTCAAATTCTTCATGTTAGCATGCCCCAGACGCCTATGCCATAATAGTGCTAAGTTCTCATTTTGTTTGGATATGAGACAGGCTTCTTCTGAGGTTGGAGGTTGACCCATATTAAGCTGATAAGAATTTCCCCTTCTTGGAGTACGCATCAAGATGCACTCCTCTGGAATCTTCACACCAGGCTTGAGAATAATACACTCCTTGCGGTTGAACAACACAGAAAAGTCTCTATCACAGATCTGAGAGTCACTCAGCAGACTGTGTGACAGCTCCTCCACATAATGCACGTCAGAGAATGATAAATTACCACTTCTCACCACTCCTTTCTTGCTAATTCTTCCACCCACACCACCTGCAAATGATACACCTCCCCCATTGAAGTCTTCCACATCTTCCAAAAGGGATAAGTCTCCGGTCATATGTCGGGAGCAACCGCAATCAACGTACCAGAGATTGTTGATAGATCTTTTTGGTTGTCCCTACACAAATCAGAGATTAGTGAGATTCAGGTTCCCAGGCCATAACAGATCTGGGCACACCTTTAGAGTCAATGTAATTAACTAATTGGCGGGTCATTTCTGGCTTTTCAGGTACATTCTCATTTTGAATGTTGACTTTTGGTTTCCAGGTGGTGTCTTTCTATGGTTTAAACACATTTGATGAGTTCTTGACTGACTCAGGTTTCTTTTGCGGAGATGTGGCCTTTTTACCAGATGGCTTCTTAACAGGTGTCCACTCAAGTTTCAGTTTTGTGTAAACCAGTTGTTTTGTTTGAGTGACCTCTTTTTGTTTTAAAACCTGTTGCTCAACTTTTGCTTTGCCATTAGGTTTATTAATTCTTTTGACTTTAGCCATTTGTTTCTCAACAAATTCTGGTTTTATCTTATCATTTCTGTTATAATTTCCTTTAGATACAAGGGTAGGTTTTGGAGTTTTGGCCACATTCCACTTATCAACAATAACAGGCTTTGTCACAGGTGCCTTTGTGTTTGAAACCTTAGACTGTTGAGTCTTCATTGGTTCCAGGCACTTCTTCCCCTTAAACAAAGCTTGTTGCTTCTGCTTTTGTTTTTCTCCTGTCATCATTTTCTCCAACATACTAGTCCGTGGGTTTTGCGGATAGTATGGTTGAAATGGTCTATTCACATAATTAACAGCAAAGTGTCCTGGTTTTCCACATTGAAAACAGTTCATGAGTCTAGGCCCATTGACATGAGTACAGAGGTATGAACGTCTTGGGTAAGACGACTTCCACTCTGGCTTCTCATCCCATTTGTGTATAACACGTTTTGTATCCTTTTCCGTTTGTGTGATTAAACAAAATTGTTCTGATTTAGACTTTTTTGTTCTATTAAAAGCCGACAGAACCTGGGGATAAGCAACAAAATCTTTGGGCTTAGTCTCACGACCTACTTTAGTGTTAGGCACACGAATTTTAAAACCATCAACTTTTTCATTGGAATTAGAAAGATGTTTTGACAACACAGATACAACTACTTGTTTTGACTTGGACGTATTAAGTTCTGACACAGATGCCAGAACATCGTCCTTGGGTAAACTAAGACTAGAACTACTAGACACATGACATTCATTGACTTTCAAACATTCAGCATCCTCCCCTAATACATCTTCAATACCTACTTTATCTGCACATGAAACAAAGCCATCAGCAGGTTAAACACTATTGTTTAATGATTCATGGGACGGACCTGATTTACTTGTGGATGCCATAGTTTCATTCTGATTACCCAACCCATAGATCATGTGTTTCTCATTTTCAAATTCCTGATCAGTCATAGGTGTCACTCCTACTAGAACACTATCTAACGGAGGTCCTATCTCATGTGTTCCTGCTTCAGACCGATCAACCTGATCCTCCTCTAAGATTATTCCTATTATATCTCTAGTTCTGTCCTGAGGAGCATCATTCTTGCTTTTGTCTGAGAAGCTAATTCCTATTCCACCTTTGTCTTTACCTATTCTAACATCAGTTATGCAGGTGTTCAAAGACTTACTGGCCTCTAGCATTCTCTTGCTTCTCATATGGTTCACATCAAGTTTCACTTGCAGCTCATTGTTCTTATGCTTGAGTTCATCTAACTGCTTACTTAGTTCAGCTATTTCTAGCTTAGCATTGTCATACAGCAAAGCTTTCTCAGTGGCAAGTTTTTGATATTTCACTATGTCTAATTTTTGTGCTTTTACCTCTTCCTCATTCTTCTGCCATCTACCCTTAAAGGAACTCCTCTCGCATTTTATCTCAAACAATTCTAACAGATAATTTTTACAGATTTGTCTAAGTCCAGGAATTATACGAGCACAAGTGGGATCAAGACATACCTTGTCGTTATCAATCTCAGCATCAAAGGCTTCCTTGTCATCCACTGGAGTTTCTTCAGGTTTCTCATCAGTCACAACAAAAGCATGCTCTTTCTCTTCATCCGTTTCCATAGCAGCAACCATTGCATGTGACAAGCTAAACTCTTTCAACTGAGGTGTCCAATCATATCCACCTCCTTCCTGCACGACCAAAGCACTCTCTTGCGAAATGCCCATACTCGTCACAGTTGTAGCACCTCAGCTTGCTTTTGTCAAACCCCATCCTGATCTTATCTTGGTCCTTCCACACATTCCTCCCAGTCTTTGCCATGAACTTCTTAGCTCTGAAAACAGCCATTGCCATCTGCCAAGAGACGTCCAACATCTCTACATCTTCTGGATTTATCTGATTCAGTTCACCTGATAGCATCTCAGTTGGCACTAAAGTTCCTGTCATGAGAGCATGATAACTGTTCATGAAGCCCATACCGAGGGCAAAGTTAGGATCATTCGTAGCATCAGGTTTGACACCTCCATTTGAACTTGCATGAGGTTGTGCCACAAATGCAGTTGACTTTGTGACAGAGCTTGGTCCACTTCCAGCTGACTTTCCATCTTGCTTAGAATCCACTTCTTCTAACAACAGGGCTTGGTTCAATTTTCCCGCCAAACTAAGGGAGCTTATGTGGTTCAATTCTCTCTGCTTGTCATCAATAAGCTTTGACTTCAATTTGTTGATCATCTCATCAAGCGATAGCTCACTCAGCTTGTTGTTGTCCTTAATGATGGAAATGTTGGTAATCCAGGATTTGGGCAGACTATTCAGTAGTTTCAGATTTTTATCTTCCAGATCCGGTTCAAAACCATAGCTTGACATTTCGGTCATCAGAGACACGAACCTTTGCACCTGTGCTTCGAAGGATTCACCCTGAATGTGGTTGAACAAATTGAATTTCTGCTTCAGCATTTGCTTGCGGCTTGCCTTAATGTCCGGATTTCCCTCATAAGCCACAATCAAAGCATTCCAGAGTTGCTTGGCAGTCTTGTAGTGCTTAAATCCTTGTGCAATGTCTGGTGTAAGTGCCATAGTCATAATAGCAAATGCCCTCTCTGCTTTGTTGCATCTTTCCCAATCATCATCATCATATTCGTCTTTCGTTTTAGCTTTACCTGCATTGGTTCCTTCTGGATGTGTAGGTGTGTGTGGCCCATGAATTACCGCTCTCTCCAGAGTCTGAGATCAACACTCTTCAAGTGGTTTTCAAACCTATATTTCCATTCCAGAAAGTTATCCGCCGATGTTATTCTAGGTGGATGAGTGATGGATCCAATCTCAAAATCCAACTTCTGATACATACTTGGTTTGAAATCCATTACGAAAGCTTAGGGAACTTAAATCTAAAGTCCAAATGTCCAACACAAATGATTACGAGTACACAAAACAGATTACGGTCACAAAAACTTGATTACGATCGTGAACACCAGATTACGATCCAACCAAAATCGTAGACACTGAAACCGACTGAGTGAATCGTAAACTCGATTACGATCACCTGATTACGATAACCACAAGTCGTAAACGCCTGATTCCGATCCAAAAATGTCATAAACTCCAATTACGATCAAGTACGATCGTAAACTCGATACTCCGGATCGTAAACACGATAAAAAGGTGATCTTGAACTCGTAAACCCGATTACGATGAAGATCTTCAAACGGAACAATCGTAAACACCAAGAAACCCAGAAACACCAATCGGAAACACGAAGAACAGCAGCAGCAGAACTCGTAATCACCAAACCAGCCTTCAAATCTTCAAAAACCAACACTTTAATCCAGAAAACAGCTTGAATCAATATCGTGAGAGCCTCGAATCACAGATTCTTGGCTCTGATACCAATTGTAGGTCCGAATATCAACCAAGAACACGATATCTTAATCACAAACGAGTGCGGAATCCTCCTGTGTGATCGATTCAAGAAGAAAGTAGAAGAAATAGATTTGATCTAAGATAAAGATCAAATCTTGAATGCAAAACACTACAATCTTGAAGCTAATGAACTGATCGTAAACTCTAAAGAGAGAGAGAAATCGTAAATGATATTTCCAAAAGCTTGATCATAAACACAAATAAGAGAGGTATTTATACTACCTCTTACAAAACCTAGGGCCAATCATAAACACAATAGGCCCAATCATAAACACAAAGAAATCGGCCCACATGGCCTAAAACATAAACTAACTAAGCCCAAAAGCCCATTAACTACTAAGTCCATAACTAATGTTCATGCCTCTAATATATATAGCCCAACAGGAATCCATATTCGGTTTGTATAATACCGAATACCATCTGATCTAACTTCCAATAACTTATCCATTCCTCGCAAGGATTCTAGTCCCATGTTCTCATCTTTGAATGCTTCGAGTTGTGCATTCCAGATCAGATCGTGTAATCTTGTATGAATAGTAATTTGTAACGCACGAACTCTTCTAGGCTTGGGGTTATCCTTCCGGCTTAAGGCATCGACCACTACATTAGCTTTGCCTGGGTGGTATCTAATTGCGCAATCGTAGTCATTAAGAAGTTCCATCCAACGACGTTGTCTCATGTTCAACTCCTTTTGAGCAAAGATATGCTCGAGACTTTTGTGATCAGTGTAGATAGTACACTTTGTACCATAAAGATTATGTCTCCAAATCTTCAACGCGAAAATGACTGCTCCCAACTCCAAATCTTGAGTTGTATAATTCTGCTCATGAATCTTTAACTGTCGAGAGGCATAAGCTATGACTTTCTCCCTTTGCATCAGCACGCAACCTAATCATTGCTTTGATGCATCACAATACACTACGAAATCATCACTACCCTCTGGTAGGGATAATATTGGCGCGCTACAAAGTTTCTGCTTTAGTAGCTGAAAAGCGGCGTCATGCTTTTCATTCCAGTTATACGTCATTCCTTTATGCGTTAGCGCCGTAAGAGGTTGGGCTATCTTTGAATATCCTTCAATAAATCATCTATAATTAACCTGTCAAACCAAGAAATTGGCGAATTTCCGTTGGTGTCTTAGGCGCAGGCCAATTCTTAATTACCTCAACTTTGATTGGATCAACGTGAATCCCCTGATCATTAATGACATGACCAAGAAATTGCACCTCACGCATCCAGAAATCACACTTTGAAAATTTCGCATACAATTGCTCCTTCTTGAGTAGCTCTAAGATCAAACGAAGATGTTGTTCGTGCTCCTCTTTAACCAAGATATCGTCAATGAAGACGATGACAAATTTATCGAGGTATGGCTTGCAAACGCGATTCATCAAGTCCATGAAAATCGCGGGTGCGTTGGTTAACCCGAATGGCATAACCATGAACTCATAATGACCATAACGAGTTCTAAACGCTGTTTTTGAGACATCCTCCTCGCGGACTCTCAGTTGGTGATAACCTGATCTCAAATCGATTTTGGAATAGTAGCTAGATCCTTGTAGTTGATCAAACAAATCATCGATTCGAGGAAAGGGATAACGATTCTTGACAGTCACCTTGTTGAGTTCTCTACATTCGAAAGGTTCCATCTTTCTTTTTAACAAACAACACTGGAGCTCCCCAGGGCGATGAGCTGGGCCTAATAAATCCCTTTTCAAGTAGTTCTTGAAGTTGAGTATATAGCTCTTGTAACTCATTTGGTGCTAAACGATAAGGTGCGCGAGCAATAGGCGCTGCTCCAGGAGCAAGATAAATCTGAAATTCGACTTCTCGATGAGGCGATAGACCTGGTAGATCTTCCGGAAAGACTTCAGGAAAGTCCCTCACGATCGGGATATCTTCAGTTCTCTTCTCCTCATTTGTTTTCTCTGAAATGTTCGCGAGAACAACAAAATGTCCTTTACGCAAACACTTTTGTGCTTTGAGAAAAGATATCACGCCCATAACAGTACCACACTTTTCTCCTTGAACTGAGACTAACTCCCCACTAGGCAGCGGTATCGAACGATTTTCTCATGACAAACGATTAAGGCACAATTCTTGGATAGCCAATCCATTCCCACAATAACGTCAAAACTTCCCAAAGAGATGGGCAAAAGATCTATTCCTAATTTATGGCCAGCCAATTCCAACTTACAGTCTTTAACTATATGGGTAGACTCAACGAGTTTACCATTAGCAAATTCAACTACGTATTTAGCATCTAAAGGAGTCATGTTGGCATTTATCATATTGCTAAATTTAGTAGATATGAAGCTTCTATTGGCACTAGTGTCAAACAAGACTAGAGCATAGTATCCGTTAAGAGAAAACTTACCAGTAATGACATTTGGATCTGCTATGGCATCCCCCGAGCCTATGACAAAAGCTCTACCTCTGGCACCATTTCCTCCATTGTTCCCATTGTTGTTGTTATTATTGCCATTGCGATTCCCGGTGTTATTGTTATTGTTGTTATAGTTGTTGTTGTTGTCGTTTCCACCGTTCAGCTGGGGACAATTTATTTTTATGTGGCCTTCTTTCCCACAATTAAAACAACCTTTAGGGGCTTCAACATCCTGAACTTTTTTCCCATTGTTCTTAACCCTACTGGTTTTGGACTGATGACCCTTCTTTCCATAATTTGCACACACATAAGAGTCACACGCACCATAGTGATGGAAACTACACTTGTTACAACGTGGGGAATTTCCAATGTACGATGATCCTCCTTGGCCGCCTCGGCCTTGATTGTTCTGCTTCCGGTTGTTCGAGGAGAAATTCCTAGAATTATCAAACTTGCGATTCTGGTTTCGGTGGTTCTGTTGATTGGAAGACTTGTTTCCAGACTGATTCCCAGAATTATCCAATTCGTTCATCTAACGTTGTCTAGGTATTCATCCGGTGAATGCATGTCCAAGTTATCTCACGATCGTAGAGTTCTAGGGATTGATATGGTCAGTAAGATCATAAAAATAGAATTATGATTCAGGATGAGTTCAAACCAGTCAAGGGTTTTGTCGAGAGTGTTCGTAGTTAAGAAAAACTGGTCATTGAAATATACGAGTGTGACGGTGTCCTACCAGGACCAACTTTTCATAATATGCTCCAAAAAGGTTCACAAATGGATTAGAATCCAATAATAAAAAGGGATCGGATCAGGTGTGATAGCGTTTACAAGAATGGAGGACTTTCAACCATCCGATTGAGGCGAACATGCCCGACATTCGGACGTCATGGGGTTTAAGGTAAGAGATTGCATCCTTTACAACCATCGGCTTGTCGTTTCGGATTCCCTAAGATTTCCATACATTGCAAATTACATTTACGTGTGCACTCGTAACTGTAATTTACCCCATATGGTCACCCTAGTTCCTCTTACTTCAGCTACCAGGTATTGTGGAGTACCTATGAGATATCCTCGGAGTTGGTATCAAGAATAGGGTCACTAACCGATAGTTACCTGACACGAATTCGTTTAAGAGACAAGTCTCGAGAACAACATGTTCACTTTAATGGAATGACCCACCCGAAGTGAGCCAGCCATAATTTTAGCTTAAAAGGATTCTGAATAGGGTTTACTGCGCATACCGACTTGAACACCATCTTGTACATAAAGAGAAACTTTAGTCGGCCCAGATTAGGTACCGTTGAGGTTATAAGAGTTGTTTGCAGGTTGCGTTATCTCGACGCATAGTCCGATAGAAACGAGAAGAGGGGGATCTCAAAAGATCAAGGCAAATGGGAAAACGCTCAGGATAACAGAGGCGGATACAAATAACCTCATGAGCAACCAATTGAATTCAAACAATGTTGCCACTGCTGAAGTGGAATGATCGCACCATTAGCACATCATGATTTCGTTCCCTGAACATGAGAGTTGAGCTATATATGAAAGGCATGTATAATAAGCACCTCCTAAGCTAAGATAGAGGTTTAAGGAAAAGAAGAGGTATTACACCACCTTCCCTATGCAGCATACATCCATAGTATGGGCATTACGCCCACTTGTTCAATCCGGAATAATCCCGAGTAGCAATCAGCTCGTTAAAAGTATAACCGTGATCCTTCAATCTGATTCGAAGTCCCGTCATACATAAATGTTAACCAAGAGGTACACAACTTAGAGAGGTTAAGAAAAATTACTCAAGACTAATCGGCTCCTCGCCGTGAGTATAATGGGATTGGATGATGTATACGACATACCGTAAACTAGGTGCGCGTAGGAGTGAGTATCACGATGCATGAGAGAAATGTTTAAGTGCAACTAATGCAAAACAGTTACAGTCTAAAACGAATCTTAGTTCGCTGCAACCAATGGCTATGATACCAATCTGTCACACCCCCAAAAATCCCACGCGCGATAACGCGCTGCAGGGAGCGTGACAAACCAAGATCGATGTCCATTAGTTACACCAAACGACCAATAATTAATAAAAGGTTGTATATTTTATTAATATATAAATACATAGTTTTACAAATGCGGAAGCGTAATATGCTGAAAGTATTTATTGAAAAAAAACTCCGCCACCCAAGATGACGTGGCTTGTTCAAGGACAATAAAAGGGCTTCGAAGTCTCATGCATGCGTACTCGTGATACTCGAACATCTGCAACCTGAGAATAACATGCTAAAAAGTGTCAACACAAAGGTTGGTGAGTTCACATGTTTGTCAGTTCAAAAACAGTTCAAGTTAAAAGTATTGCAACTATTCAAAAACAGTTTAAGTCCAGTTTACGATTGACTGTTCAACAACAGTTCAAGTTGAGCTTACGATTGACTGTTCAATATCCGGTTATTTCAATAAAAAACCAACGGCATAAGTTTATATATTAATCTACCCAAGATATATATATACATATATATATATTTTACCTTTTGTAAAACTAGAATTTTATATCAATATGTATATATATATTTATAGATGTTAAAACTATATTTTTAATTTAAAATGACAAGTTAAATATGATTTACGAGGTGTAAATGTCATGTTGGTCCTCACTGATCTTAATCAGTGCTAATGAAGGTGTTTTGAGAAGAAAACCAATCAAATATCAATAAAGGATGGTTTCCAATAGCGAAAATGGGTTTTTAGTATTGAACAATCACAACTACAACCAAATGGATGATAAGAGATGAACAATAGCTACAAAGGTTGAATAGAATGCTCCTAGCCGTCACCAAACTTACCAGAATCCAGATATCTTGTATTAGGGTTGATAAAGTTGCAAAAGTTACAAAAGAGTGCACAAAGGCGACTATTTATACAGAACAGTAGACAGTTTCGCTTGCAGTTTCGCTGGCCAAGCGAAACTGTCAATGAGACCAGACTAAACTAGTTACCGAGCGAAACAACAGTTTCGCTCGGTAGTTTCGCTAGCTACCAAAAGGACAAAATTACAATTGAAACTAATCTAAACAAGCAAACTTAACAAAACTATGAATTCCTCCCTACATTGATCTTCAATATTCCCCCTAGGGAGGGATTCAGCCTCTGGATCTTCATTTCTCTGATTCGGCTTCATTCGGGCTCGGCTCTTTGTTCAATTCCGTTGTCTCTGATTCCCCCAAAACAATTTCTTTATCAGCAACGGGGACAATAACCTCTTATTCCCCCAAAATATTAGTCTCATCAGCAGCGGGGACATTTGCCTCTGATTCCCCCAAGACAGTTTCTTTATCAGCAATGGGGACATCATCCGGCTTTACAACCTGCTCAGATGATTCACCAATTCCGCCCCAAGCAGTGTTCATCATGTTTGCCAACTATCTGTCTTCTTCAATTCTTTCTTCACCAGCCCTCACCTTCTGTGCTAAATCTTTGATCTCTTTAACGATCCCCCGGGCCTTGTTAGCAACCCTAATGAACAGCTTTGCTTCTTCAGCAGTGTCTTCTCCTGCCCCACATCGAATTTGATTTTCGCACAAGGTTTTCAGATCATCATTGCTGAACGAGAAGACTTCCATTGGATCAAACAACCTGATTTCAGCATCTTCTCCCAGTCTGATAACTCCTTCACCAGTCTGATTGTCATAGAACCACTTCTTGAACGATTGCAGCCTGGATAGCTGTTGAACTATAACATCCCTGGATAAACCTCGAGAATCGGATTGGATTTTTCCAAGAAAAATAAAAAGGGAAAAAGTTTTTTTTTCTTTTCTGGAATGATGCGGGGCGCATCATGTTTCTTTTGAAGCAATGCAGCCCGCATCGTGTGACGGGTCGCCGGGTCGGGTGCGCTACCCGGAAAAGATCCGCGAGATACCCTGATGACAATGCGGGGCATATCGCCGCTGAAGTAATCCGATGCGGCCCGCATTGATCCCCAGGTCTATAAAAATGAGTTTTTGCTCATTTCTGCTCATTTTCACTTCCCCCACTTCAAGAACTCTCGTTTTCTCCGTACCCCTTCACCTAAGAGGGAAGAATTCGGCCAAGGGAAGCCTCGTGCGTCGAATTTCAAGCCTATACGGGTTCTAAAGTGTTCGGGTAAGTTTCTAACCCCCATTTTCATAAGAGTTTCGCTATAGTTTTCTGGGTTCCTCCTCTGATCTGTGAATCTTCATCATTACCAGGCGTGCATGGATGATCAAGAGTGATCAAAGGCGTGTGGGAGTGCTCGTGTGGTGAACCAAGGTTAGTTATGATCGGGTTTTGCTCTAGATTGCATTTTTGGATGATCCATTGCCTAAATCTGATATGGATGGTGCATGCAAGGGTAGATTCAAGTTCTGGAGGGTGCTAGGAGGCTGGGATTGTAAAGACCCGCTTGGATTCGCTTTAGTACAAGTTTTCTTACACAAGGTACAATTAGTTAATGCATGCATGTTGATATTTTGGGTTTAGATTGAGAACTTGAGCTTAGGTCTGGGAAACCTGACCATCTCAGTAGTAAATGACTACAAAATGAGTTTGGTCCAATAGGTGGAGACCCTTCTTGTTGTATACTAGTGTTAAAACTCGAAAACCGAGCATTTTGGACTCTTTGAAATGGGTTAATGACACCTGGATGATCTCAGTGGCTCTTGGCCCTAAAACTGAGTTAGAATCAGTCCATAGGTGGAAACCAAAGTGTTGGATTAATTGGAATTGGTCAAAACCGCTTGTAATATGATTTTGAGTAAATTTGGGAGAAAACCGGGACTTGTACCTTTGGATGGATAGGCCCTCAGTGCCTAAAAATTGAGTATTTTGCTACTGGAAGTGTTGGGAACGAAACCCCGTTGTCGAAACGAGCTAAAAATGCAAATTTGGAAAAAGTCACTAAAAGACAAAATAGTCGTTGCGGGGTGCATCGCCTTTGGATGACCCTGTTGCTGCCCGCATCGACCCTGTGACCAGAATTAGTGATTTTGTTTTGTGTTTTGGGAAATATCGAGCGACCCGGTTTGATTATTTTCACGAGTATGGGTATTTTGGTTTCTAGTAAAGATATTTCACTTCCCGGTTGGGGCCCTATGATCTCGTCGGGTGTTTGTTGTCCACTCGGTATGTTCCCGGCAGTGTTGTTAAACCTCCCATTTTGTTAGTTATTGTTGCTACAAATTGCTTGAGCATATATAATTGCGGATAGGTTCTGATATATTTATATATATATCATTATAATAGACTTGCCACTGTGATACACTTGGACGTTTGGATTCTCGTGCCCTGTGACGCTTGCTTGATCCACCATTTGATATCTGTGAGTTGATAGCTTTTCCCCTACTTTAACTTTTTAACGTTTTGGGGTGTACATGAACCATGTCAAACTATTGCTTGTTTGTTTGTTACTGTGCTTAGGTATTTTATACCATGTTATAAATTTAAACTCGCATGTTACGAGACGTTCATGTTGATTAGTATGGTTAATTTGGGCCTTAGTGTTAGGCCACAAAGACATATATTGCACCAATACAGCTGTAGAGGTAGATCAAGGTGTCTCATACCCGTTTGTTGGATCCATTAGGGGTCGGGTGATGGCGTATATGCCTAGTCCACAAAGGGAGGCGTGCGGTCGTAGGATCGTACCCCCGGAGTGCTGGTTTAACCATAGGAATTTATAACAGGCACAGTATTGTTACTTGATTTGTGGAAACTTGTATTTGAGTCAAACGAGCTACGACTCACCAACAACTTTTGTTGTTGACGTATTTTTGGTTCATGTGCAGGTAAGTAAAGCTTTGGGTGGATGTCACGTTTGGATGTTAGGGACGAGTTGGGTTTTGTACCCGTTGGGGTTGATTTGGTTGATTTTGGGATTTGTTCCCCGTCATGACTATCCTTTGTTATTGTTGTCTTTTTCCTTTGACCGTGTTGGTAGCCTTAGGTTCTGCCTGGGCGTAGACTGATGTGTATCACTTAAGACTTAACATATTAAGTCCATTATGGTTTGTATTTGATTTTGTATTGGACGGGTCGTCTGTTTATGTGTGTTGACCTTGTGATCTTGCATCTATCTGTTTGCTTCCGCGTGTTCTGATACGTACGGGCGGCCGGTCCCACTCTCCTCTCCCCCGCGCTTGGCAGGGCGCGATGGGGCGGGGTGTGACAGGTTGGTATCAGAGCCCAAGGTTCCAGCAGATTAGGTGACTCTTAGAGCCCCTAAGCTTGAACCTCTAAGAAAGAACTTTAAGGCTAAGCTCGGTGCTAAGTCTAGGACTTAGGTGGACGTCTGTGTGCTAGGGAGTAGTTGAGGTTTAGTGTAAGGTCGGTGGTAGTTTCAGCTTTGCAACCTGACATTCCTACCCACAGGTGCACTAAGACTCAGTAAACCCTAGTAGGCATACGAAAGCTGATAGTCTTCCCTTGTTTGGACCTAGGTAAAGGTTTGTGTGTTAGGAGGATCTCAAGGATTAGTGTAAGGTCGGTAGTAGTTACAGAACTGCAGACTGCCATTCCTACCCATAGATTAGTGTAAGGTCCCTCCTTGTGTGTTTTTGCATTGGGTAATAGAACACATCGTCCTTAGTGTGAGTTAGGGTAACGGTACCCTAGGCATGCATGGGAGATTTGATATCTTGTATATTGTACTGACTTTCAACTTGACAGGTACCCTGAAGAAAGCATGCTTTTCGGTCGAAGCAAATCCTCATCTTCCCGATCCAGCGGAAAAGGCAAGAAGAAGGTGGAAGCAGGTCCCAGCCGACCGATTATTCCATTGAGCCCCGATTCTTCGGGCTATGTCGTATCTCCTTCAGCGTTCATTCGGAACACGCCGCATCGGGAGGAGCAGCCACAGGAACTTCCGCGACCACCGCGGAAGCGCATTGGAGCTCGTATGTCTGTTCGCCCTCAGCCACAGATCCAACTGACTCAGGAGGAGATTGATGCCGGGTTTGCCGTAGCAGCAGCAGCCCCACTCGTGGATCTTGACGACGATGATGACGAGGAACCTGAGGAGCAGGCATATGAGGTTGAGCCGCCACAGCAGCAGGAGCCCCCGGATCAGCAGCAGTCCGGTAACCATCTGGTTATCGAACTTTCAGCAGGCCATTCTGTCAGCTATCATTCTCAGCACCATGAGCACCATGTCTATTCCTCTCCAGCTTACGCTCCCGCTAGCTATGATTCCGGTGTTAGCGACAGCCCGGACGAGTCCAAGCCCATGGTCGAGGTCCCTATTGTTACAGCAGCCACCACTGCAGCCGCCATTGCTCCCGGACACCCTGTTCCCCCACCATACCCACTGTTTGCCCACGATATGTGTGATCCCTATGTTGCTGCACGCATGGAGGCACAACAGCCAGGCCTTGTTTCTGATCGTTACTCCTTCCCAGCGCTGCAGAGATCGTATAGTGCTCATGTTCCCATGTATCCCCCACCAGTTGACCCATAGTATGCTCATCCTCCACCACCCCCACCTTACATGATGCCATCCTATCCCTATGCCCCATATGTTCCCTATGTTGAGCCTCACCATTCTTCGTTTTCCGGTCCTGGTTACCCATTTCCTTATTCTCCATATCGTGAGATCGCATGACCTAGTTCCCCTGATGTTGTCGCTCTCATGGAGCGGAACCGCGCATTGGCACAAGAGAATGCAGAGGAAAAGAAGAGAGAGAAGAGTATGGCGAAGATGTTATCGAAGGCATCCACTGCTATTGGGGAGGCAGCTAGGATGGGATTTGGCATTGGAAAGAAGAAGAGGCACTGAGGATCGATCGTTGTTGATGATTGTGGATGATGTGGCTCTTATCATTCTACCATGTGGTTGTGTTTCGGATATGTTTTGATTGTCAGCTGTTTTTACTTGTTGTAGTTCTTAGTACTTTCAGACTTGTATCTGTGTTGTTGTTATGGTACTTTTAGTGGTTGATGTATTGTGATCTGGATATTATGGTCATAGTACTTATGTTAGGAACTTGTGTAAGACTTGTTATGGTATTGTGGTTTAATAAATCCTAGTGTTGTTGTGATTTGTTGGTTGTGGATTCGATTGCACTAGGGATTGTATAGCTTGTTGAGGCTAGGAGTAAGTGATTTCCTAATGTGTAGGAATTGCTTAGAACCCCATTATCCTTTGTTTCCCTTGATAGTCATGACACTGCTTAGTTTCGTGAGCCCCCTGTTCCGGGTGTATCCGATAGGTATCCTCCGCGCATCCCCGATGACTTGGACAGAAGCTATGCTTCCCTATGGTCCACACTTGTTAGGGGCAAGACCGAAGCAAGCGTTTGTTCCCCCGTTTGAATAACTCCTAAGGAGTTATGTCCGTATCACAGTTGCGTTTGTGGGAGTCTATTTGAACCTTTGTGGGAATTCTAATTGTGTTCCATCCAAATTTCAGCCAATGATGAAGGCTACTACTAGCAGGACTACGAGAAGGACACCTCATGCTACTGACGATCCCAAGAATGTTGGTGATATTCTAAAGAATACTGTTGAACAGAGCGATGATGAAGATGACAACAACTCCTTGCGTATTGTGAATGAAAACCCTCTAACGTCCGAGCAGAGGAGAGAAAAAGAGCAGGAAGAAAGGTTCCAAAGACTGATTACTAAAGGGATTGCAACCGCATTCCCAAACTTAGTTGCTCAGGAGAAAAGACTGGTAAGAAACACGTTGAACCTGAAGGACAGAAATCCAGAATTGAAGAAAGAACCGAATCGAACCATCATAGGAAATCTAATTCTGAAAAAGGGAAGACGGTGAGAGATGAATCCTCCGCAAGTTCCCGAAAGCCAAGGTCTGAGAAGCGTAAAAGGTTAGAGAAGAGTCTTCTGCAAGCTCGAGGAGCGAGCCTAAGAGGCGTCGCAAGTACAGTTCAGATTCTGACGGCTCTGAGGAACGCGAAGCAAAGAGAGAGCGAAAGGAGAAACGAAAAGCATACCAGAGGGGTTGCAGCTACAAGACATACATGGCGAGTAAACCAGGAATCTTTAGGGGTGACAAAAGTGCCACTGAGGCACTAAACTGGTTGGATGAGGTTGAAAGCGCGTTGGATATCAGCGAGTGTGCAGAGAGAGACAAAATCAAGTTTGCTTCTCAATCATTTAAAGGACCTGCTTTGAATTGGTGGAAAGCGGAGCTGAACAAAAGAGGTAAGACCAGAACTTACTCGATGGGTTGGAATAAGTTCCGCAGATTAGTGTTGGAAAAGTTTTTGCCAGAAAATGAATCTGAGAAGTTGGAAAATGAGTTTATTCACTTGGAGATGAAGGGGTCAGATTACATGTCATACATTAACAGGTTCAATGAGCTGCTGAACCTTGTTCCCCACATGGCAAAGGAGGAGGAGACTCAAATTCGTCGATTTCTGTATGGTCTGAGCCCAGTAATCAGGGCAGATGTGAGAGCTTCTCGACCTCGCACTTTGAAATCTGCCATGAATTTGACTAGCACTCTATGTGATGAGTGGAACCGCCAATCTGGGAGAAGGGATGAATCGTCAGGGCACCGTAAGAGGTTTGAGGGTAAGAGAAGGGACCGTGACCAAAATCGCAGGGGAGATAGAAAGAAAGGAAAGGATGAGAAAGACAGAGACTACAGGGGAGACAGGCCTACATGTTACAAGTGCAACACGGTTGGTCACTTTGCAAATCAGTGCACAAAGCCTGCTACCTGTTACAACTGCGGCGACAGAGGACACAGAATCGCTGACTGCCCAAAACCCAAGGATGCTGATAAAGAAAGAAACCGGGGCAGAGATGGCGGGGGTCCAAAAGGTAAACCTCGCTTATTTATCATGACTGCTGAAGAGGCTCGTAATAGTGATGATGTTATATCTGGTATGTTCTCTGTGAACAATGTGTTTGTTAGTATATTGTTTGACTCTGGAGCTAATAGAAGTTTTGTGGCCACTTCGTGTTTACCCAAATTGAAAGGTGCTTTACATGCGTTAGATAGACCCTATATTGTAGAAACTGCTAGTGGACAGGAGATTAGCATTCCTGAAATTGTTAGATGTTGCCAACTAAGAATAGATGATGCCTTATTTGATCTTGAATTGTTACCCATGGCCTTGAGTGAATTTGATATTGTACTTGGTATGGATTGGTTGACCCGCTATCGGGCCAAGATCCACTGTGATAAGAAGGTTGTGGAAGTAGAGTCGTCAGAGGGCAAGGTGCACACTATCGTTGGAGACCGCCAAGCACGACCTTTGAAGTTAATTTCAATGCTCAAGGCGAACAAATGCATGAAGAAAGGATGCCATGCTTTCCTGGCTAACTTGGTAGAAGTCCCTCACGAGAAAAGGGTTGAAGATGTACCCGTTGTTTCGGAATTCGCCGATGTGTTTCCGGATGAGCTACCGGGATTGCCACCTGTGCGACAAGTGGAGTTTCAAATTGAATTGGCACCAGGGACGACACCGATAGCTAAAGCGCCTTATCGCCTTGCACCATCGGAGATGCAAGAACTTAAGAGTCAACTGCAAGACCTTCTGGATAAAGGATTTATCCGGCCTAGTTCGTCCCCGTGGGGAGCACCCGTGTTGTTTGTAAAGAAGAAGGATGGGTCTTTCCGCATGTGCATTGACTACCGTGAACTCAACAAGGTAACGATCAAGAATAGATACCCACTCCCTCGCATAGATGATTTGTTTGATCAGCTCCAAGGAGCAAGTTACTTCTCAAAGATCGACTTAAGGTCTGGATATCACCAAGTGAGAGTTAGAGATGAAGATGTTCCAAGAACTGCTTTTAGGACAAGATATGGGCACTATGAGTTCACCGTGATGCCGTTTGGATTGACAAACGCACCTGCAGTCTTTATGGATTTAATGAACCGAGTGTGTAAACCCTACCTCGATAAGTTTGTAATAGTCTTCATAGATGACATATTGATTTATTCACGAACAAGGAAGGAGCATGAAGAACACCTTAGAAAGATTTTAGAGGTACTAAGATTTGAGAAACTTAATGCTAAATTTTCTAAGTGTGAGTTTTGGCTTAGAGAAGTACAGTTTCTAGGACATATTGTGAGTAGAGCTGGAATTCAAGTGGACCCTGCTAAGGTTGAAGCGGTAATGAATTGGGAACAACCTAAGTCTCCGACAGAAATTAGAAGATTTTTGGGCTTAGCAGGTTACTATAGGCGATTCATACAGGATTTCTCTAAGATTGCGACACCATTAACCGCATTAACTCAGAAAAATGCAAAGTGGGATTGGAAGCAGAAACACACTGATGCGTTTGAACTTCTGAAGCGAAAATTGAGCACCGCTCCTATTCTTTCCTTACCTGAAGGAACAGAAGATTTTGTTGTTTACTGTGATGCATCGATCAACGGGTTAGGATGTGTACTGATGCAGCGAAACAAAGTGATCGCCTATGCATCAAGGCAACTAAAGACGCACGAGAAGAATTACACTACGCATGATCTGGAACTCGGTGCAGTAGTGTTTGCCCTAAAGATTTGGAGGCACTACCTCTATGGCACCAAGTTTGTGGTGTTCTCAGATCATAAGAGTCTTCAACATTTGTTCAATCAGAAGGAATTAAACATGCGTCAAAGGCATTGGATGGAAGTGTTAAGTGATTACGATTGTGAGATAAAGTATCATCCTGGAAAAGCCAACGTGGTGGCTGACGCATTGAGTAGAAAGGAAAGAACCAAGCCCCTGAGGGTTCGTGCGATGAGAATAGATGTGCGTGTCGATTTGATCGATGAAATTTTGAAAGCTCAAAAGGAGCAAATAGCCGATCCGGAGGTGAATAGAAAGGAAGAAATGATGACCATCATGGGTCGCCTTACTAAGGGACCAGATGGTATCCTTAGATTGGGAAATAGAATTTGGGTGCCAAAGGGAGGTGGTCTCCGTGAAATGATCCTTCGTGAAGCGCATAAGTCTAAGTATATGATGCACCCTGGTAATGATAAGATGTACCAGAATTTGAGACCCCACTATTGGTGGCCGGGGATGAAGAGAGCAATTTCCGAGTATGTGGGGAAATGCCATACATGTTTGCAGGTAAAAGCTGAGCATCAGAAACCTGCTGGTTTACCACAACCTCTAGAAATACCCGAATGGAAATGGGACATGGTGACTATGGATTTTGTAACCAAGCTTCCTAAAACTAGGAGTGGTAATGATGCTATTTGGGTAATCGTGGACCGATTGACAAAGTCAACTCACTTTTTGCCGATTAAGGAAACTTACCCCACAGAGCAATTGGCCAAGATTTATGTAATTGAAATAGTGTCAAGGCATGGAGTTCCATTATCAATTGTGTCTGATAGAGATGGCCGATTTACTTCCCATTTCTGGCAAAGTCTTCAGGAAGCGTTGGGGACTAAAGTGAAATTGAGTACGGCATATCATCCACAGACGGATGTGCAGAGTGAAAGAACCATCCAAACCTTAGAAGACATGCTGAGAGCATGTGTGATGGAATTTGGTGGCAGTTGGGACACCCACCTACCATTGATAGAGTTTTCATATAACAACTGTTATCACTCTAGTATAGAAATGGCGCCGTTTGAAGCTCTATATGGAAGGAAATGTAGAGTACCATTGTGTTGGTCTGAAGTTAGAGAAGGGCAACTTACAGGACCAAAGTTGGTTATGGCTACGAATGATAAGGTTCGAGAAATTCGAGAAAAGCTTAAAGCTGCACAGGATCGGCAGAAGTGTTATGCCGATCGTCGTCGTAGGCCATTGGAATTCAAGGAAGGAGATATGGTAATGCTTAAAATATCCCCTTGGAAAGGGATTATTCGGTTTGGAAAGAGAGGAAAGCTAAGTCCTCGCTATATTGGACCTTTCAAGATTATATCCAAAGTCGGCAAGGTAGCCTATCAATTGGACTTACCCGAAGAACTCAGTGGAGTTCATGATGTATTTCATGTATCGAATCTCCGCAAATGTATGGTTGATGAAGCACTAGCAACTCCATTGAAAGAGATTCATGTGGACGAGAAACTAAATTTCGCAGAAAAGCCGGTTGAGATTGTTGAGAGAATTGTGAAGAAATCGCGCAGAAAGAAGATTCCGATGGTTAAGGTTAGATGGGATGCTCGGCGTGGACCCGAGTACACTTGGGAGTCAGAAGTGGATATGAAAAGGAAATACCCCCACTTTTTTTAGGCTAAGTGAATTCCGGGATGGAATTCTTTTAAGGGGGGAAGGATGTAACATCCCTGGATAAACCTCGAGAATCGGATTGGATTTTTCCAAGAAAAATAAAAAGGGAAAAAGTTTTTTTTTCTTTTCTGGAATGATGCGGGGCGCATCATGTTTCTTTTGAAGCAATGCAGCCCGCATCGTGTGACGGGTCGCCGGGTCGGGTGCGCTACCCGGAAAAGATCCGCGAGATACCCTGATGACAATGCGGGGCATATCGCCGCTGAAGTAATCCGATGCGGCCCGCATTGATCCCCAGGTCTATAAAAATGAGTTTTTGCTCATTTCTGCTCATTTTTCACTTCCCCCACTTCAAGAACTCTCGTTTTCTCCGTCCCCCTTCACCTAAGAGGGAAGAATCCGGCCAAGGGAAGCCTCGTGCGTCGAATTTCAAGCCTATACGGGTTCTAAAGTGTTCGGGTAAGTTTCTAACCCCCATTTTCATAAGAGTTTCGCTATAGTTTTCTGGGTTCCTCCTCTGATCTGTGAATCTTCATCATTACCAGGCATGCATGGATGATCAAGAGTGATCAAAGGCGTGTGGGAGTGCTCGTGTGGTGAACCAAGGTTAGTTATGATCGGGTTTTGCTCTAGATTGCATTTTTGGATGATCCATTGCCTAAATCTGATATGGATGGTGCATGCAAGGGTAGATTCAAGTTCTGGAGGGTGCTAGGAGGCTGGGATTGTAAATACCCGCTTGGATTCGCTTTAGTACAAGTTTTCTTACACAAGGTACAACTAGTTAATGCATGCATGTTGATATTTTGGGTTTAGATTGAGAACTTGAGCTTAGGTCTGGGAAACCTGACCATCTCAGTAGTAAATGACTACAAAATGAGTTTGGTCCAATAGGTGGAGACCCCTCTTGTTATATACTAGTGTTAAAACTCGGAAACCGGGCATTTTGGACTCTTTGAAATGGGTTAATGACACCTGGATGATCTCAGTGGCTCTTGGCCCTAAAACTGAGTTAGAATCAGTCCATAGGTGGAAACCAAAGTGTTGGATTAATTGGAATTGGTCAAAACCGCTTGTAATATGATTTTGGGTAAATTTGGGAGAAAACCGGGACTTGTACCTTTGGATGGATAGGCCCTCAGTGCCTAAAAATTGAGTATTTTGCTACTGGAAGTGTTGGGAACGAAACCCCATTGTCGAAACGAGCTAAAAATGCAAATTTGGAAAAACTCACTAAAAGACAAAATAGTCGTTGCGGGGTGCATCGCCTTTGGATGACCCTGTTGCGGCCCGCATCGACCCTGTGACCAGAATTAGTGATTTTGTTTTGTGTTTTGGGAAATACCGAGCGACCCGGTTTGATTATTTTCACGAGTATGGGCATTTTGGTTTCTAGTAAAGATATTTCACTTCCCGGTTGGGGCCCTATGATCTCGTCGGGTGTTTGTTGTCCGCTCGGTATGTTCCCGGGAGTGTTGTTAAACCTCCCATTTTGTTAGTTATTGTTGCTACAAATTGCTTGAGCATATATAATTGCGGATAGGTTCTGATATATTTATATATATATATATCATTATAATAGACTTGCCACTGTGGTACACTTGGACGTTTGGATTCTCGTGCCCTGTGACGCTTGCTTGATCCACCATTTGATATCTGTGAGTTGATAGCTTTTCCCCTACTTTAACTTTTTAACGTTTTGGGGTGTACATGAACCATGTCAAACTATTGCTTGTTTGTTTGTTACTGTACTTAGGTATTTATTACCATGTTATAAAATTTAAAATCGCATGTTACGAGACGTTCATGTTGATTAGTATGGTTAATTTGGGCCTTAGTGTTAGGCCACAAAGACATATATTGCACCAATACAGCTGTAGAGGTAGATCAAGGTGTCTCATACCCGTTTGTTGGATCCATTAGGGGTCAGGTGATGGCGTATATTCCTAGTCCACAAAGGGAGGCGTGCGGCCGTAGGATCGTACCCCGGAGTGCTGGTTTAACCATAGGAATTTATAACAGGCACAGTATTGTTACTTGATTTGTGGAAACTTGGATTTAAGTCAAACGCGCTACGACTCACCAACAACTTTTGTTGTTGACGTATTTTTGGTTCATGTGTAGGTAAGTAAAGCTTTGGGTGGATGTCACGTTTGGATGTTAGGGACGAGTTGGGTTTTGTACCCGTTGGGGTTGATTTGGTTGATTTTGGGATTTGTTCCCCGTCATGACTATCCTTTGTTATTGTTGTCTTTTTCCTTTGAGCGTGTTGGTAGCCTTAGGTTCTGCCTGGGCGTAGACTGATGTGTATCACTTAAGACTTAACATATAAAGTCCATTATGGTTTGTATTTGATTTTGTATTGGACGGGTCGTCTGTTTATGTGTGTTGACCTTGTGAGCTTGCATCTATCTGTTTGCTTCCGCGTGTTCTGATACGGGCGGCCGGTCCCACTCTCCTCTCCCCCGCGCTTGGCAGGGCGCGGTGGGGCGGGGTGTGACAT
>JBCNJP010000023.1:29696512-29730165 GCA_039602395.1 Deinandra increscens subsp. villosa
CGAAGTAGCTAGCACCTTTTCTTGACACATGTCTAAATGGGCCACATACATCGGTATGTATGAGTCCAAGTAGCTCTTTTGCCCTTTGCGGCTTGTTCGGAAAGGGTTTTCTAGTCATCTTTCCTGAGATACAGGAAACGCATTGATCAAATGATTCATCATTTGATTGTAAGATCCCTTCACGTTGAAGTCTTTCAATGCGGTTTTTGCCAACAAGGGCAAGACGACAGTGCCAAAGATAGGTAGAGTCCAAACTAGTTTTGGCTCGTTTGCTAACAGTGAACATTGAATTATTTGAAACACAACCACGCATATCAATTTCATAAATGCCATCACAAGGAATAGCATCAAAATAATGAACATTATTTTTAGAAACTGAAATACTGATATCATTAAAAACATTAATGTATCCTTGGTTTTTCAACAAAGAAACTGAAATAACACCTCTAGTGATAGAAGGTGCATAATGACAATTGTCTAATACAATGGATAACCCAGAAGGCAGAATTAATTGAAATTATCCTATAGCTTCCACAGCTGCTGGCAAAACATTTCCAACGAACAGCTACAAAGCTCCAGGCTTCAGTTTCCTCCTCTTTCTAAGACCCTGTAACGAATTACAGATGTGAGTTCCACAGCCGGTGTCATACACCCATGAATCACTCTTAGAAAAGGAAATTAATTCAATTGTGAAGATACCTGAAGTACTAGTCCCACTAGTATTCTTTCTCTTCTTCATCAACTCAGCTAGGTAGGTAGGACAGTTCCTCTTCCAGTGTCCGACTTCACCACAATGGTGACAGATCTGGTCCTTAGCCTGATGCTCTTTAGGGGCCGGAGGGGTTTGCTTGGCTTTAGGGATATGGGCAACAGCCTTGCCTTTACCCTTGCCATCAATCTTGCCCTTCCCCTTTTGCGGTCGTTTAGCCTTTTGGATCTTACCCCCCTTGATCATAAGAACTTGGGGTGTTTCAGTGGCCTTTTTAGGAATCGTTTTTTCATACTCGACAAGCATAGCATGAAGCTCAGGTATAGTCTTAGTCATACTATGCATGTTGTAGTTGCGCACAAAACCCTCAAAATCCTTCGTAAGCGATTTGAGGATCATGCCAACTGCAACAGCACGATTATACCCATAATTGAGCGATTCCAATTTTGTCAAAGTAGCTCTTCATCTTGAGCACATGACTACTGACCGATTTACCAGTTTCAAGCTTCAAGTCGTGGAGTTCCACAACTAGGTCGAACAATTCAACACCAGCTTGTTTTTCATACATCTTCTTTAGCTCTTTGATCATATCACAAGGTGTATGAAATTCGTATTGCTTCTGAAGATCGGGAGTCATACTCGAGATCATCATACAAGCAACCTCATCGTATCTGCTGTACTCTGCGTTGTAGAACGCTTTCTCTTGCTCAGAAGCATCAGCAGCTGGCTCGGTCGGCCAATGATGTTCAAGGACATCGGTCCTCCGTTCAACTCTAAGGACAATCCTCAGTTGACGGTACCAGTCATTGAAGTTAGATCCATTCAGCTTTTCTCTTTCAAACATTTGACGAAAAGCATGACCAACATTGTTTTGAGGAGGGTTTGTTGCCATCTACAAAACAGATTAAGTTCAAAAATCAGTATTTTCGATAATCTTTTCCTTAATAAATTTAATTACCCAATGTTTAAACACCTTTAAACAATTAAGCTTTATTAAGGCTAGGATCCAATTTGACCTGCCATCATTTCATCAGTTGATCTGCTAGAAATGATGCACTCAAAAGGGTAAGTGACGATCACTAATTGTATTCCAAATACAATTCCTAGATTTTATGGGACCTACAACTTGCACCAAGTGGTTTGTAGTCATGTTTCATCCCATCTTTTGCCACGGGCCAAGGGTCTCACCGCCTAGCTCGTTTTACGTCGTCCAGCCAAGAACGCACAAATTGTCCACTTATTGTGTACCAATGAGTGGGAATTTGTCATGCAAATGCCATTTTACCATTGTGTACCAATGAGTAAGATGACATTCACAAGTTTCCTTTACAAGGTGGATGGCAAAGACTTAAGTTTCAATGGGTCAAAGCAATTTTGATGTGTTATCAAAAAGGTTATGTGTGAAGGTTCATGCATACCTTCACCACATAATATGTTTATAAAATTCTTAGTTTGTCTTCCAAATCAAAAGAGCTCGGTAGCTCCATTTGCAACACACAAAGAAGCGTAGGGGTGAGGTTTGCAACTTTTGCAATTAAAAACCTACCCGCTTTAGGGAAGCAGAGCGACCCGACTTATACCTCTCTTAGAGTGTGTTCAAATGGGTGAGCCGGTGTTTCTTTTGACTTTTAGGACACAAATTTTATTTTATAAACAAAATCATATTTCAATAGATTATTTAAGCAAATTTCGATTTTCATAAAACAAATTTGCAATAAACCTTTTATTATGTCACAATTATCAGATAATCACATAATCTTAGGGTTTCTAATTATCACATATAATTTTAATTTAATCCTCTTTCATTTAAGTAATAACCACGAACGATTTGCATGAAACATCATGGTTTTTACTTCTTTTTAACATTTTAAAATCTAAAGGTTCAACATGTTGTTCATAACAACAATAAAAACTTGGATTTATAATTTTAGATCACAAAAATCAAATTTTAGAGCTAAAAATTAGGGTTCCCGATTCAGCAAGAGGTTTTCGATTCATTATTAGAGTTTACGACCGGAAAGCAGGGGTTTCCGATCGAAACAGAGTTTTCGATCGGGTACTTTTCGATCGTAGACTATTCGATCGGGTCGAAAAACCTTTCCGATCGGAACCTTTTCGATCGGATACTTTTCGATCGGATACTTTTCGATCGGCTCGAAAAGCCTTTTCGATCGGTTACTTTTCGACCAGTTCGTAAACACTTTACGATTTGGATCGAAAAGTAGGGTTTCCGGTCGGAAATCAAGGGTCTCCGCACCGGAATAGGTTTTCGGATCGGAAATCAAGGGTTTCCGATCGGGTCGAGAAGCGTTTTTCGATAAGGGACTTTTCGATCGAGTCGAAAAGTCCTATTTCATCGAATTTTTTCCGTTTTTACCAATTGCGAAACCTTTTCCAATTGTAAAACACGATTTTTAAATGAATCGAAAAGCTAGAATCTTGTTTTGGTTACCCCCTTCCAAGTTTTATTCCCGGTAATTAATTAAAATCATAGGTGGCTCGTGATACCACTGTTGGGTTATATAACTATTTATCAAAACATGAGTACGCAGCGGAAAGAATCCTATGAATTAATCTAACTAACCGGTTTTAGAACGTGTACCTTTTTAGCTCGGCAAGACTTGATCTCTTGGAGGATTTGATACAAATCCCTCTACGATCGCACACACGACACACCAATGCTATGTGCTAGCAACCGATCACGAACCTCTTCTCGATGTAGGCTTGGTCGAACCACACAAGAAATCGCAACCCCCCTTGGGTTTTCTTGTTGCCAAATTCGAGAGAGTAGAGAGAGAGAATTAGAGTTTTCTTTTATATGATAAAATCAGCAACTAATCCTTAAACCCAGAGGGTCTATTTATAGGATTAGAATACTTGATAAACAAGCAAAAGGGATAGGCATAAGAGCCCTAGCCGAATTCGGCCTAGAGGCCTTATCCACAACCTTTTCTCAATTGTAATCCAATTACAATTCTCTCTAATTACAACTAACACCCCTCTGTTAACAATTAACTGTCAGTTTTTAACGAAACCTCGTTAAATGTTCGTGATAAATATTAATTAACCATTAATTAATATTAATACATTTGGTGTCGAGACGTGTGACCCCGTAGGCTTAAATAATTTCCAGACTTGCGCTTACTATTACATGATCATATCCCTACACAACTTTCATTTGAGAAACGGTCCATTTATCTAACTTAGTCTGAAGTTGAGAGGCTTCGAATTGGGCTAATGTAACTCTTTCAGAAAGCATGTTTAATTCAACATTTTTAGCAAGAAGAGTTTGTTTTAAATGTTCATTTTCATGCATTTCCTCATTTAATTTCACAAAATATTTTGATTCATTTTCTTTTAATTGGGTGTTCATAGTTTTTAATTCATCGTTGTTGTCAATCAACAATCGATTGGCCTTGTAGATGCCGAACAAACGAATTCTACAAGGATGAGAGCACATATCTTGAACAGATTCATATGAAAGATCCATTATTACTTTTTCTGCAGCAAGGGCTTTCTCACAGGTGCACGCGGGTGTGCTTGTCGTTTTCTCATTCATCTTCTTCTCAACTTCTCCCTTCTCACAGCTGTTAACTGTGGGGTCATTGCTTTGTTCATGAATTTGAGCCGCAAGCGCTTGATTTATGGCTTCCTCAGTTTCAGAGATCTCCGAACTCCAGTCAAAGTTAGTCAGAAGAGCCACTTCTTTCTTTGGCTTGGCTTCAGCTTTGTCGTTCTTCTTTAGATAGCTGTAGTGATGAGTTCGTGTCTGTTAATCGAATTTGATTTTCGCATAAGGTTTTCAGATCATCATTGCTGAACGAGAAGAATCGCACACTTGTGGAAGCTGCTCGTACAATGTTGATTGAATCAAAGCTACCGATCATCTTTTGGGCTGAAGCTGTGAACTGTGCGTCCTACATGCTGAACCGTGTCCTAATCGTGAAAGATAAGATGAAGACGTCATATGAGCTGTATCATGGAAGGAAGCCGCTGATTGATTTCTTTAAGCCGTTTGGATGTTCGTGCACATTGCTAAATACCGAAGCTCAGAATACGAAATTTGGAGCTGTCTCCGACGAATGTTTCTTTATGGGGTATTCTTCTTCACAAAAAGCTTATAGAGTTTATAACAAACGAACTCGAATTGTGCAGGAATCCTACTACGTTGACTGGAAAGAATCAAACTCTCCCAACACCGGGTCTGGACCAGAATGGTTTTATGATTCAGATACTCTGTTCAAGTCATTCAATCTTCCTATCCTCGCTGAAGCAAATGATAATCCTCCTCTCGTCATTATCCTCGCTGAAGCCAAGCCAAAGAAAGAAGTGGCTCTTCTGACTAACTTTGACTGGAGTTCGGAGATCTCTGAAACTGAGGAAGCCATAAATCAAGCGCTTGCGGCTCAAATTCATGAACAAAGCAATGACCCCATAGTTAACAGCTGTGAGAAGGGAGAAGTTGAGAAGAAGATGAATGAGAAAATGACAAGCACACCCGCGTGCACCTGTGAGAAAGCCCTTGCTGCAGAAAAAGTAATAATGGATCTTTCATATGAATCTGTTCAAGATATGTGCTCTCATCCTTGTAGAATTCGTTTGTTCGGCATCTACAAGGCCAATCGATTGTTGATTGACAACAACGATGAATTAAAAACTATGAACACCCAATTAAAAGAAAATGAATCAAAATATTTTGTGAAATTAAATGAGGCAATGCATGAAAATGAACAATTAAAACAAACTTTTCTTGCTAAAAATGTTGAATTAAACATGCTTTCTGAAAGAGTTACATTAGCCCAATTCGAAGCCTCTCAACTTCAGACTAAGTTAGATAAATGGACCGTTTCTCAAATGAAAGTTGATGAGATGCTCGTTAAACAACGAGGAACTAGAATAAGAACCGGGGTGGGTTTGGAGGAAAAGGAAAAGGTGTTTCCTAAAGTTTACCCTCCTCCAAGCACGCATTGTTACTCACCTACTCCGAAACCTCATCCTCTAAATGATTTAATTCCTAGTGATGCTAACAGTTTGCATGCAGGTCTATAAGGAGTTAACCATAAGGAGATCAGGGAGGATTTTGATTATGGATATGGTAACACAAGTGGGCTTGGATGCGGTAGTCTTAAATCTAAGGAGTCTGTTACGAGTAGTAGTTCTCATTCCAAGAAGTCTAGCACAGATAGTAGTATAGCTAGTAGTTGTTCTTCTTTAGATAGCTGTACTGATGAGTCCGTGTCTGTTAATCAAGAAGGCTATGTTTCAAATGAAAATGATCAATGTCATGCAAGTACATCTCAAAAATGCTTCAACAAATTTCAAAAATATAACAAATTCTTGTCGTTTTATCCCATCGGTGATGTACCTACGAAGAACACACATGAATATCTCTAACATGATCAGAATGAGAATCATATACCTGATGCCTGTGATCATGTACCCATTTAAATGTAGGGCTTAGAGATTGAGAACTTTCAGAAGAAATGGTTGTTTTCACAAAGACCTCAGCAATCTTCCGAGCATCAACACAATGAAGTGGAAATTCTTTGTCAGAAAATAATTGATCCGAACCCTTGAGCTTGTAAAACTGCTCGGGTTGAATTTTGTCAGCTTGAAAAACTTCCTTCTTCACTTGTTTGATCTTTAATTTCTTCAAATCATGAGATGATGATGCTGGAACTTTTTCAGCTTTGGTTTTCATCCTGTAAAAACCCAATCCTTCATGCTTTCCAGAAATTTTCTCCTCAGGTGAACCATGACCATGCTTCACTAATCGAGAAAATTCAGCTTTTACTTCAGTGACATTCTTATTATCATAAAAAATCTTTTCATCAAACTCAGGTTGAGACAAAATCTTGTCACTAGAAATAACCGACTTCTCATTATCAGCAGACGATGATCCAGATACAAACTTTGGTGCAGGAGAAACTTCGGATTTCTTGTCCTTCTTTTTCTTATTCTTCCTGTTCTTCTTCTTCAGCACAACTTTCTCATCCTCAGCAGTATATGACGAAACCTTTGAATAATCAAATTCATCAACTTGTTCCTTCACTTCTTTGACAGCTTCTTTGAAATGAGCAGGGGGTGAAGCAGTCTTATCAAACATTTTCTCAAAATTTTCATCGTTAACTAAGAAGCTTGTGAAAACTTGAGAATTTGAAACATTGTTGAGTAATCGGTTAGCATCAAGAACTTGAATTCAGATCAGAGATTTTCTGTTGAGCCTCAGCAAATTCCTTTTCTTTAGCAATCAATCGCTTCGCAACCTTGTGAGTTTCAGATTTTTGTAAGCGAAGATTATCAAGTCCTGCATGTAACTCCTTTTTCAATTTATCCTTGTTTCTCTTTTAAATTTCCAAATTTGCAGTTTGAACTTTATTCACACGAACCAACTCCCGCTTTTCATCCAGCAACTTTCCCATGTCAACTTGATATGCTTCAATCTTAGCAGTTGATTCTTCAACATTCTTTGTAAGCAGATCAAGCTTGACTTTGGATTTATCAAATAAATTCTGAAAATCATTAGCAGTATCTTCAGCCTCATCCTTCCATTTCTTGACATCTTTCACCAACTCATCCCGTTCTACACAAATCTTAACTTTTGCAGCTTCAACATCCCTGTTATCTTGTTTAGAAATTTCTAAAACTTCATTCAGCAATTTGATTTCATTAAGTAACATTCATTCTTCAAAACCAATTCCTTCTCATTTTCCTTAGAAATTCCCAACTCTGAACTAATCATTTTGAAATCAGCAGTAACGCTTTTGACTTCTTCAACCAAAAATTCTTTTTCTTTCATTAAAGCTTCAATCTTAGATTCAAACTTTTCAGTCTCAGCAGCATCATATGAACTTGAATCAGAAAAATAATCATCTTGGTCATGTGTAACAATTAATGCTGAAGTATCATATCCAAACTGTTGACCCCAATCATAAACACCATCATTTTGAGCCATCAAAGCTGTTGACTTGCTTGTATTACTAGTAGATGGTTGAGTAAAACCAGGCTTTGGTGATAGAGGAACACCAGACCTATTTGCATGTGCCTGATGACATTCCTTGGCAAAATGTCCAAGCTGTTGACATTTATAACACTTCAATTTAGACTTATCAAATCCTAAGTGACCATTGAAATCAGATGAACCCATGTTATGCTTTTTGAAAAAATCATTTCGATCTTTGACCAAGCATAGCATATTGCCAAGCTAAATCTAATTCAAGCAATTGATCATCATCAAGTTCGTTAAGATCATCCCTTGTAATCTTGGCATCAGCAACATCTTTGATAATCAACCCAAATGAAGATGAAATTAAAGCAGAAATGATGTTGGCATAATCATTTGTAGATTCTGCAGAAAACGCATTCTGATTTGAAAAATTTGGAATTGTAAAGCTACAACCCCGTGAAGATTTGTTATCAGAATGATCAGAAATTCCAGTCAAGAAAGTTGTACTTGGTGTAGAATTGAGACTTGGTTTAGCTTTAGCATTCATGCTGGCTGTATTCTCACCATGATACAACTCAGGATGTTGCAAAGTAGCAGTTGATTTCTTGGAGTTCAACATTTCCATTTCTCGAGCATGAAGTTTTCCAGTAAGCTCGTGAAACGTCATTGTAGAATAATCCTTATCATGAGTGAGTAACAAAACATAATTTTCCCATTTTTCAGGTAACGCTTCCATGATCTTTTCCTTTAAATCCACATCAGATTTTTTTAATTCCAACAACCTTCAATTCACTAATCAAATGTGAAAATCTTGAGACTAGAGCAGTAATATTTTCATTGTCATAATTCTGAAAATTATCAAATTCTTTGTTCAAGACTTTCTTTCGACTCTTCTTATAATCAGCACAGTCTTCACATCTTGCGGATAAGGCATCCCACAATTGCTTAGATTTCTTGCAAGTGCTAAATTGACAAAGCAATTCAGTAGGTAAAGCCATAGTAAGATAACCATAAACTTTCTTTTCAAGCTCATAACTTTTTCTTTCAGCAGCATCGAAATCTTGAATTTCTTTAAGATCTCCATCTTCCATTGGTCGTTCATACAACTTTCGAATTGGAATCCATAAATCAATGTCATTTGTACTAACATAAGCAGAAAATCGTTTCTTCAAATTTTGATAATCTTCAAGCTTTAACAATTTGGGAACTTTCTGATTTGTTCCAATTTCATTATCAAAATTCAGCATGGTTTGCATAGCACTTTGCATTGCAGCAAACGCGTGAAATTCCGACATCGTTCGAAAAAATTAAGATTCTGCCCGCCGAACTTTCTCCGAACTTATAACCAAGCTCCGAACTCTGTCCGAACTTAAAACCAACCTCCGAACGTCGTCCGAACTTGCCCCGAATCAAAATCAACAGACCGAACTCCTAAAAGACTCCGATCTAGCTCCGAACCTCGAATCACTCCGAACCTTGACCGAGACAGCTCCGAACCTTGACCGAATATCGACCGAACTTCAAGTTCGGAGCAGTTACTCCGAACCTGATCGAGAGACTCCGAACTTCGAATCCATTTTTCAAAAACGCGCAAAAAACGAGTGATTTTGACGAAACTCGATACTGTGAATCAGAAAAACCGATAGAAAGTGATTTAGAAACAAATTTTGACACCAAACACTTGATAAAATTGATGAAAAACACGAAAACAAACTCGAGAGACTTCAAAAACGCTTCAAAAGACCAAAAATAGCAACCACAGATCAGTAGAGTGAACCAGAAAGCTCTGATACCACTTGAAAATACGTGAGCATCGGATCGTCTACTCGATCTAGCTAATCGGACATCGAAGCGTAATTAACCGATTGTTTTATTGATCAACAAAGAACAATTACAACCAGTAAACACTCAGAAATAGACTCAGAGAATACACACTCAGAAACACACACAATGGAAATCTCGCACGCTCAGAACCCTACAATTACAAAGACCAATCACATATATATACCCGCTAGTCCGAGCTTTGGCCGAACCTCAGGTTTGGCCAGTCCGAACTCCAGGTTCGGACCCAGATCGGCCAGACCTAAATTGACTTGAATTTGTTCTTTGTTTGATACTTCACACGACGCACATTTCAGGTATCAACAAACTCCCCCTCGTCGTGTGCAGTATCTCTTCTATCTTTTCAACATCATCAAATATGTATCTTCAATCAAGCTCCCCCTCAAGTGTAGAACCCGTTCGTTCAATGAAATAAATCTTCAAGCAAACTCTTCCTCAACTTGATCGTAGCTTAATCTTGAATACTTGACAACGTTCTGTGTACCTCTGGTCTTTCATCAACATATTTAGAAGACTTGAAGTTGTGATATCCTACACATAGCAACCTGCTCAAATATTTACATAACCTTGGCACAAAACGTCTCTTCGAGACTCCAAGATATGATATTGAAAATGATTTGTATAACGCGGATTAGATCGAAAATAAAGCAGAAACAAAATATTTTTGATTTTTCAAAGTTTATGCTAAAACACACTGAAAATATTTTTGTTCTTTTCCGAAATGAAATGAAATCTTAATATAGAATCAAACACTATTTTTGGTATGAGAAAGATCACTATATAGGATCATATTGAACATAACGCACTGAACTGCACTTCAATTTCAATTAATTGAAGCACATAAGTCATGTTGATTGCCGGTATAATTTGTCCAATCTTAAACTCAGGCAGAATCATACTCATAACATCTGGATATGTTAAGGTATTGATTAAATTTGTTTTGACCAGTGTATCCCACACTATCAGACATAAACAGACATTTTCAGCTTTTCTTTTCTTTTTCTATTGTGTGACAGCACTTGTGATTCTTCACAATGCATAGTATTTTCATGATATCGTCAACTGTGTTTCATGCAAAAAGAAATAAGAACGTTAAATTGTCTACCTTAAGGTCGATCTTTCGATACGCAAATAAGGCCTCGGATTTAACAAAACAAGAAAATAAAACAAGTTGAAATTGTATAACTCAACAACAATCAGGTCGGTACTCCCGTACACGCAGAGAAAGTACTCGATCTAGCTAATCGGACATCGAAACGTAATTACCCGATTGATTTATTGATCAACGAAGAACAATTACAACCAGCAAACACTCAGAAATAGACTCAGAGAATACACACTCAGAGACACACACTTAACAGAACTCGTACACTCAGAACTCATCAATTACAAAGACCAATCACCTATATATACCTGCTGGTCCGAGCTTTGGCCGAACCTCAGGTTCGGCCAGTCCGAACTCCAGGTTCGGACCTAGTTCGGCCAGACCTAGTTGACTTGATCTTGTACTTTGTTTGATACTTCACACGACGCACATTTCAGGTATCAACACTAACGGATTTCTAACGGAGTTAACAGGAAATGTTTTTAACAACGAAATATGAGGAACGTCAAAATATAATATTCGTCTAACGTTTATAAGGATTATAAATCTTGTTTTGCTATAATAAATCATGGAATAATACTCCACCATTATATACTTTAAAACCACATAAAATGATAACATAGAGATTTAAAGCTTATAACTTATATATATTCAAATGATTAACAACTTATAATTAAAATCCTTTAATTACACAAAACCATAAATCTCACTAAATCGTATTATATACATAAGTATTTAATTCCACATAAAATCATAGAATTTCAATCGTTTAAACTTTCGGTGCATGCTCGTAGTGATTGATCACACAAAACCCTAATTGCTAAAGTCAACAAGTCAACACATAAATGTTCACACAGCATTTAATACGGTTTACGTTCAGTTAATGCCAGAAAATGACCTGAAAAGTCAGATTGTCACATTAGCATACATAAACCCTATATGCGTCCTAACGCAAAGGTCACAACTATCACTTAAGGGACCTAACTTAGGTCTAACATATAAGTTGTGTAGCACAAATACACTATAGTCACACATAATGTCAACATATCAAGACATCGCAGCTGGTTCCATGTAATACGAACCATCGAGTCAACTTCGCAACATCCTGGTCACAACAACTCAACATCAGGCCAGAGCGACGTGCGTTCGTTTCGGGTCGTCCCAACAATACGAACCCAAAAAGCACATAGCTTCAGAGGCGTTCCAACAATACGGACACACGAAGCACACGGCTTCGGATCTCTCCCAACAAGACAAAACGGACACACGAAGCACACAGCTTCGGATCTGTCCCAACAAGACAAAACGGACACACGAAGCATACAACTTCGGATCTGTCCCAACAAAACGGACCCCCGAAACTAGGCGACGTCATTTTTAAAGCAGCGACCGCACCCTGACCCAGCTACTCATAACTATCATCGTCACAAGAAATCCAAAAGTCCTATTGACCACATGTCAATACTATGGACACAACAACACAATATGATCTATCATTAATTCACAAGGATGCTCAAAGTACTAGTCACCGGTCTTTGCCATTAATGGCGACCTAAAGACGCCTTCCATAATTTTCAACATTCCGTTACAAGCCAACCGGCTATACTAGCCAAGGATATTGATCCTTACTCCACGAAAAAACAAAGCACCTTGCTCTAAACAACCGATTACGACCACATAAGACCGGGAGAGATCAACGGGTTACTAGCGGATCACAACATCGCTACACAACATGCAACCCATACTCACAAGATTGCCACATACTCACAAGATTAGCAAGTCTTTGTCTGATTGGTCGAGCAATACGAGTGCATATAACAAGACAACTTTATGCCTATCCCCTCCTTCGCGCAGTGCGAAGATCAACAACATTTTCTATCGCATACCGATTTCCAATATTTTGCGTTACCTGAAGATCACAAATTTTATAACAAGTTGTGCATCACAACACCCAACATAAACACATGAAGGTCTCAAAGTTATTTCCAAAATATTCCAAATTAACAAGCATTTCTGGCAATTTTCAAAGCTACTCATAGCTATCTCCAAACACAAAAGCTATGTTAACAGCTTGTCAACCACATGAACTCATAAGTTCAACTCGATCCACCAAACCATAAATCCTAGGGATACTCAAAGCACTTTGCTCAAAAGTCTTTGCCATCCCTAAATTGGATCAACTAGAATCCTCAAACATTGGTTGCCTTTCACCGATCGGAGTGCGTACCCACGGTATTCCTTGCAACCCTATTTCCAAAACCAACAAATCGTTACCATACACTTTCAAAGTGTCGCCTATAATCTTCTTTTGACGCGTGCCAAAATTCCAATGTAAATATCCTCATGAAGTATCGCGTTACTCCTAATCAGTTTCCACAATTCATGATCAATCCTATTACTTACTAACCAATTTTCCATACTAAAATTTATAACCACCATAAGACCTCAACATTCCATATGTACAGAGTTCAAGCCAGTAAGTCTTCACTTTTGATGTGGGGTTCAATCCTATTCTAGAATATCCAAAACATCCACGTATTCCACTACGCACTTAGTTGGATTAACGTATCATCACAACTATATCAAGTCTTCTTTCACATAAAACAAATCCACCAATATGTCTTCAGACCACATTCATAACCATCACGGTTATACTCAGTTCATCCTACTTGATGATGCATTCTTTCCATACTTTAGGCGACTATCTTTCCTTTACTTGGCAGTTCAATCCACTTAATACACTCTCAACCTTAGCACGATTGACAACACACCAATCACCACACACGTGTGGTCTCCATGCCTACTACCCGCACTTACCCGGTTCAGGTGCCATAAACCATTATGCCAAAAGTGCTTATATATAAGGCTTACCGCAGCTATCCCATCACACCTTGGACACAACGCTAAATGCACCATTACCTGGCACGTGCATGTCCACGTATTTACGTTTCAACCTTTGATCCACTACCCTTCAGAAGTGTATAAACAATACAAACTTCAAACACATATTTACATTCGTACATTCATGTACGTTACAGTTCCTGCTTGGCGTTGTATAACTTTATGCGGTGCCAGATCCAACATACGGTTACACCAAAATCCTTTCCTTACCCTTCCTGGTAAAACTCAAACATTTGCCATCCTTAGGTCCTGTTCTGTAGCAATTCTACTACTAGACCTTACTATCCCGCACCATGACTCATCATCTGAATCGCTGAACGAATCGACATCAAGATGTCTCACGAAAAAAATTAAATCTTTCATGACAATCACTGTATAGTCACCTAACCTCATCGGGTGAAGCAACAGATTTAAGAAGGATTATTCCAATCATGGACGATCCATGTCTCCGTCGAGGAAACTAGATAAATGGTTATCAATACCCAATAGCTCCAAGATTCTCCTCCAGGTTTAGAATATAAGCACAATATTAGAGAAAGCACAAAGTTAGCGTCACATCTTAACGCTTGAGATTACGTGACAATTACTTGTGTGAAAATTTTCCACGATGATCGAATGACTTACTTGTCTCAGCTTCCAATCCTCTGCACTTTAACGATTGCTCACACAAGTATGGAGACGGTACGAACCAAAATACCGTACATTAGGATAGAAAGCAGAGCACTCTCACCGATGGTGCCACCTCTGCTGAATCATATTAGCAAGACCAACCACGAATGGTCGTGTGACAGACAAAAATTTAAACAGCTATACAGGGCCGATTGAGCAAAGTGATTAGATCACGAGTCGGATATGATCTGAATGTAAGATTGTTACACAAGAGAGGTTTGAAATGAGCTAGAATATCTATGATCGACCGCATCGAAGAGAAGAGGAATAAGAAAAGAAGAAGAATCGGTCGTTGTCTGTTGCTGCTCCACGTCTTGTTGTCGTTTAGTACAATTTCTTGACTCCTTCATACGCCACGTTGAGTAGAAACAAGTATCGTCGTCATGTCGTAGCCAATTCGCTGAGAGTCTGCGGTTAAACTATTCCGCCCACTGCGGAATAATTTATCTAAGGAGGGTATGTTAAGCCTTTCTTCAACTTTGAACATGCGAGGAAAAATTCAAATGCATGAATCTAAAACGTAGCAACAATATAATCCAACATCGCATATACTTGTGACCCATCACATTGCCAAAATCCTTTTTAACCAGGCATAACACCCTATTCCAAATGCGGTTGTCCTTCCGACATCCGTCTCAGCCAGTGACAAACAATGATACTTCTAGGGGTGACTTAAGTCACCACAAGGCAGATAACAAATTCACAACAAAGCAGTCAATCAAAGCAAGCCATATTCTGTCAAACTACAGTGCACACGAAACTAAATGAGGCCATTCCTATGTACTATCGTCAGCACCAATTGTGAATTTATACACAGCAGCATGCAAGCAGTCATATAATACAGTTATAACACATAGGCACACGTAAAGAAAATATCATTAATCATGAAATAATTAAATTCCTGAAATACGAGTTCAAAAATTTACTCAATTAGGCTTTAACTATTAACTATCTGGTGTTTTCCTAACCCTGTGCGTAGTCTTTGCAGCTGGTCATGTATCCCATACTACAAGACTGTCCAGGTGACTTGACCAATAGGGTACACTAAAAGAATCCTTAAGTCCTAAGGGAAACATTACCCTAAATGACAATACTCATAGCATTAATCGATTTAGTGGGGTTCACTCACGCCTTCGCACACCTGTGGGCTCAGTAGTTAGGTTAATCAAGTCTAACCCCTGCCGACCTTGTGCGAAGCCGTATTATCCGCCCACATGACCTAAAAATGCCTCGAGCACTGCCAAAGGTACTAAACCACAAGTATACCACACAACTCTCACCAGTGCCAATGTGTCCTATACCAATGAAGCACAAACAAGGACCTCTACAGAATATCAGCAGCTATATGCCTGGTAGGGTTCATCAAATCTAGTGCACCTGTGGGTACGGATGACAGTTTGCGAGGTTGCAACCCGCACCGACCTTACACTAATCTTTGATCGCTGCCCAGCACACAGATATCTGCCTAAGTCTCGTATCGTCTACTTACTAGCCTTAGAGCCGTTATAGGTTCAAGCTTAGGGGTTTCTATCTGAACACCTAATCTGCTGAAACCTTGGGCTTTGATACCAACCTGTCACACCCCACTCCGCGGCCGCCATCGCGGGGAGGGTGTGGGACCGGCTACCCGTATCAGAACACACGGAAGCAAACAGATACCTTATCTTGGCACGGGCTAACCATTCCAACAATGAAACGACGGGACATACCCAAGCGTCAATCACCATAATAGAAGGACTGCCATTGGCAAGCCCAGCGGTGCACTATTGTATTCTCTGCGTTTCATTTGGCCCAGGTTACTCTAAGACTGGTAGAACACCGTAGACCACGAACTTAGGCTACCCCAACTGCTACCTCTCTCACACAACAAGTCTAGCCAAACCCCGCCTATTCTTCTGGCCATCCCTGTAATTACTTACCTGCATATGAACCAAAAACATGTCAACAACAAACGTTGTTGGTGAGTCGTAGCAGTTGACTCCAAAACAATTTCCAAGATATAGTGCATGTTATAAATTCCTATGGTTAAACCAGCACGCAAGAGAGGAGTGGGGCACTACGGCCACGCACTGCCCTTCGTGGACTAGGCATATACGCCATCACCCGACCCCTAATGGGTCCCAACAAGAACGGGTATGAGATACCTTGATCTACCTCTACAGCTGTATTGGTGCAATATATGTCTTGGTGGCCCCACATGGACCCAAATTAACCATACTAATCTGCCATGAACGTCACGTAACATGCAGTAAATTTATAACAGAGTAACACATACCTAAGCACAGTATTGACAACCAAAAGCAATGTTTACACATGGTTTATATGCACCCCAAAAACATGTTAAGTAAAACAGGGGAAGCTAACAACTCACAGTTGGTCCAGCAAACAAATTGAAGGTTAGGCAACTCGACAATGCATCAAGCTCGGAGAATCTGATGACCTAAACAAACATAGTTACCTTTAATTTAACACAACAGTAGTACTGGTTAGGCTCGGTTGTGCTCCGTGCCCAAATATATACGATATATCCATAGGTTGAAGTCTCGATACGACCGGATGTCCCAATACAGTCATACGGCTTAACCCGGATGCAATCGCATTTATCTATCTATTTCTAAATAGACAGTTTCTGTCGGACACGGTGGTATTGCCCTCAGTGGCAATACGACCGTGTGGCTTTATTGACAGATTATCTAATCTAACGAATCTCTCGGATCTTGAACAGTTATATTTTATTATCCTTAGAATATTTCCCGAAGTTATAACTTAAATATCTATACATAGATACTTATTCGATTACGTTCCTCATGATGTTATGACTTTTACAAAGGTAGAATCGTGCCTTTTATCCATATAAAATCATAGATTTTATTATATAAAAATCATGACTTGTATTTATATATTTATGTAGATATTATCTGATTATGATTTATATAAAATCATATGTTTTATCTAATACAAAAATCATAATCAAGAAATCATAACATGTGTAAAGTCTCCAAACCAGATATTATATATTTACAAAATTTTCCATCATTGTTTGGTTTTTATATATTACAAAACCTTATGAAGTTCACATAAAATGATAACTTTTATATATATATATGTTAACCCATTTATAATCTACATAATATTATAGACTTTATTACATGACATCGTATATTTTAATTTCAAAGACTCGCAATCTTTATTATCAAATAAACCGTAGTTTATATATATATATATATATATATATATATATATATATATATATATATATATATAATGATAACATCCATTAACCATAAACTTATAATTTTATTATCCTTAAACGACAATCAATACTTTATATATATTTATAAAGTCTCGTCATCATTCAGTTTTATGTTTTATAAAATCCTATAGAGTTTTACATAAAATATCACAAGTTTAACGATTAGATTTCACATAAAATCATAGATTTTACTAACATAAATCATACTTTTTATTTAAACAACCTTATAGTCTTTATTATCGTAAAAACCATAATTCATCATACAAAATGGTTACTTTAATTAATCATACACTTATCATTTTTATTTACCAAAAATAATAACCAAGGTTATGTATTTATATATATATATATTTTCCTTGTTTATTAACATTTTAATCACAATAATACTATCGGGTTTACAATTCGTTCCACACACGTTGTGTATACCATACTAAAATGATAACCAATAATGAACACGGTTATACCTTCCGATCGGTATGCGAACCCGGACCCGGTTAATAACCGTCAAACTCGACGTTATCCGAATTTAACCCATGAGTACTCCATTCCACACGGTTTTTCGCCATGAACAAGAATATGAGGTGTTGATACCTGATATGTGCGTCGTGTGAAGTATCAAACAAAAGTACAAGATCAAGTCAACTAGGTCTGGCCGAACTAGGTCCGAACCTGAAGTTCGGACTGGCCGAACCTGAGGTTCGGCCGAAGCTCGGACCAGCAGGTATATATAGGTGATTGGTCTTTGTAATTGTGGAGTTCTGAGCGGGTGAGATTTCTTAAGTGTGTGTTTTTCACGGTGTTTCTCTGTGTTGTGTTTCTGAGTGTTTCACTGATTGTAATTGTTCATTTTGATCAATAAAACAATCGGTTATTTACGTTTCAATGTCCGATTAGCTAGATCAAGTAGACGATCCGATGCTCACGCATTTTCAAGTGGTATCAGAGCTTTCTGGTTCATTCTACTGATCTGTGGTTGCGATTATCGGATTTTTGAAACGTTTTTGGTGTTTCTCAAGATTTTTTTCGTGTTGTTCATCAATTTTATCGAGTTTTTGGTGTCAAAATTGTTCCTAAATCACTTTCTATTGGTTTTACTGATCCACAGTAACGAGTTTCGCCAAAATCAGTCATTTTTGTGCGATTTGTGAAAAATGAGTTCGAAGTTCGGAGTCTCCAGATCAGGTTCGGAGTAACTGCTCCGAACTTGAAGTTCGGACATATTTCGGTGTGTCTTCGGTGAGAGTTCGGTCAAAGTTCGGAGTTCAGAGGTGGTTCGGAGATAGATCGGAGTTGTTTAGGAGTTCGGCCTGTTGTTTCTGATTCGGAGCAGGTTCGGACATAGTTCGGACTTTGGATTTAGGTTCGGACAGAGTTCGAAGGTTAGTGATAGGATCGGAGCAGGTTCGGCCAGCAGAATTTAATTTTTCAAATAATGTCGGAATTTCAAGCTTTTGCCGCAATGCAGAGCGCGATGCAAACTATGCTAAATTTTGATAACGAAATCGGAACAAGTCAGAAAGTTCCTAAATTGTTGAAGTTGGAAGATTATCACAATTGGAAACAACGTTTTTCAGCTTACATCAGCACAAATAATGTGGATTTATGGATTCCGATTCGCAAACTTTACATGCATCCACAAGCAGATGGAGATTTTAAAAGAATACAAGATTTTGATGGTGATGAAAGAAAACTCTATGAGCTTGAAGAAAAAGCCTATGGTTATCTAACAATGGTTTTGCCTACTGAGTTGTTGCATCAGTTTAGTACTTGCAAAAAGTCAAAACAATTGTGGGATGCATTGTCTGCTAGATGCGAAGGAAATGATCAATACAAGAAGAGTAGAAGAAAAGTGCTGAACAAAGAATTTGAGAATTTTCAACATTATGATAAAGAAACTATTCCTGCACTTGTATCCAGATTTTCACATCTGATTAGTGAAATGAAGGTGGTGAACATTGAAAAGACTGAGGAGGAATTGAAAGAGAAATTAATGGAAGCATTACCAGAAAAGTGGGAAAATTATGTTTTGTTGCTTACTCATGACAAAGATTATTCTGCATTATCATTTCATGATTTAACCTGAAAACTTCATGCTAGAGAGATGGAAATGATGACTTCAAACAAGGCTACAGCTACTTTGCAAAATCCTGAATTGTATCATGGTGAAAATACAGCAAGTATAAATGCTAAAGCTAAACCAAGTTTGAGTTCTGCACCAAGTACAGCTTTCTTGACTGGAATTTCTGATAATTCGGAAAGCAAGTCTTCACAGGGTTGTAGTTTTACAATTCCAAAATTTTCAAATCAGAATGCCTTTTCTGCTAAATCAACAGAAGATTGTGCTAAAATGATTTCGGCCTTGATTTCATCATCTTTTGGTTCTATTATTAAAAATGTTGCTGATGCAAAGTTAACCAGTGAAGATCTTGATGCTCTTGATGATGATCAACTAACTGAATTGGATATTTCTTGGCAGTATGCTATGTTATGTCAAAGATCAAAGAGATTTTTCAAGAAACATGGAAGAAATCTTTCTGGTGATAAATTGGGTTTTGACAAGTCTAAGCTAAAATGTTATAAATGTTCACAGCTTAGACATTTTGCCAAATATTGTCAACAGGCTCATGCAAGCAAGTCTGGTTTTCCTCAATCACCCAAGCCTGGTTTTACTCAACCATCTACGAGTAACACAAGCAAGACAACAGCTTTGACGGCTCAACATGATGGTGTTTATGATTGGGGTCAACATTTTGGATATGAAACATCAGCATTAATTGTCACACATGACCAAGATGATTATTATTCTGAATCTAGTTCATATGATGCTGCTGAAACTGAAATGTTTGAATTTAAGATTGAAGCTTTGATGAAAGAAAGAGAATTTTTGGTTGAAGAAGTCAAGAGAGTTACTGCTGATTTCAAAATGATTAATTCAGAGTTGGGTATTTCTAAGGAAAATGAGAAGGAATTGGTTATGAAGAATGAATGTTTGCTTAAAGAGCTTAACTTGCTGAATGAAGTTTTAGAAATTTCTAAGCAAGATAAAAGGGATGTTGAAGCTGCAAAAGCCAAGATTTGTGAACAACGGGATGAGTTGGTGAAAGATGTCAAGAAATGGAAGGATGAAGCGGAAGATACGGCTAATGATTTTCAGAATTTATTTGACAAATCCAAGATCAAGCTTGATTTGCTTACTAAGAGTGTTGAAGAGTCTGCTGCTATAATTGAAGCATATCAAGTTGATATGGAAAAGTTGTTGGATGAGAAGCGTGAGTTGGTTAGTGTTAACAAAGTTCAAGCTGCAAATCTGAAATTCAGAAGCGAAATGAGAATAAATTGAAAAAGGAATTACATGAAGGACTTGACAATCTTCGTATGCAAAAGTTTGAAACTCACAAAGTTGCGAAGCATTTGATTGCTAAAGAAAAGGAACTCGCAGAAGCACAACAGCAAATTTCTGATCTCAAAGTTCAAGTTCTTGATGCTAATAGGTTGCTCAACAATGTTTCTAATTCTCAAGTTTTCACAAGTTTCTTAGCTAATGATGTCAATTTTGAAAAGATGTTTGATAAAACTGCATCACCCCCGGCACATATTAAAGAAGCTTTTAAATAAGTAAAGGAACAGGTTGACGATTTTGATTATTCAAAGGTTTCATCTTCTACTTCTGAAGAAGTAAAGGTTGTTAAGAAGAAGACAAGCAAGAAGAACAAGAAAAAGATTATGAAATCTGAGATTCCTCCTGCACCGAAGTTTGTTTCTAGTTCATCTTCTGCTGATCAAGAAAATTCAGCTATGTCTAGTGCAAAGATTCAGTCTCAACCTGAAATTGATGAGACTATTTTCTATGATAAAAAGAAAATCACTGATGTAAAAGCTGAATTCACAAGGTTGGCAAAGAATGGACATCGGGGTTTTAATTCTGAAGAAAAGATTTCTGGTCAACAAGTTGGTTTAGGATTTCAAGAAAAGAATGTTCAAGCTGAGCAAATTCCAGCATCTGAAAGACAAAACTTGAAGAAGTTTAAAATGAAAAATGTGAAGAAGGAAGTGTTCAAAGCAGACAAAGTTCAACCTGAGAGATTCTACAAGCTCAAAGGTTCTGATCAGCTTTTCTCAGACAAAGAATTTCCTCTTCATTGCGTGGATGCTCGGAAGATTTCAGAGGTTTTTATAAAAGACAACATTTCTTCTGAAAGTTCTCAATCTCGAAGCCCTACATCCAAATGGGTACATGATCACAGGCATCAGGTATATGATTCTCATTCTGATCATGTTCGAGATATTCATGTGTGTTCTTCACAGGTACATCAAAGATGGGACAAAACGACAAGAATTTGTTATATTTGCCGTCGCCCAGGACATATGGCAAAAGATTGTCCATCACCTGCTGATTCACCTCAAAGATTTCATAAGAAATCAGTTTTTGGTAAACCTGCCACAACAAAGTTCTTTGATGAACAAGGCAGAGTTTTTGATGAAGTTGAGCCTATATTTTCTCATAAACAAAAACGGTTTGTTCCAATAGTTTCAAAAGCTCAATATGTAGGTTCATCATTACAGTCACATGTGACTGTTTCATCAAAAACTGACTTACCAAAACAACAGCAATGGAAACCTAAGGTGATTTCTAAGCAAAACAAGGACACTGGTCGACCAGAAGCAATTCGCTTCGGGTCATTTATGGACTAATTCGTTTGACCAGTGTGCAGGTACTTCTAGAAGACCTATTGACAATTGCTTAGTTGTTGATGGAGGAGTATTTTGCTTAATTTAAATATTCATGATAAATCTTTCTAACCTGCAAATTTTCTGAATTCTAAATCTGCAAATTATCTGTGTTGATTGATCACTTTTCTTTGTTTACAAGTTTTTCTCAAAAATACCAAAAATAGAGTCTTGTTTTTGTGTAAGATGAAAATCCCAAAATAGAGTTTTCATTTTAAGGGGGAGAATTGTAAGTAAGGGGGAGTAATTGAGAAAATGCATGTTATGGGGAGAAAGTAAATACATACCGAATATATAATGAAGGAAGGTGAATACATGCCAAATATATAAAATTGTGAGAAATTGATCATTTGGAAATAATGGTACATTGGCTTACGTATCTGAGTCATGGATAGAGTAGATGAAAGAGCCATAAGATCATTGTTTGTTATGCTTGGTAGGCTCGGCAAATCAGAAAGTATTCAGATGTGATATACACTAAATACTAATGCTTGACTATGTGGATAACATCTTGATGCATAGTTCATGTCACAAAAGAAAATAAGTGTGAAATTCAAAATGAGAAGTCACTGTGTATACATGTGTTCATTTTGCAAAGATTTAAACTTGTTTGATTTCCTTTATTTTGTCAAACGATCGGACTTCCTCTGCGTATCGAAAGATCGACCTGATCGTTGTTCGTTTGACGTTCTGCTTTATTTTCTTTGGTGTTTCGTATAACTCATCGGACTTTCTCTGCGTGTACGGGAGTACCGACCTGTTTTTTGTTCGGTTATACAATTTTAACTTGTTTTATTTTCTTATTTTGTTAAATCTGAAGCCTCATCTGCGTATCGAAAGATCGACCTTAAGGTAGACGATTTAACGTTCTTATTTCTTTTTGCATGGAACACAGTTGACAATATCATGAAAATATTATGCATTTTGAAAAATCACAAGTGCTGTCACACAAAAAGGAAAAGAAAAGAAAAGCTGAAAATGTCTGACTATGTCTGATAGTGTGGGATACACTGGTCAATGCAAATCTAATCAATACCTTAACATATCCAGATGTTATGAGTATGATTCTGCCTGAGTTTAAGTTGGGCAAATTATACCAGCAATCAGCTTGACTTATGTGCTTCGATTAATTGAAATTGAAGTGCAGTTCAGTGCGTTATGTTCAATATGATCCCATATAGTGATATTTCTCATACCAAAAATAGTGTTTGATTCTGTATTGCAATTTTATTTCATTTCAGAAAAGAACAAAAAGATTTTCGGTGTGTTTTAGCATAAACTATCAAAAAGTCAAAAAAAATGTGTTTCTGCTTTATTTTCGATCTGATCAACACGTGATACGAATCATTTTCAAAATCATATCTTGGAGTCTCGGAGAGACGTTTTGCGCCAAGATTATTTTAAATGTTTGAGCAGGTTGCTATGTGCAAGTTATCACAACTTCAAGTCTTCTGAAGATGTTGATGAAAGACCAGAGATACACTAGAATGTCATCGAATATTCAAGATCAAGCTACGATCAAGTTGAGGAGGAGTTTGTTTGAAGATTCATTTCATTGAACGAACGGATTCTACACTTGAGGGGGAGCTTGGTTAAGGATACAAAGTTGATGATATTGAAGAGATACTACACACGACGAGGGGGAGTTTGCTGATACCTGATATGTGCGTCGTGTGAAGTATCAAACAAAAGTACAAGATCAAGTCAACTAGGTCTGGCCGAACCTGAGGTTCGGCCGAAGCTCGGACCAGCGGGTATATATAGGTGATTGGTCTTTGTAATTGTAGAGTTCTGAGCGGGTGAGATTTCTTAAATGTGTGTTTTTCACGGTGTTTCTCTGTGTTGTGTTTCTGAGTGTTTCACTGATTTTAATTGTTCATTTTCATCAACAAAACAATCGGTTAATTACGTTTCGATCTCCGATTAGCTAGATCAAGTAGACGATCCGATGCTCACGCATTTTCATGAGGTCAGTTTCTTGTGTTGACCTCGTTTGACCAGTGATGCGTAGCATCTAACTCATAAAATAAATAAATAAAAATCCCGCATTTAAATAAGTTTTTAAATTAAAATTATCAAAATTGGTGCTTAATTGTTTAATATTTGAATTATTTATTTTTTATGGGGTTTTTTATTAATATTTGAGAAATAGATAATTTTCACATTTAAATTGAGTTTTTAATTGAGATTATTAGCATGTGATATTTATTGGTGTGTTTAATTGTTGACTTTTAGGTTTTTGGATGGTTCGCGATGAATTTAGAAGAAAACCGCAAAAAACGAGAGCGGATTCGGAGCTCGGTAGCAAAAGTCGTGGAGTTTAAAAGAAAAAGGAAAAAAAATAATATTGATAAGTGCAGCAACAATAGCCTTTAGCCCAGTCCATTTCTTGGCCCAGCAGCCCAGCAGAAGAGGCTCACAGTCGCATCCAGTCCAAGCCCACCAAAGCTACAGCAGCCCAGCGAAAAACAGGAGAAAAATTCGATGGAGGCCAGGGTCAAACCTCTGACCTCTTGCTGCGTAGACAAGGATACAACCCACCAGGGCAGAGGCTGTTGTTGGATTAATTCTGATCTGCATAGGTTTTAAATTTGTTGTGCCAGGCCCAGTTTCACACAGAACCCACCTGTTCATTTCAGAAAGCGACCAGACCTAAAAAAATTCGATATAAATTGTTTTCCGGCCGTCATTTGCTAAACCGGAAGCCTCCATAAACCCTAAAAAAAAACCCATAACATTTCTTGAAACATCTTTGAAGGATTTGGGGTCAAGATCAAGGCTTTTTGAGAAGAAATTTGAAGATTCTAACTCTCGTGGGTCGGATCTTTAATTCGGTTCTTCATCGTTTAGCTTTTTCATCTAATTCTTCATCATGGTCAGTCCCAAGATTCGATTTTTATTGTTTTTAAACATGTATCTTGGCTGATTCGTTCTTGTATCACTTAGATTAGACAAATTTGGACCCGTTTGACCCGTTTGGGTGGTTTTTTTTACTATGAATATGTGAAAATTGCTTGGATGAGGATTTTGAATTGCGTATGATGATTATTATTTGCTGATTTGGTTTTGATTATCATTAAATCATGTGGTTAATTGTCATGCTTGGTAGAACTACCCAAGTTAATTGCTTTATCCATTGTTGACCCGTATGACTTTTATTAGTCAACGGTTGATGCTTGCTAGGAGACCTCCTTCTTGATGATTTATTGATAATTAGGAGCTGATTTAGTTAATATCCTTATGAGATAGGTTTGACCGAATCATTTCATAATCTTGAAGCTTGTTTTACTTCGTTTAATAGGATGGATTGCTTGTGAACATAAGTTTCGATGCTATTTATTCATGTTTAGCGGTTTCTAAGTCATAAGTGTTTGGAATCATCATCATTGCATGGTATAGGTACTATATAGAGAGATCTCTCGTGTAGTTTCCTATTTCATGTAAGATTAGTTTACTTTGACCGAAGTAGCTAGTCACTTAGGCAGTTTTCACAGTTTTGCTATCCGTGCTTCATTTAGGATTTTCGGATTATTCGGGATGTGTCTATAGTCCTAGGTGGTCCGGTTTTCCACATTAGACGATAGTGTTCATGGTATTAGTCATCCGAGGGTCTGAGCGAGTCTAGAGGAGTCGAGTCTAGGTGATGCATTCCTTCTTCTGATTTTTCATCGTGCTTTCCGTTTTTCTGGTTGTTTTTGTCTGTTTTAGTTTATCTGCTTAGTTTTTAGTATTAATTCAAATCCAATTTCACCGGTTAAATATTAGCAACGATTCAGTATCGGGAGACTGTTAAGCGTCCACGGATTGATATCCGGTTCTTACCAATACTATACTGCATACGACGGGTGCACTGCCCTGGTGTGTAGTTTGGTCACTTGGTATTTACCATTTAAAACTTGACCACATTTTTTATATATCCAAATTTTACGCATCAACTAGTCAAATCCGTTGACCAGAACCATTTACTGAGTCGACTAAGTTGACTCACCACTGAGTTGACTCGTTTCTTCCCAAAATCCATTTCCAAACACTCTTAAAGCACTTTTAGCCAAACACCACCTAATCATCATCATCTAAGACCATTTTCGGTGGTCGGAGGCCATGGCCGCCGTCGGTCGGCCTCCCACAGCCGTGAGCCACCAGTCCTCGTCATCCTTTCATCAGCAAACATCACCAAACACTATGTAGGTCGTGGATCTGAGCATAAAACGGACATGCATGTCAAGATCGGGATTTAGAAGGAGGAATGTAACTAGAAAATAGAAGAAACCGAGTAGATAGGCCAAAAAGAACTCACCATCGCCGGAGAAAACAAGAAAGGGGGCGCCGCCCGAGTCGCGAACTGGCCAGAAGAGGGGCGTCGCCGCCACCATACGGCGGAACCCTAACCGCCTTCGCGGCTGTCGCCACTTTTTTCGTCGATCGAGACCAGAGACGAACTCGGGAACCTTGGAGTCGGGCTTAGGAGAAGAATAGGGGAGGAAGGGAGTCGAAAACGGGCCACCGCCGTGAAGCCGCCGGAGCGCCGCGATGGTCCGGCCGGATCCGGCTGTCGGAAAAGGGGGGAGAGCTTTGCTCTCTTCTTTCTCTCTCGACACACACAAGTGTGTATTTGGGGCTGCACTTAAATGAAAAGAAAAGGGGCTAAGGATCCTTTATATATGTAGGGTTTTTAGGTGGGTAAAAGTAGGGGTGTGCAAACGGGTCAGACCCGCGAAACCCGGGTAGAACCGACCCGGGACCGAGAACCGATTGAGATAAAAGTAAGAACCGGGAACCGTAACCGATTAAGACTAACGGGTCGGGTTTTTAGCGGGTTTATAAACGGTTCTAACGGTTCTTATATGGAACCGTTTTTACTCATTTTGGCTACCAGCCCACCATGACTCCATGGCTACCAGCACTGTCCACTGCCAAATCGACTGTACTGTCTGTATAACCTGTATTAATCGAATGGCAATCTGTTAATAACTTAATACTATTCGAATGGTATGCTCAGGTTATAAACTAATTAATCGAATGGCAATTGTCAAATCTATTTCTGAAATTCTTGCTTACAGAATTTGAATGGCAATTGGCAAGCAAATCTGTTAAGCTAAAATACTAAATCATTAATGATTCATGCTCACGAGTAACTGGAATCGTATATTCGTATTGACAATCGTATTGAAGAAAAGAAATACTTACTTGATGATTCGAGTCACTGGAAATCGATGATACGTGAATGCGTGATGACTAATGGTGATGATGCAACAATTAACAAAATCTTCAACAATACATGGATGATTCGAACTTCTGGAAATCGATTTTGAGAATGAAAGTTTGAAAATTGAAGAACCAAGAACTCGCTAGAAGAATGGAAGATGAAGAGATTGTTGCGTGAAACGTGAATGCGTGATATGCGTGAATCTTGGTGTATACTGGATATAATTAAACCGCCGGATTTTTTGTAAATATGAAAACATTTAAGAGGGGCGAGGGCCCTAAAAATTATATATTTATTGTGTTTACAAACGGGTAACCGGGTTTACGGTTCTTTGACGGGTCAGACCCGAGACCGACCCGAAACCGATTACAGCCAAAGAATGGAACCGCGAACCGTATTATTTAAAAAAACCGGGTCCGGTTTCCGGGTTTGACGGGTCGGTTATACCGGGTACGCCGGGTATACCCGACTTCTGCTCACCCCTAGGTAAAAGTCAGATACGCAGGTATTATTCCGTGATATTCGAAACGTTAAACTGTAAACGCCTCGTAATTTATCCGCGATAATTCCGACATGACTGTAATACTCTAAAACCCTCATAAATATTCTCGGAATTTTTAAAACATCAGATTAAATATAATCTGGTGAACGTTCGGTTAAACTTGCGGTATAAAGCGCGTATACAAACGGTCAATTTCGGTTATTCTCTCTTAACCAAACGGTTTACCCATTTCACCGTTTCTTACACCGATTCCTACGGTTATTCTTTCTATCGATCAGAACATCGATGATCAAGTATCTGTCACTTCCAAACACTTTAATTCGGTCTCAGTGACTATTCTGTCACTGCCGTTGACTTATGCGCGTTAAGCGTCGTTTGCCGTTTCCGTTCGCACATACGTCATGTAAACATCTAAATAGACTTTCTAACAAATATTAACGTTCATGTTAATATATCCATGCTCATTATCACTCGAACCAACGTACTTACATTAACATTCAGTTATCCGGCTCGTTTACCGATTAGACAACGAACTTAGCCGGTTTACACCGAATTCAGCTTTCATTGCTCCACAACATTTCCAATAACATAAAAATCACCCAGAATACTTCTGAAAACTTATCCGAACATCAGGTATCTGAATTGGGCCTTTGTTGCGCCGCAAATCTCTAAATGGGCCTAACTGGACTCAACAATCCAGTTCATTAATCGGAAAATTTTCCCTCTGATTTACCGGAATTAACCAGATGTTACATAGAACATGCGACGCACTTCTCAATTGATGTGAAGTTCTTGATGGGGAGGTTTCTAACATGCTCTCCCTTTGCCAGCTTGGTCAGATTCTTTATGTTGGCATGTCCCAGGCGACGATGCCATAACAATGCCAGATTTTCATTTTGCTTTGAAATAAGACAGGCCACATCAGATGGCGGAGGATTACCCATGTTGAGAAGATAAGAATTTCCTCGCCTAGGTGTACGCATCAAGACACACTCCTCAGGAATCTTGACTCCAGGTTTGAGAATTGTAAGGACCGAGAATTGTGGCTTGTGTATTAAATAGTCACTTGGCGGATTAATTTGAAGGCCTATGCATGTGTATAGGTGAAAATTAGTTGGGTTATGGGTATATTGGGTCATTGGGCCAATTTGGACATGTTTGGGCCCAATTACATAGAGTTTAAGGGGAGTTTAATGGGCCTGTTTAATCAAATCCGAAAATTAGGTTTAGGATTTGTTTATCTATATAAACAAATCCTAATACTCATATTAGGAGTTAGCTAGTTGAGAGAGGTACAAAGGGGCCTTTCGGGTTGTGTCAAGCTTGTGTACCAGACGATTATTAATCGTGTGCACTTTGTTCCAGGTTTTATTATTTTAATTATTGTGTTCTTCGATTTCTATTTCTTGCATCTTGAATCACTCGATTCACTGGATTCTGCACACTCAATCGAGTAGTGATATCGTGTTGAGAACCGTTTTCGGGACTTACAATTGGTATCAAAGCCAAGAAACATTGTTTCGAGGCTCTCACGATATCTGATTCAAGGTGTTTTTTTTTCGGTGATTTTCGATTAGTTTTTTTGATGTTTTGTGGTTGACGACGGCTAAGAAATTTAGGGTTCTTAATGTTTTGTTTTGTTTCCGGATGTCTTTCCGTTCTCAGGTATTGAACGTGGTTGTTTCTTTAACTCTTTGTTTGATCTCGGTCAAAATCTGGGATTAGTAAACAATTTCATGGTCTCGGCATTTAAAGCAGTTGTTTTTTTTTTCTCTAGGGTTTAACGTGTTTGGCGCATTCTCTGTTTTATTTCATATAAAATTTGGTCAAAGCTTTAGTGGGTCTATTTTTTTTGAATATTTTATCGATTATCCTTTCTAAATTAGTGGCTGTTAAATTGAGATTTCCGTTTCATGTGGATATATTTGTTATGGTATCAAATCTCGTGTAGTAATTGAAATAAATCAGGGATATTATACTTCGCGTATTTCACTAATAAAAAAAAGGGAGGGGTTTTCGATTCAAATTTGATATTCACGTTCACATTGAAAGATTCTCAATATTTTCCAAATTGCCATTGAGATTTATTTAAACGGGTGGTCCACGTCAACCGGTTTTAAAAATAGTAAACGGTCACTCATTTTAAGTTGGTGCAAATTTATTTTGACGGGATTTTGATCGTTGAATTTTTCTGCACATTGTGGAGTAATTCGTTTTGCAGTTGTGGAGTAAGTCTCCAGTTTCATCAGTAGGTTCATGCAGTTGCAATTGTAGAAATTCTGCCTCGACATCAAAGAATACATGGAGCACAAGAACTGAAGCTTCAAGGAACCAGTCCACAGTCAACCCAAGATCTGCAAACGGGTCAAAGATGCAGACACAAGCAAATGATGCTCCACCTCAGCAACTAAAGAGAAACGGTTACACGTCTGACTTCTACCTAAAGAAGCAGACTTGTTTTAATTGTCGCAATCCTGGTCACATTGCCCGAAACTGTCTCTATCGCCCCTATGAGCCATAGTATCCGCAAAGTCAGAGTGTTTCGTCTCAGGATTCAATAAAGTCTAAGCCAATGAAGGTGCAACCACCTAAGGCGATGAAGACTGTTTCTCCTTCGATAAAACCCTCTGATCAACATTGGGGCGCTGCCAAAGAGCAAAGAAAATTTTCAAATCAAAAATATGTTTTTCCAAATTATGAAAATTTTCATAAAAAGATGAAGACACCAATTTCAAAACAACACAAAGTTGAAAAACCTAAAGTTACCACTAAAACTGTTTTGAAAAGGAAACTTGAAATGAAGAAGGTTGAAATACCTAAGGGAACTACTTCAAAGGTGACTAAAACAACTTTCAAATCACCTGGTATTTTGGAAACCAAAATCAAAGGCAGCCACACCCCCAATTCCTGATATCACAAAGGGAATGTTTTTAAAAGAAGTTTCATTTATTGATGCATCAGGAATACCCAGAACCACAATGGCCTGGGTACTTATGGCTAACTAATCTCTCACCTTGTGCAGGAACAGTCAAGGAGGACTTTCATTAACCTTGTTTGTTTGTGATAGTGATTGTTCCAGGCACAGGATAGGAGGCATCTCTCTACTACATGACATGAAGATTTCAATGGAGGGTATGTCTATATGTGAGAGGTAAATCTGAAAAGATCAGCAGAAAAGGTAACATTGTCTGAAATTTGTGTTTCTTGGCTAGTTTGATGTGAAGTATGGTTGTGCATGAAATAAAACCCATTTCTGAAGTTTTTCAAAAGATAAACTTTGAAGGTTATCTTGGCCAGTTTTAGTAGATATTTAGTGATGTGTCAGTGATTTCATAATTAAATAAAAAAAATAAAAAATAAAAAAAAACTCAGTTCTAGTTGGTGTGTGTTGTTATTAAAAATCAAAAAGCAAGGGGAAGAATAAAAAAGATGAAATAGTAGATCCCTCAATAATTGTACTTTTTAATTTTTAATCTTTTGTTTGTTTGCTTGAGAAGGTGGGAAGTGAAATATTTTCGTTCTCAGACTGACTGACACGCGTAAGGCAAAAGTGAAAGACGTGATCTAAGGTGATGTGCTCGGTAGACTCAGTTCCAAAAACAAAGGTATGGGTCACAACACTTAAAGATAAAGTATGTCATTTGACGGGAAACACACACTTAGGTTAAGTGCTTGTTCTATTTGATTGTGAAATTGTTCCCGATACACACGCCAGACTCCAAAGTGTTGAATCGAAAATCTCAAAAAGTCGGCGTCCCCTCTATTTTGTGTGAGCAAAGATCTGGGGATGTCAAAGCCGTCAGTCAAGTCTTGCCTCTGCTTTGCGTGAGCAATGACCTGGTGTAGAATGGTTGACGTGTTAATCAGACTTTCCTTTGTTTTGCGTGAGCAATAACCTGGTTAGTCTGTATTAACGTGCTTGCAGATCGCTGTATATAATTTACACCCCAAAAGATGCCAATGTGCACAACAAAAGAGACCCTCTAGCGTCCAAAACCTTTCAGCCCTGACTTTGTGACTAGGCTTGTGTGCATGATGAAAGGTTACCACCTGACTGATAAACGCCTCTGAGTTGAAATCATACAAGTCTTTGTATATTATCCCTATGTCTTTTATGATCTGTTCTTTCTCTTCTCAACCAAGTCTCGAGAAAAGATTCAAAACTCTGGATATGGGAATATGAAAATATGTGGTAGGGAATGATCAAACTTGATAGATTGCACATATTAATTACCTAGGATTTGTGTGTGACTGTCGGATGTTCATAATTAATGCACCTAAAAGATAAATAAGTGACAAACAGCCGGGAAAATGAGGAACATGGGTTCAAGAAGGACCAATATACTGGAAATCGCCTGGACGAGTTCGAGTAACAGATGCTGAAAAGGGTTCCTCAGTCAGATTCATACGGTTTGATCCCAAATAAAACCCTCTCGTTTAGAAATTTGGTATGTTTGTTTTATTTTTATTTTTCTTTTGAGTCATCTTAAGTTTTTATTGTTTATTTTTCAACCATGCCTAGGTTAATTTAAATGTTTTAATAAGTTTTTATGGGTTTTATGCAAGAAAGTATGACTCCCCTCATAATCTGAGGGGAAGATAATGTGAAGAGTCATCGGGTTCAGGGGAAGTATTAACCTATGTTTTTTTCTTGGTTAAATAATGCTAACCCGATAACCAGTGATCATTGTCTGGTTAGTGTCTGTTCCATGTTGTGCTTATAGGTTAAGTCAGAAAAGATAACTCATGGACAAGAAAGGCAAGGACTCAGTTGACCAAAGCAAGAACTTTGCTACTGTTCGTGTTGAAGAACCAGCCGGAAAAGGACTTACCCTATGCTCAGGGGAAGTTTGTTGGTTGTTCAAGTAAAGCTTCCAAAGACACCGTTCTCAAGTTTAGGGGAAGCTAATTGAAGAAAAGATGCAGAGCAGTCACAACAAGAAAATTAAGAATGCCAAGACAGAGGTTTTCAAATTTTGTCCTCTGAAGTCACAAGCAAGTCAAGACAGTTACTACTGATTCAGCAATGACTCAATAGTTTTCATGAAGAAGCAAGTATTTGAGAATCCTCCTCTCATTACTTGTTCATCCTTAGAAATCCAAGCTGATGCTGATTGAAAGAATGTTCCCAAAAGTCTCTCGTTGTTTCCTAAAGAAGATTGCCAAGGAGAAGACTGCAAGTCTGAAGATTTAAAGTAAAAAGATATTTAATAGAACAAGCCAAGGGGAAGATTGTAAGGACCGAGAATAGTGGCTTTTGTATTAAATAGTCACTTGGTGGATTAATTTGAAGGCCTATGCATGTGTATAGGTGAAAATTAGTTGGGTTATGGGTATATTGGGTCATTGGGCCAATTTGGACATGTTTGGGCCCAATTAGATAGAGTTTAAGGGGAGTTTAATGGGCCTGTTTAATCAAATCCGAAAATTAGGTTTAGGATTTGTTTATCTATATAAACAAATCCTAATACTTGTTGATACATAAGCTGTGCGTCATGTGAAGTATCTGAACGAGACGATGTGAAGATTCAAGACAAGGTTGCTGCTGGCCGAACCAGGTCCGAACCTGAGGTTCGGACCGGCCGAACTCCGAGTTCGGAGGAGGCTCGGACCAGACGTGTATATATAGATAGCTTGTCTTGAATATTGTAACGAACGAGCGAGTGAGAGTGTTCGTGAGAAACCAGTTCATAACTATGTGTGTTTGAGAGTGTTTCTCCAGAGAGCTTAATTGAGAGTTTGTAATTGAGTCTTTGTGATTTCAATGAAAACAAACTTTATTTACATCTCGT